>CM056823.1:10172500-10495000 GCA_029853015.1 Chelidonichthys spinosus | reverse complement strand
CTTATAAACCCCCTTACCTTGCCACTATTAAAACCTTCCTGTTCTCAGGCATCAACTGGGCTGTTGCACCGCTTAGTCGTGTCTCTGGAGGTGCTGGATTGTCTGGCCCCAGTGGTGTCTCCAGTCAAACGGGGTATGTGAGTCCACCCCTACCACCACCTGGACCAGTGTACCAGGGAGGAGACTTGTCCCGTTTTGAGAGAAACTTTGAGTATGGTAACACTGAGAGGGAGACTGAGGAACAAGGCTCACTCGCTCCTGCCTTCACCAGCCAACCTCAGCCACGCTTCAACTTCGGTTGGGGCAGGCTTCCTTATCCTTACGACGTCACATTCCTGACCGGCCAGTATCCTCCGGGCACATACAGTCACGCCAGCAGCAGCTACGAGCAGGGCACAGACCGCTGGCAAGACACTCATTATATAGTCGACGCTGTGCCCTACAACTCTGGCCCTGTGCTCCAGAAGGGTTCCTCTGACTTTGGAGCCCCCCAGAGCAAAAAGGATCCCAAGGCACCTGTGGGAGCAGCTCATTATGGACAAGGTGGCACACATGCTGGTCTACCTGCTTCTTATGGAGGCTTCAGGCAGTCTGGCAGCCAAGCCGGTGGCTTCAACCCGGGCCAGGTATGCTGACAAAATGTACTTGCATGTTATCATCTAGTCTTGTGACTTATCATGCTCTTTCCCCGTCTTACAGGCTGCATACTAAGAGTGGATCCCTCTGTGAACAAAGCTTTCTGAATTCAATAAAATGTATTCCAACAGATGTAAACGTGTCATTTGTGTGGAAGGTAACATTGTCTGAGAGGAAACTTCTCTCAAAGCTGTGGTTTTGGCATCCTAAAACTCCATAAGAGGCTACTATGAAATGACTAGCTCACCATCTTTTGGGCTTGTGATGGATAACATGGGATTGCGCTTTTGAATGCCATTGCTGTAAACTTGTTCTCGTCTTGCACCTGTAACTGAATTGGCAATATCCGGGTGCAATATGCTGTATGCAGACGGTTGTACTCTTGGTTCAGCCGGGAGCAGGTTAGTAAACTGCACTTAATGTGTGTAAAATCCAACAGAACTGTTGGTTTCCTTGAACAAGGACGCCAACACTCGCATACGCGTCTTTGAACAATTCATTATAAATTCCAGTAGGACCTTCCCTGCCCCCTGGTTGACACTTTAGTGTTCACTTCCTCCAGTCCGGTTCTTCACCGTCTTTATATTTCCATTTACACATTCTTTTCTCAACTTTTCCCCCTCAAGTTCTGCGTGCACACAGCCCTGCTGTTTGTTTCATGGGAATTTGCAGGGTGTTTCCATATGCTAATTGGGAAGAACTGGCCCCCAGATTCAAACATTTATATTATTTCTGCTTCGGACTGTTTGAGAGTGACATAACACCATCTGACAAACGGGCTTCTTCCTGCAAGTGTTTCCCACTAATAAGGGCAGTGAATAATGACGGTCCTGAATGTTATGATTGCATTCAATTGTTTCCACAGATTATGTGGTTTGGCACAGGGGGGAAAAAGATGTTGGAGAACCTGTTCTGTCAAGTGAATTTTGAAACCAAAAGATGAACGCAGATTTGGGCTCACAAGCAGCACAGTCTACGTTGGTGTATTTAGGCAATGCAGTTGTTCATGAGTGTTTGTACCATATGCATGGTTGGCAACACTAAAGCCTTGGTTATGCTTAGTCCACCTCAAGGGCCTGACGTGCACCTCCCAAAAATCCTAGACGTGCGTCGAGGTGACGCAGCACCAACGCAGCGGCATTGGCTGTGAGTTGTCTGCTAACCACATCTGCTGGAGACCGCTTTTCCGGTTTCCACTCATAAACACCGCCATTTAAACTTAAGCAATACTTTGTTTGCACCTTGTTGCCTTTGCACAAAGAAATAAAACACCAAGTTCTGAAAAATTGTGGATGTTTCAAGCAGGAAGGTAAACAAATAGGCTAAAACAAGGCTAAAGACGATATACGTCGCAAGAGTCTCGGTTGGTTGGTCAACAGCGAAGAACCATCACGGTCTCACGACTGCCCCCAAGCAACTGCGTGGCCATTGCGTGATCACTATGCAGAAGCATAACCGAGGAGGGAGAGGCACTATATATAATCTGATTGAAAAGAACTCCAAGGACTGAAAAGGAATTTATCTTTATCATTTCTTCTTTGCAGAAATGGCTGTGTGCACACACACGTGTATTTGTAGGTCCACTGTATGTGACGGGACTTTGGAATCATTACTGGTTACATCAGGGGTGTGTTCCAGCAACTCTGAGTTTGTTAATCCTGAGGAGAGGGATACTCTGAATTTTCCCTTCCAGAAAGCGAGTGAACTCAACCTTTAGGTCAGTTACCCACAGTTTATCCCTACATGTCTCCGCCTTTTTCCGGAATCTGAACCAACTGGAAAAATGTGCCGTCCATTCCATAGTTTTTCCTACTGTAGAAGAAAATTAGTTACTTTCATCTGATTAGAAGAAGTATTTCTCTGTTTCCCCTCTTTTTCTTAACCAACTCAGTTATCTCACATTGGTAAATGGCTCTTGTGACATTTGTTTCAAGAAACCAGTCTTGCTGGTCACAGTCACACCTTTTTGTTCTCAGAAAGTCTCTTTCATTAGGTGGGTATTGAGTCAATACAAATCCACTCATTAGACCTTTCTCTGTTGTTTTTTCTTTTCTGTATAAAATTCTGAGCCGTTGTGAACTTCTTTCTCCACTGACAGTGATTAAACCTTAGAATTGGACCTGGAGAGAATTCTTCCACACTACATATGACAAACAATATTCTCCAACTTACATTTTCAACATTTCATATCGTGGACATAATCCACGACCAGATTCTTTGCAGAGCTCTTTAGTTTTTTTGTGAACGGGGGTTTTCTGAAATGTTTAAGAACATATCTGTGTTGACATAGCTGCTTATATTTACTCTGTTTAATATGTGAAATACAATTAAAACCACATGACTTATTCTACGTATTTGCTCAATATTCTTTTGCTTAATTTTCAGCTGCAGCCCTGTTCTTCTGCCTGTGGGATTACACCTATATGGAAATTACTATTTTTACATTCTGCTACTATGTGAAACATGGGAGTTGAAACACTGTAGCCTGCACTGTATAATAATATTGTTTTGTACCCTAAAGCATATGGTTTAAATCATATTTCACATATTAAACAGAGTCAAGATCAGTGGCTATTTCAACATAGAAATTTCCTTAAACATTTTAGGAAACCTCTCTGCAGAGAATCTGGTCACTGATTATGTCCACGATATAAAATGTTGAAAATGTATATGCTTGTAAGGAAAAAACTGTAATTTTTTTTACTAAGTATCAAAATCCTCTCCCAACGTGAGGCTGATATAATTACTTTTGGTTTATCTCAGGGGTGCCCAACTCCGGTCCTGGAGAGCCACTGTCCTGCATGTTTTAGGTTTCTCCCTGCACCTGATTCGAAAGATTTCCAACCTGTGACAAACTTCAGTTGCTTGATAACGAGCACATCATTAGAATCATGTGTGTTAGAGCAGGGAGAAACCAAAAACATGCAGGACATGGCTCTGCTCGACCGGAGTTGGGCACCCCTGGTCTAACATTAGGCTCGTTCAAGATGAGCCAGGCCTGCGCATAATCGATCGCCGGCGATCGCCGCACAATGCATGCCGGTTAGTTTTGTGTCCGACGACCCCTGGCTCTCGCCTTATCTAAGAGCTGATTGGCTCTTACTTTTGACAACAAACAACACGTTTAGTAGTCTCTTCCTATCTGTCTCCACCCTTTACCTGAATCCGAACCAACTGTGGTAAAAATGAGATGTCCTTTCCTTGTCAATCTAATAGATAAACCAAAAGTAATTATATCAGCCTCACGTTGGGAGAGGATTTTGATACTTAGTAAAAAAATTACAGTTTTTTCCTTACAAGCATATACATTTTCAACATTTTATATCGTGGACATAATCAGTGACCAGATTCTCTGCAGAGAGGTTTCCTAAAATGTTTAAGGAAATTTCTATGTTGAAATAGCCACTGATCTTGACTCTGTTTAATATGTGAAATATGATTTAAACCATATGCTTTAGGGTACAAAACAATATTATTATACAGTGCAGGCTACAGTGTTTCAACTCCCATGTTTCACATAGTAGCAGAATGTAAAAATAGTAATTTCCATATAGGTGTAATCCCACAGGCAGAAGAACAGGGCTGCAGCTGAAAATTAAGCAAAAGAATATTGAGCAAATACGTAGAATAAGTCATGTGGTTTTAATTGTATTTCACATATTAAACAGAGTAAATATAAGCAGCTATGTCAACACAGATATGTTCTTAAACATTTCAGAAAACCCCCGTTCACAAAAAAACTAAAGAGCTCTGCAAAGAATCTGGTCGTGGATTATGTCCACGATATGAAATGTTGAAAATGTAAGTTGGAGAATATTGTTTGTCATATGTAGTGTGGAAGAATTCTCTCCAGGTCCAATTCTAAGGTTTAATCACTGTCAGTGGAGAAAGAAGTTCACAACGGCTCAGAATTTTATACAGAAAAGAAAAAACAACAGAGAAAGGTCTAATGAGTGGATTTGTATTGACTCAATACCCACCTAATGAAAGAGACTTTCTGAGAACAAAAAGGTGTGACTGTGACCAGCAAGACTGGTTTCTTGAAACAAATGTCACAAGAGCCATTTACCAATGTGAGATAACTGAGTTGGTTAAGAAAAAGAGGGGAAACAGAGAAATACTTCTTCTAATCAGATGAAAGTAACTAATTTTCTTCTACAGTAGGAAAAACTATGGAATGGACGGCACATTTTTCCAGTTGGTTCAGATTCCGGAAAAAGGCGGAGACATGTAGGGATAAACTGTGGGTAACTGACCTAAAGGTTGAGTTCACTCGCTTTCTGGAAGGGAAAATTCAGAGTATCCCTCTCCTCAGGATTAACAAACTCAGAGTTGCTGGAACACACCCCTGATGTAACCAGTAATGATTCCAAAGTCCCGTCACATACAGTGGACCTACAAATACACGTGTGTGTGCACACAGCCATTTCTGCAAAGAAGAAATGATAAAGATAAATTCCTTTTCAGTCCTTGGAGTTCTTTTCAATCAGATTATATATAGTGCCTCTCCCTCCTCGGTTATGCTTCTGCATAGTGATCACGCAATGGCCACGCAGTTGCTTGGGGGCAGTCGTGAGACCGTGATGGTTCTTCGCTGTTGACCAACCAACCGAGACTCTTGCGACGTATATCGTCTTTAGCCTTGTTTTAGCCTATTTGTTTACCTTCCTGCTTGAAACATCCACAATTTTTCAGAACTTGGTGTTTTATTTCTTTGTGCAAAGGCAACAAGGTGCAAACAAAGTATTGCTTAAGTTTAAATGGCGGTGTTTATGAGTGGAAACCGGAAAAGCGGTCTCCAGCAGATGTGGTTAGCAGACAACTCACAGCCAATGCCGCTGCGTTGGTGCTGCGTCACCTCGACGCACGTCTAGGATTTTTGGGAGGTGCACGTCAGGCCCTTGAGGTGGACTAAGCATAACCAAGGCTTTAGTGTTGCCAACCATGCATATGGTACAAACACTCATGAACAACTGCATTGCCTAAATACACCAATGTAGACTGTGCTGCTTGTGAGCCCAAATCTGCGTTCATCTTTTGGTTTCAAAATTCACTTGACAGAACAGGTTCTCCAACATCTTTTTCCCCCCTGTGCCAAACCACATAATCTGTGGAAACAATTGAATGCAATCATAACATTCAGGACCGTCATTATTCACTGCCCTTATTAGTGGGAAACACTTGCAGGAAGAAGCCCGTTTGTCAGATGGTGTTATGTCACTCTCAAACAGTCCGAAGCAGAAATAATATAAATGTTTGAATCTGGGGGCCAGTTCTTCCCAATTAGCATATGGAAACACCCTGCAAATTCCCATGAAACAAACAGCAGGGCTGTGTGCACGCAGAACTTGAGGGGGAAAAGTTGAGAAAAGAATGTGTAAATGGAAATATAAAGACAGTGAAGAACCGGACTGGAGGAAGTGAACACTAAAGTGTCAACCAGGGGGCAGGGAAGGTCCTACTGGAATTTATAATGAATTGTTCAAAGACGCGTATGCGAGTGTTGGCGTCCTTGTTCAAGGAAACCAACAGTTCTGTTGGATTTTACACACATTAAGTGCAGTTTACTAACCTGCTCCCGGCTGAACCAAGAGTACAACCGTCTGCATACAGCATATTGCACCCGGATATTGCCAATTCAGTTACAGGTGCAAGACGAGAACAAGTTTACAGCAATGGCATTCAAAAGCGCAATCCCATGTTATCCATCACAAGCCCAAAAGATGGTGAGCTAGTCATTTCATAGTAGCCTCTTATGGAGTTTTAGGATGCCAAAACCACAGCTTTGAGAGAAGTTTCCTCTCAGACAATGTTACCTTCCACACAAATGACACGTTTACATCTGTTGGAATACATTTTATTGAATTCAGAAAGCTTTGTTCACAGAGGGATCCACTCTTAGTATGCAGCCTGTAAGACGGGGAAAGAGCATGATAAGTCACAAGACTAGATGATAACATGCAAGTACATTTTGTCAGCATACCTGGCCCGGGTTGAAGCCACCGGCTTGGCTGCCAGACTGCCTGAAGCCTCCATAAGAAGCAGGTAGACCAGCATGTGTGCCACCTTGTCCATAATGAGCTGCTCCCACAGGTGCCTTGGGATCCTTTTTGCTCTGGGGGGCTCCAAAGTCAGAGGAACCCTTCTGGAGCACAGGGCCAGAGTTGTAGGGCACAGCGTCGACTATATAATGAGTGTCTTGCCAGCGGTCTGTGCCCTGCTCGTAGCTGCTGCTGGCGTGACTGTATGTGCCCGGAGGATACTGGCCGGTCAGGAATGTGACGTCGTAAGGATAAGGAAGCCTGCCCCAACCGAAGTTGAAGCGTGGCTGAGGTTGGCTGGTGAAGGCAGGAGCGAGTGAGCCTTGTTCCTCAGTCTCCCTCTCAGTGTTACCATACTCAAAGTTTCTCTCAAAACGGGACAAGTCTCCTCCCTGGTACACTGGTCCAGGTGGTGGTAGGGGTGGACTCACATACCCCGTTTGACTGGAGACACCACTGGGGCCAGACAATCCAGCACCTCCAGAGACACGACTAAGCGGTGCAACAGCCCAGTTGATGCCTGACAACAGGAAGGTTTTAATAGTGGCAAGGTAAGGGGGTTTATAAGAAAAAAACAAAACAAAAAAAAAGCCCGTTCAAGACTCAACGCATTTGCTTGATGGTAGACGTAAGCCTTCAAGTCAGTTACCAATTACAGAACCACACCACATTTTAACTTTAGAGTCTCACCTTCCGAGCCAGGTTGAAAATCAGCTCCTGGTTGTGCAGAGCTGGCAGGGTTATTCCACAATGAAGAGTCCCTGTACCCGGAGAAGGCAGGTCCAGAAGAAGAACTAGAGCCAACAGAGGGTGCTGGTCCTCTTTGAACTGTAGGCTGAAGGAAACTAGACCCCTGCTGTGTTGCAGCTTGGTGGGATAGTGTGGAGCCAGCTTTAGGGGGAGCATTGTTTGGCAAAACAGCTCCATGTGAAGACTGGCCAGAAGGTGCTCCCTGGTACGAGTCAAAGTTAGGAGCAACATTGCCATTACTGCTGCCATAAGCACCTGGATTCGTGCCTGGGTAAAGAGAACACAGTCAAGTGAAGTCAACAGAAACATGTTTAACTAGAGTGGATGATACTTCACCTTTCTGAACAGGAAGGCAGCAAATGTCCACAATCAGAAGAGCAAAGAGGGAAGCCCTGAAACAATTTAAAACAAGTCAATAGCATCAACAAGTGTTTCGCAGTAAGGAATTAACTTAAAGGAAGCCTGTTACTTACCCTGAGACAAACCGTGCAGTCGTCATGGTGAAGGCCAACACTGGAGAACCTGGAAAATGTGGTGGGTTATAAGAGATGCCAGAGATCAGCACTGACCAATCAGAGCTTAACAAGATAATGACAGACAGCTGCCGGTGAGATGACTCTCAGCAGACGCATCAAACATCAGCAATTAGTCTAAATAAGGCTACGTTCACACCGCAGTTACAAGTGACCTGAATCTGATTTTTTCGCTCATATGTGACCCATATCTGATTTGCTTTTGACAATGTGAACAGCACAAGTCGCATTGAATCTGACATTTTCTAATCAGATTCAGGCCACATTTAAATGTGGTACTGAATCGGATACGTATCGGATTTTTTTGAATGCGACCGCAGTCTGAACAGCCAGGTCGCATTTAATGCGACTTTCACGTCACTCTGACCCGCGCTGCACTGTTTTGTAAATGAATGACAAATAAAGTTGATTGAAAAGCGGGCGGGAGCCAAAACAAACATGGAGGACAGCAGCGAAGCAGGCGGCCAGTGGATGTTGCCGCTATTGCTCCGCATAGAGCCATCATTAAAATGTGAATTTTCTTTCTCCTCTTCCTCCTTCGTGCAATCACCCGCTCACAAATTTGCCGGCTGCCGCCACACACTGTTTTTAGCATGAAGCCATACAGTCCCACGTTACCGGTTGCCGTTGCCATGGTCGCTTCCGTAAACACCGCTGTGGCGTGATGTCATCAATGATCAACTGCGCATGCGGGTGACTTCAGGAGCGTGAGCTGTTCACACAGCAATCCATAGACAGGCCGCATTTAAAGAGGTAATGTGAACAGCCAAACAATAAAATCGGATTTGAGCCATAAATCGGAATTGTGCATTAAGACCTGCGGTGTGAACGTAAACGGGGCTTTAGATTCTCAAGCGTCACAGGAAGGCTACGTTCAAGTAGCAAATTTGTGAGCGGGTGATTGCACGAAGGAGGAAGAGGAGAAAGAAAATTCACATTTTAATGATGGCTCTATGCGGAGCAATAGCGGCAACATCCACTGGCCGCCTGCTTCGCTGCTGTCCTCCATGTTTGCTTTGGCTCCCGCCCGCTTTTCAATCAACTTTATTTGTCATTCATTTACAAAACAGTGCAGCGCGGGTCAGAATGACGTCAAAGTCGCATTACGTCACTCGTGTTATTTGTTGTTGTTGATTCTGAAGATTCTGATTGGCTTGCATGGCTTTATCCCTCTCCCTGCACTGCCGCCCATAGGTTTGGCATAGTTATAATGGCGCTCTACTGCGGATTTATGTGGGTTGAACGATGTTGTGGGCACAATGTTATTTTTGAAAACGGGGGGGGGGGGGGGGGGGGGGGGGGGGGATATTTGTCTCTCTAAATACCCTGCTACGTGTAAACGTGGTCTAACATTATGTCAAAATGAAAGTGGATGTGACAGATGATCCATTCCGGATTTTCATAATCATAAAAGAAAACTACAGACAATTTTAGCGAGCTTGGATGTCTAGAGATAAGGCAATCACCAACATAACACCATATAGTGTTTATCAATTCAGAGGCTGCACTTGAATTTCTCGTGAAATATGAAATGTCCTGGCCAGAATGAAAAATGTTCTTGTTCTTGCCACCTCGAGAAAACAAACACATTTCTCTGTTTTTCTTTGTATGTATCTGTATCACTTTTTCATTCACCAAACGGTTGAATGGTTGATGAAGGTGAACTATCATGATGAATCTGGATGTGTGTTTTTTTGGTTGTCTTGAATTGTTTTATAAAACACACAGTTTCAGTTGGCGTCAAGTTCATCCAGGTGTTCTGCATCAAGACAATATAAGTCCCAGTCAGCAACATTTTTTTGATCATATTCACCGCAGCCGACACTATGCTCCGATAGAACAACATAAAGCATCCGGTTTTAGAAAAAAAAGCGGGTCTCCACGTGCACAGTGTTGTTTGTTTTGAAAAAAATCGACAGAGCCCGGAGGGGTATTCCATCAAACTCGCTAAGCGCAAAGCCGGGCTAATTTCGATAAGCCTCGCTACCTTTAGCGAGAGTTGCGTTCCATCAACGTGACTTGAGGGACTCTCCGCTAAGTAACCATGGACATGTATCCGGCCAAACTAGCCTGCTCCGGGGCAGGCTAAACATCAGGCTTACTTTAGCGGGAGTTTCAGAGAAGTCCGTCTGTCGGAAACAACTGTACCAGCAGAAGGTTCCGCCAAGCCTAGTCCTCGTGATTTCGTCACGTGAAAGACCAAAAATTACCAGAATTACATATATGAAGTACAAACAGACTATATTTTCATCAAGCGTCTAAGAATACAAGCTTGCAATTAAAAAAATATGAATAAATCGATTATTTTGTTTAACACCTACTGGCTATTTCATTATACAAAGTCCCCAGTTGGGTGAGTGGTGCCCAACCTGCCCTTAAATGTGGGCATCGCAGGTTCACATCCCGGCGAGGATATTTCATGTGTGTGTATTTTTTTTTTCCCTGTATAATTGTCTTTAGATCAGAGAATTAGACCAACATTTTACTTTAACTATGATAAATATGTCATACAATTTCCTCAGAACCCAAATATAACTTGCAAAAACATGATAGACATAAAGATGTTTATCATGCACGCTGAAAATTGCATGCAGCAATGCCTTTGTCATTGGGATCTATAACATGCTATCAAGGACGAAATTTTGATTTCAAAGGTGGGGGGGACACAAGTATTTTTAATAAAACTCTAACTCTTTCAGTTCACTGTGTTTTCTAGTAGTTCTTCTAGTTTTCTATTGCTACTTTTAAGTCTACTATTCCCTTTTTTGGTTTGACTGGTTGTAAATCATGTAGCAAAACATTATCACCCAATTCTAATCCAATAGTAATAATGACAACAATAATAATACTAATACATTTTATTGATGAGATTATTGAGAGCTTTGTAGATGATGAGGAGGATCTTGAAGTGGATATGCTGTTTATTGGGAGCCAGTGAAAGTGTTGCAGGATGGGTGTAACGCATTTCTTTGAGTAACTTAGACTTTGACTTCTAAAGAAGTCTCTTATGTCCTTCTTGTTCTTTTTTTAGACATCCTGGCTGCTTCTAATTACCAAACACACATACGCACGCACGCACATACGCGCACGGACACCGATTCAAACGTTAATGTAAATGAAACCTCTGATATTACAATCCTTTTAGCTGACGTGAACCGGGCAGAACAAACTCCCAACTTCCAGTAGCGGACTCCTGTAGGACTCCTGACCGCAGACTAGCAGACCGTCGGTGTGCAAGCAAGATGGAGTGACAGCAGGGACAGCCAATCACACAAGAAACGGCAGATATAGCGTAACATTGTTTTTGGACGGTAAAAAGTGCAGGGGTAAATTACGTCCGTGCATGCTATTAATAATAATATCTTTATGCCTATCATGTTTTTGCAAGTTAGATTTGGGTTCTGGGGAAATTGTATGACATATTTATCATAGTTAAGGTAAAATGTTGGTCTAATTCTCTCATGAGATGCCCTTGCTGGGATGTGAACCTGGGATGCTCACGTTCAAGGGCAGGTGCATCACCACTCACCCAACTGGGTGTTTTAGATGAAGATATGGCCAGTCACTCTTAAACACGAAGAAGTTAAACATATAATACAGGCAAAAAGCAACGGTTTCATCTGCCAAATGCAGGAAGGACAGCTGGCAAAAACTCGCCAACTGTGTGAATGCGGAAGTCGTATTAATAGTATTAGTAGTATAATATGACTGCCCCATCATAAGGACGCTAGTAGATCTGACTGATTAGGCGATCACTTTAACTTCTCTGACAGCTTAATGGTAGTTACCGCCGCATGTTAAAAATCGCCCTACGGCCGTCTTTTAATTCATGTCATCGCTCTCTCTCTTTAACTCTTATGATATCCTTCCGCAATAAAAGGTCAAACATATAACTTTAAAACAATGAATGTGTTGCCTGGATGTATTCTTATAACGTTGTTTATGACATCAGCCTCATTCTTTCAGCTGCAATCCCAGCAGTGTAAAATGGACTTTGGAGCAAATAAAATAAATATAAAAACATAATTCAAAGTGGTCAGTAGGCTGTACGCTGACACAGAAAAGTCTTTCCCTCCGATGAGAATCTGTGTTAAAAACATCGTCAGGGACAGGAAAAGGGTTTTTCCGGTCTCTGTACACTCTATTTCTCTAGTTCTCCTATGAGACCCTCTCACGATCCACAGAGCTTCTTCTTTTTCTTTCTTATCCGCGCACCGAGACAGCTGATTGGTCAGTCGGCGGTGTGTTTCTCCACGTTGATCTCTTATCAGGAACATAACCTGCTCCGGAGCAGGTTAGCTCCACAGCGTAAGTTACCATGGCGATCTACCCCGGTAAGAAGTGAACCAGCGTCGTAGGACGGAAAACCCAGAGTTAACGCTTAAGTTACCTCGCTAAGCCCAAATCCTGCTTCGTAGTACAGGCCCCTGGAGTTAAGAATAGGAGTAAGGACCTTAGACTCTTCGACTGCAACCATTGTTGGTATGTATTGACAAGGCCTGAGAGTCATTCATCAGCAGCTGTCTGTCATTAACTCGTCAAGCTCTAATTGGTCGGTGCTGATCTCTGGCATCTCTTATAACCCACCACATTTTCCAGGTTCTCCAGTGTTGGCCTTCATCATGATGACTGCACGATTTGTTTCAGGGTAAGTAGCAGCCTTCCTTTAAGTTAATTCCTTACTGCGAAACACTTGTTGATGCTATTGACTTGTTTTAAATTGTTTCAGGGCTTCCCTCTTTGCTCTGCTGATTGTGGACATTTGCTGCCTTCCTTTTCAGAAAGGTGAAGTATCATCCACTCTAGTTAAACATGTTTCTGTTGACGTGACTTGACTGTGTTCTCTTTACCCAGGCACAAATCCAGGTGCTTATGGCAGCAGTAACGGCAATGTTGCTCCTAACTTTAACTCGTACCAGGGAGCACCTTCTGGCCAGTCTTCACATGGAGCTGTTTTGCCAAACAATGCTCCCCCTAAAGGTGTCTCCACACAATCTCACCAAGCTGCACCACAGCAGGGGTCTAGTTTCCTTCAGCCTACGGCTCAAAGAGGACCAGCACCCTCTGTTGGCGTTGGTTCTTCTGGACCTGCCTTCTCAGGGTACAGGGACTCTTCATTGTGGAATAACCCTGCCAGCTCTGCACAACCAGGAGCTGATTTTCAACCTGGCTCAGAAGGTGAGAATCTAAAGTTAAAATGTGTTGTGGTTCTGTAATTGGTAACTGAATGGAAGGCTTACGTCTACCATCAAGCAACTGTCTTGAATTTTTTTTTTTTTTTTTTTTTTTTTTTTTTTTTTTTTATTATAAATCCCTTACCTTGCTATTAAAACCTTCCTGTTGTCAGGCATCAACTGGGCTGTTGCACCGCTTAGTCGTGTCTCTGGAGGTGCTGGATTGTCTGGCCCCAGTGGTGTCTCCAGTCAAACGGGGTATGTGAGTCCACCCCTACCACCACCTGGACCAGTGTACCAGGGAGGAGACTTGTCCCGTTTTGAGAGAAACTTTGAGTATGGTAACACTGAGAGGGAGACTGAGGAACAAGGCTCACTCGCTCCTCCTCCACTTCCGTTCATGGAGTCTGCTGGACCTGCCTTCACCAGCCAACCTCAGCCAGGCTTCAACTTCGGTTGGGGCAGGCTTCCTTATCCTTACGACATCACGTTCCTGACCGGCCAGTATCCTCCAGGCACATACAGTCACGCCAGCAGCAGCTACGAGCAGGGCACAGACCACTGGCAAGACACTCATTATATAGTAGATGCTGTTCCCTACAACTCTGGCCCTGTGCTCCAGAAGGGTTCCTCTGACTTTGCAGTCCCCCAAAGCAATAAGGATCCCAAGGCACCTGTGGGAGCAGCTCATTATGGACGAGTCGGTGCACAAGCTGGTCTACCTGCTGCTTATCAAGGTGGAGCACAAGCTGGTCTATCTGCTTATGGTGGTTTCAGACGGCCAGTTGGCAGCCAAACCGGTGGCAACAACCTGGGCCAGGTATGTCAAAGTGACCATACGACAAAGTGTATCTGCACAATTGATTACTAGGTCTCATAACTTGTCATGCTTTTCCCTGTCTTTCAGGTTGCATATTAAGAGTGGCTCCCTACAGAAAGTTCTGAATAAAATAAAGATTCAACATAGTTCTCTACTGTCCTGTGCTGCCAGTGACCTTATTTGAAGGATTTGCACTAATTGGTTTGGGATTGTTCAAAAGCTTCAGAGGCAAAGTGTTTAACTGGGTAAAACTTGCTCGGTTTTGAACATGAACAGACATTTTGCTCAAACATTATTGAAGTCCAGGAGTTTATAAATTAAAACTAATTTGTCAAGGTGTATAAATGGTCCGTATTTAATGCATTGTCAAAGGGAAGAGTGAGTGCAGGTCAACAGCAGACACAGTTGCTATATTGGAATAAATCTTTAGAAGCATATTGGGGGTTCTAATTGCCATGTAACACCAGCATTTTATTCCCTTTTCATTTACTCCATGGATGCATACAAATTTGCCAGAATGCAGAAAATGTGTGAATCTCAATGTCCTGGGAGAGGACCCACCAGATCCCCTAGACTTGCTGAGCTAACATGATGAAGCTCAAATGGAAGGCAAGCAACTAAGGTAATTGTGAACTGGCTAACAAATCACTTAAACTACATGCCAGTAACGCCAGACAGGGCCCAGAGTTGGCATAGGCCAACAGGCACCTTGTATAATCTGGCCTCGTTCAGGGAATTGGTTGGAGACTGGGGATGCATTTACCAATGCTAATATGGTCTTCACTTGCACTGTGGGAGAATACCACCCACCATATTCTACATGTGGTTGTGAAATACCCAAATGCAGACAAGCAGGCAGGTAACATTAAACAAAAAGTGAGCTTTTCTGCATGGGTTAACTGAAACAATGAAGGATCACCTTTCCCTGCTAGACCCCGATGCCCTCATCGTCCATGCAAGCAAATTGAGCTGTTACTTTCACTTCTAACTTTGTCTATGTGCAATGCTATGGATTTGTAAAATGTAAAAAGTGCATAAAAGACCTAAATCGGCTAACATACCACCCCATTATGTTGTATGTATTTCCTGTAGCTTAAAGTCATTCACTGCAAATGATAAGTTCACAAACATTCATGGTGCTTAAAGAACAACAAATTGAGAAGATGTTTTCATTTACCTTGGTTTGACCTGTGTAGAAATATAACAAGGTTGCCACAGAGCAACTCAATCTTAATTTGACTACACCCATGGACACACACACACACATAGATAAAAAAAAAAAATGGCTACAATTTGCCACCCATTGCAATTTTCTTAAAGGGACAGTGTGTAGGAATGACTCCAGGCTAGTGTTGAAATTGTATTTTGCATTCAAACGCATCTCTAGCGCATCGCTTTGTTGCAACTACGGTAGCCGTTATGTACCAAGAAGCTATGACAACATATCCAATACCACTTCACCAGTATTCTTTCAGGTGATGAGGCTGATATTTCAAACAAATGTCTGAGCACACAAACGAATGTTACTCAAGTGCATTATATTGATCTACAACACTGACGGTAAAAGACAAGAGGTTGTGTCCAGGACGTCCACCAAGGGTTGATAAAAAAATTTGGTAAAAGTTGCTCTCCAGGAGCTCTACGGGGGACAGCGGGACGTGGGCACACCGTTGTCCGGGAATGTCTGCATCACTGCAGATAAAAAAGTTGGTAAAGTTTGCTGACTGCCCCGGGGGAGAGCTGGTCCTGCATCCAACACCCTGTGCGTCCAGTAGCGCCTCTCGCTGATGTGAGCTCCTTTCATTCACGCTGGCTCTGAATGAAATCGCGTTTAGACGTCACGTCCCTCCTCTGCGGTTATAGTCCTCAAAACGACATGGAAGCCTCCTGAGGACTTACCCGTTCAATGTAAACACTAATACGAAATTCTTTGCTTACGAGGATAAATCAGATTATTGGCAGAGAGAATTATACACTTATGAGGACCTATTTATGAATAAAGATATTGATTTCAGCTCATATATTACTTAAAATGCTCCACACTGTCCCTTTAATAAGCACCCAAAACTCTTAACATCCCCCTTTGTGTTACCTATTTATTAGTATCAAGTCCTCTAGCTTCATAGACAAACAAAGTGCAACAGATGGATAGATGGAGAAAGTGTTGGCATATTAATAGCCCCGAAGACAGAAGGGAGGAGGAGAAGAAGGGTGTGGGGGTGGGGGTGGGAAGATAATGACAGACAGAGTGGGAATAAAGATAGACATGCATTTTTAAAACCATCTGTTTTGTGTTGAATGAGTAGATACACTGCTCGAACAGGACGCTAAGTTGAAAAGCTTCACTCATCTATTTTTAAGTTTGCCTTTTGGATCTTTTATGATATCATTTGCAAGTAAAGTGGGAGGGAAACAAAACAGATGGATAAGAGGAAAACCATTTGTCAGAAAGCTAGAAAATTAGGGACAAGAGAGACAAAAGGAAGAACAGACAATGAAAAAATGAAAGATTAGATGTGAAGTTATTTATATTTTAAATATGTTTTAAGACAAACTCAAAATAGAATACTTAGAACTCTTCAGGGAAATATATGTTATATAATAATATGGAAAAGAGTCAGCATTATGTACTTCCTACAATGGGGTTTAAGGGGTTTTTGGTTGTACCTGAAATGAAGTCTGGGGTTAACCCAAGCTATGAGACTTTAAAGTTTTGTTCTAGGATGCAAAATATGTCAGTACACACACACCCTCTTTTTTATTTCTTCATCGATGACGATTATCTCACTGAACAAAACATGTAAGTATCATAAACTTCTGTTTATTTTCTGCAGTAATCCCACTCTGAACCACTCTGACTGAATCACTTGATGCTGATTTATAGAATTAAAGGTGTATTGAAAGCAAGGCAGTGGATGTTAAGCTATGTGTACTACTCTCATTCATATTGAATGAAAAAGGAATCTTTAAATTGATGATAGACTGTTTAGTTTCTTGCTGCGAGTTAGTCATCCATCTAACTATTGGCAATAAATCAAATAGTGTATATATACAAATCCACATTCTATTTTAAAAGTGACAAGGAGGTGGCAGATTGCACGTCTGCGCAATGTGACTGTATGCATGCACCCACGTGTGCATTATACGCATGTGTACAGCCATGGTTTCCACAGCAGATGCAGCTGTCTGGCCTGTTGGACTGCGCCTATGTCACTGAGACTCTATTTTGGGACCTAGTGTAGTTCGAAAGGTCAGATAAAGAAGCATAGGCATCCTCACAAAGCAGTGGGTGGGGGTGTCTGGTGAAAGGGGGTGAAGCCACAAACCAACAAACACATCACAAACACAGGGGCAGTGCTGACAGAGAGGGGCAGGAAGGCAGACAGGGACATGGAAGCAAAGGAGAGCAGGGAGAAGCAAGGAGTGAGACACTGAGCAGGGTTTACGTAAAGAGGATTCACCTTTGAGTGAATTGGGAAGATAGAAGATATCACTTTAGAGTCGTCGGGCATTATTTGAAAACAAAGTCTGCTTTGCCCTTTCATCCAGTGAACAAACACCTTACTGGACATTATGGATGGAGAATCGCCCAGCCAGGAGACATCGGAGTCTTCAGAGAAGACCAGTGAGACTGACACCAACAACAACAAGCAGGTGTTTTTTGCATGTTGTACTGATTTAAAATGTTTTCCCATATGTAAAATCCACAATGGCCGGTGTGTTAATCTCTACCAGGAATATGCAGTGAGTGTATTTGTGGCCATGGCACGTGTTGTGTTTGGCCAGCGGGATCGTTGAAGTGGTTCTGGCTGAATTTGCTGCGCTACACCTGTTGTCTGTCCTGACTGCAGGACATGGTGTGTGACTGTTCCTGCAGTGATATTTTCCAAATCATACAGTATTTCATATATGATTACATTCTTCTCTAGATGAGATCTGTATCCACTGAAGATTTTAATTATGTTTCAAAAAGGATTGTATGACCCTCAACTGACTAATGACACATGATCTACCTCAAATTGATTAATAGTGCTCATGCCATAGGAAACAACTTGATATTTAAATGTAGAGAGCCAAAGGGGTTTTGTTCATTGATAAATTGTGGATTTTAAAAGTTTTCATTGGCATGAAGTTGACATTTTTTTTAGTTTCAGGTGTGATTCAATACCTGCAAAAGGCAAATTTCCCATCTGAAAGTTCAACTGTATTAAATAAGTGAGATACTGAGTTCTCAGAGTGGAGCTTCAGGTCTCATATTACATTATGCTCTTTGGTACGTAACATGTCATCCCAGTTAACTGTGGAAATTAATTTTAGTACATCTTACATATTTCAAACACAAGTTGTGTTCTTTGTCGATTCGGATCATTTTAGAAGAGCTTTTAAAGAAATGTCTGTGGATTGCACATTGCTGGACACTAACACTCTTCATCCCAGACTAATGAACATCATGAAGTGAGGCAGGGGTCGTGGTCTGTAACTACTTCCCCCATGACTCAGTCAGGCTTAATTTAAATGATTTTCATGTAACTAATGAGTGAACAGGTCAGATCAGAAAAAAGTATTTATTGGCAGATGCAAAATACCCTACCCTCAAAAAGGAAATTAACATGTTTTAATTTGGCCAATTAGTTGAACAAGAAACATAGCTGTGGCCAAGGGAGAACCATGCTGTGGAAATGGAAATTAGTGTGAACTAATTCTAAAAATCTCTAAAACTCTGGATAAATTGGCACATCCCTAAGAATAAATACATTGAAGGTAATCAATTTTCAATTGCTTGAGATACCAGATAATATTTGCAGATGTATATGATGGATAACTAAGCTCTATGTTGTGCTGCTTGTCTTCCAGTCTGATGAGACGGAGCTGGAGGACAGTAAAGACGCAGGGAGAGAGCCTCCAGCAGGGGAGATGGTGGAGGGGCAGGGGCTAATGAAAGTGGGGGAGAAGGGAGAGGGTGATTCAGTACCAGAGCAAGGAGAAGGGGAGGTATATTGTGGAGAGACGGACAAGACGCAGAATCCTCCATCAACGCATGTCAAAGGTGATGCTGAAGAGGAGGACGTGGCTGTAAGGGATGAAGCCAAAGCTTCCACTGATGTTGACATGAAAGATCCTGAACCAACGAGTGGAGAAAAAGATGGAGAGGAAGAGAGGAAGGAAGAGAAGAACGGTGAGCAGGCAGAAGATGGTGAGAGTTGTGAGTCTGGGAGAGTTGGGGAGGAGATGACGGATAATAAAAAAGGGAAAAAGAAGGCTAAAGCTGAGGCAAAGGCAAAAGAAGCAGAAAAAGATGCAAGTGAAAATGCTGCAAAGGAGGGAGAGAAGAAAGAACAAGTTGAGGAAGTGGAAGTAGAAACAAAAGACAAAGGGAAGATTAAGGAGGTAGAAAAACAAGGTAGGCCCAAAAAAAAGAGTGGTCCTCCCTCCTCTTCTCTCTCTCGACCAAGACCATCTGCACGCTCTATTAGAGCAGCAGCTAAAAACGACATCATTGCCAAGTTCCAGCAGGGTGCACCAGAGTAAGTCTTTGTATGACACCCAGTGGCTCATAAGTGAAAGTATGAGTAATGTTTCATGAGAAATGTTTGCCATTTTTAGGACGCCAATTCCCCGCAACTTCAAAATTCAGAGGTCATCCACAGCAGGGGCTACAGGAGCTTCTATCAAACAGAAGATGCTGCAGTGGTGTCGCAACAAGACTCGCAAATATGACGTGAGTTTGACACACATACTTCATCAACACATTTAAAGATCTGCCATCTATTTGGGACCAGAGCTTTAAAAAAATAATATGAACAAGCTTTGGTTTGTCCATCTCTCTGTCCTTTGAACTCTTAGGGTGTCAACATAGAGAACTTCTCATCATCCTGGTGTGATGGGCTGGCGTTCTGTGCTCTGATCCATCGCTTCTTCCCTGATGCTTTTGACTATAGCTCCCTGAATCCAAAGGAGAGGGCGAAAAACTTCACCCTGGCCTTCCAAACTGCAGAGTATGGAGTATTTAATTACATATATATATATATATAGAGAGAGAGAGAGAGACCCCGCGACCCTAAATACAGGATAAGCGGTAGAAAATGGATGGATGGATGGATGGATATATATATATATATATATATATATATATATATATATATATGAGAGAGAGAGAGAGAGAGAGAGAGAGAGAGAGAGAGAGACCATGAACTTATGTTTCTCTGACAGAAACATGACTGCAAATAAATGATAATAACACTCATAACTGCTGCAAATAAATATGATAGGATGTTCACATTTCAATTTAAAAAGGTGGTCAAAAATCAATATGCAGGCTTATAGTTTATTGGCTTTGCCTGGTCGAAATGACCAGATCAGCCAATTAGTAGGTCAGGATTCCATCTCTCTCTAACAGTTCTGTGTTTCACAGCTTAGTCTCACATCCAGTTCTTTCCTTTTCTTTCCTTTCTTCTGTCCCCAAACACCTCACTCCCTGGCAGGTCCCTGGCCGACTGCTGCCCTCTACTGGAAGTGAATGACATGATCATGATGGGTCAACACCCGGACCCCATGTGTGTGTTCACATATGTCCAGTCCCTCTGCCATAGCCTCTCCAAAATAGAGAAAGAGAGGAAGGACAAAGAGAAGGAAGAGAAAGACAGTAAGGCTGGTGATGATGATGAGGGAGAGGAGACGGAGAAAGGAGAGGTATCACCGGAGAAGGCCGAGGGAGAGTCTGCTGAGAACGGGACTATGGAGAGCCAAGAGCAGAAACAGGGAAATATTGCAGAGACGGAGGCTGCTGGCGAGGAAGACAATGCACCAAACAGCTGTGAGATGGAGGGAGACAGAGGAGTGTTAGCCAAGACAGAGGCCTAGAAAAATACTACCGGTAAACAGACTGAAAAGACCAAAAGGATTGTTGGTGGTTGCGGTACTTCATTGTGTAAGTCTTAGTTTGGTGTGCAATGTGATATTAGTTTGGTGTTTGAAAGTATAGGCTTCTATGCTGTGTTTGTGTTGTAAATGTTTGTTTTGAGCACATGTTTAGTTCCTCCAAATATATATATATAATTAAATAACACTGCAAAATTGAAAGTTGTTTGTGCAAGATTGTGTGTTGATGTGTTGCTCAAATTAATGATACATTTACAATGTTGAATTATTTTACACCTTTATTTTTAATATACTTTACCAATCAAGCTTATAAGGTTATGATTTACAGTTGACTGAAAATATTTTATGTGTAGCCATATCTAAAATGGGTAAATAATATATTGAATCCATTATTTATCCAATTGAAATTACAATTTTTTCTTTTATCAGTGATGAAGCTGTTGTTATATGTTGTTCAAGCAGCATATATACCTAATCCACCCACCCTGGGGCGTCCTAACTTTATAGTGCCCCTGTGTTCAAGGTTAGATTTGAGTTCTATAAGGAACAGCGTCGCCCCAACAATAATAAATAGCAATGGACAAGTCTTTAATTATCAACACTATCAAACTGTCATTGTGCTTCCGGAAATAATAAATGTTGAGGATTTATTGTTTATGAATCACAACTTCCCATACAGAGTGACCAGGAGACCTAACTAAACAGGAACTATAACTGCTCCTGCTTTTGAGGGATTACGGTAACTAGCGTCATGCTACCGGAAAGGCTATTGTGTAGACCCCTTTGTGAGCTAACCCGACGATTGTATCGAGCTCTTCTCCGGCATTATTTTCGGCGGTAGCCAAGCGAAACATGTCGACAGACATGCCGCCGGGCAGTCTGAACCTGGAGTCCCAGCTTTTGTCCATAATGGACGTACTGGTGAAAGCGGCGGTGTCGGAAATCAGTCAGCTGTTCTCGGAAGGCTCGTCGTCTCTCCGCTTGCATCTCACCCAGAGCCTGAAGGAAAACGAAGCCCTGAGGATGAGGATGAAGGTGATGAGGAGTGAGCTCTTCTCTCTCCGGCTGCAGACCAGGACCAACCGGCCGGCGAGCCGCTTTTCCCCGATCCGAGCGAACATCCCCAAACCACGGGCTAAATCACAAGGTAACGAGTACTTTAACTTTAAGAGAATACTTCGTACTCGAGTCATCAAGTAACGCTTCTCCTCCTGGGAAGTTCCGGTTCCACTAGATTGATGCTTCGTGGTCTCGCACACAAAATAGAAAATGTCAACAAACTTATAAATGACTAAATTCACGTCTGCTCCTCAACACGAATACATTTACACGGCTGTTCCTGTAGTGCGCTGTACTCTGATTCACTTCAGTTTAACTGCATTATGACCAACGTCAGTTCAACTTGAGTTCATTGTTCAGGCTAATTGAAGCTGTTTCATTACATGTTGACTGTAAAAATGCTCCTTTCAACCCAGCTTGTGTTTAAAGTGTCTCCTCAGTTTTCATCAGGCACAAATTCGATGAGGAATTTTATATATTTCCCCTCTCGTCAGATCTAGGTTGAGGTTTGAAAATGAGGTTCATGTTTTCATACATCCCATGTGTAATAAGCCAGTAAGAACTCTGAACCTGCGTTAACTGCATTTTTTGACCACTTGTGGGCAGCAAAAACAAGTTATGAACACAACATTTTTTGAAAATGGCGAACATTTAATTATACTTACGGTATTTAATAATCCAGCGGTTTTCAGCAACATTATCTTTTATTTGTTTCTGTGCCATTATTTGTTGGTCTCTACCAACTCCTAAAAAATATATGCTTCTTTAAATGCTCTATTTAATTCTCCATCTAGTCTCTAACTGTGTCAGAGTTCTTTGTATATTAATTCCTTGCAAATCAGTGATTACATCTCTAAATTGATATAATACAAGTTCAATTTTGTTGAAGTGCTGAACAAAATGAAAGGATATTATCGATAGCACTACTGTGTGACCGCTTATGAAGCAATAATGTGGTAATTGTTGAAATTACAGCTCGAAGCACAAGTCCAATTCTCACATGTGCAGCGTGTTTAAAATAGTGATGCTTGTACTCAGCTTCTTCATATTGGTCTTTTTCGCCTCCAGTTGTCATCAAGTCACATGTGGCTCAAAAGACTGTTGGGGAAGCTGCTTCTATTTCCCTACCATCAAAGAATAAGACTCCCTCCTCTGAAACTCACGTGGAGGTAAATACAGCACTGGTACTTTGGGTGACTAAAGGTTTTGTTTTGGGTTTTTTTCCTCATGCATATCCATTGTTATGTGTTAGTGTGCAGATGTGGAGAGCCCAGATATCATCCTGATCAAAGATGAAGATGACGTGGGGGGATGTGGGCCAGCTGTAGGTGAGTAGTCAACAGGTGCAGGAACATGAGTTGCAGTCACACAGACAGTTAGTTACAGCAGTTTACAGGACGTGTGTCCACGTAAATAATGTGTATGTTAACATTAGCAGAAAGTAGACTTTTTAAATGTACAGCCACAACTGAAGGAATATGTGTTTTCTGTTTCAGGGATATCTTTTTTTATTCCAGTGGAGGAACAATGAGCACATAACCACCAAACAATAAATGCTAAATACGATATAAAGATTACATTATGATTGCGTTATTTGAAAGGCCAGTGGCAACAGTGACAGATCTGTTCTTAATTCTAGTCATCCTGTGTCTTGGCAGATTGTATCTGTGGCTAGATGGTGGCAACTTGAGCTCCTTGATGTCATTTGATGTCAATAAATAGGCTTTCAGGGTGATTTTATGAACTGTTTAAAGTCCAGCACTGCCTGATTGAGTACTAGAGGAAGCGTAGACGTCACTGTGCTAATGATTTGTAACTTATATATAGCACTTACACATAAGGCTTGGACTAAAGCTACTTAAAGTTCTTGATACAAATAGAAACTTTGTGACACGTTTGACTCAGTCTAAAAGCTTCATTCACAAACAGTGATTCATAATGTCATCTTGCGATTTGTCTTTTCAGGTCAGAATGACTTTAGAAACCACAGTAGGCAGCCTGGCGTTTCTACGGGGAACCAGAATGAAGAGTCCTGCCAGACGGGTGATAATGAAGAGCTGAGAATCCTGAGTGTTCACGGACGAGGGGAAGGACCTCTGCAGGAGGAGGGTGACGCCCTCTTCACCGCCTCCGAAATCCAGGCTTTTACCTCTCTGTCGCCCGATCACAACGTCACCCACGACAGTCTCCTGAATTTCAACGACAGAGGCAGAAACAGCCAACTGGAGCGAAATCAGTCCACCCAAATGGCCTCAGCGGCGTTGAATAATGCATTAAAACCACAAATAGTAGCAGCTGATGGTCAAGTAGGACACCCCAGTCACGTCGGCCAGTTCGCCCCGCAGCAGAACGCCTTCTCCCACGTCCTCAGCAAATCTCTGGACTGCAGCTTCTGCGGCGAGCGCTTCCTCAGCCGCGAAGACCTGATCGCGCACAGGGCGAGTCACACCGGGGAGGCGCCCGTTCTCTGCACCTTTTGCGGCAAGTCATTCGTCAACAAGACCACGCTGAGCATCCACATGCGCATTCACACCGGCGAGAAGCCGTACGCTTGCACGCAGTGCGGGAAGCGCTTCACGCAGAACGGCAGCCTGAAGATCCACCTGAGGACTCACTCCGGAGAGAAGCCATACACCTGCAATCAGTGCACGGCCAGCTTCAACAATCCCAGCAACCTGCGTAGGCACATGATCACACACAACACTAACGGAGTGCTCTGACCATGAAAGATGCAAAGATTCAAAGAAAGAACATGGAACTCAACGTTTTTACGCATGTTGCTTTTACTGACTCTTGTGCCACGGTGTGTATTTGGGTGTGTTTACTGTGGCAGTATCTCATATTCTTGTCCTTTTGTGTAGTTTGCCACTGCGCAAAGAAATGTACTTGATGAACTAGAAGAACGCTAGATGTATATCTCAACAACTTCCCAGTAAAATCAATGAATTGTTGTGATTCAAAATCGAGGCACAAATAAGCACGATCTCTATTTAATGTGATGAGACTTGCATTCTTTTTTAATTCTAGGAAAACAACCTTCAAAACGAAAATGCCTCTTTTATATGAAATGATTTTCCTTCTTTATACTGTCGGAAAAGGAGACAAACGTATGCCTTATTCATCACTAAAGGAAAATAAATAAAGTAAAAACCATTTCATTTTAATTTCATAAATGCTCATAAAAAGTGCTCAATGCTAGATAAGTAATCATTTAATGTGTAACTTATGCTCATTATTAAAAAAAATCTCAAATCTCTTCTTGACTTATCTGACCGCACAAACACTTCCAAACTTTCCAAACAAAAGTATTTTAAGCCGTTTGGAAAGTTTCTCACATGATGGTCGATAAAAAAAATTCTCACATGCACAAAATTAAATTTCAGACTGGCATTTATCATCTATCATCATTTTAACTTATTTAGAATTAAACATGTTTGGCTTACTGTATATTAAGCTGCATAAAAGGGGAGAGCCATTTACCCATCTCATGTCGTTTAATTTGTGTTTGTTTCATTTAAAAAGCGAACTACCTCCACTGGCGTCTCTGTTGCAGCTTTCTTTTCCTTTTTGTACATTCCACAGAGTTTCAGACTGGGCAATAATCAAGTCAGTGTAGATTCTGTCTGTGGGTTTGTAATCTGGATATGCAATTATCAATAAATATTTTTGTTTTCTTTTAACAGCTTTCAACGTCTGACCAGTCACTTCTCATTTTACACCTCTAGGGTGCAGCATTGTGTGTGTGTGATACTCGTGACTCAGGTTTCTTCACTTTGGAGGGACGCATAAGGAAACTGGGGGAAATTCCTTGGATTGTTCCTCTTGTCCACCCTGCCCACGCTAAAGTATTGTTTAGTTCCTACTTGTTTGTGTCTGGTTTCATCTTTATAAGGTCTGAAATATAGCAAACTCATACAAAACTACACTGAAAGTAAGATTACTATTGTAAAACCATGAGAAAACACAGTTTGACAATTGGAAGTTGGAGTTAGAGTCATGCAGTGATACATGATCCCCTATAAATCAACTGCTCATCAATCTATTTACTTATCAGGTGCATGCAGAGTATGTACTGGTCACTGGTACTGGTTTTATGTGCCAATAGTTTTCATCATGTTGGTGTGGAATGCTGTTGTTGCACTTCCCCAAGAAATGCCGCTTCCTCTCGGGCCATTGTTCTTGGGCAATCAATGAAATGACATCACTGTGTGTGTGTGTGTGTGTGTGTGTGTGTGTGTGTGTGTGTGTGTGTGTGTGTGTGTGTGTGTGTGTGTGTGCGTGTGTGTGTGTGTGTGTGTGCGCGCGCGCGCGTGTGTGCGTGTGAGGGAGCGACACACGGAAATAAATGGGAGGAGAGAGGAGGAGTTATCCATTTATCCTACTACTGCAGCAGTGTGTAAATCATCTTACTCCCTTTTGGGAAATAATAGGGCTTCCTCGGTTTCGAATGAGTGTGTTTCATATTAATCACCAGTCCGGCTACTGGGTGCGCGTCTAGAAACTTGTGACAAACACCTGTATGAGAAAAGGAATTGCGAGTGCGCCGTCATTACGGTAAAGCCGCTTGTTGATCCCGCCCTCTCTTTGATAGAAAACTCGGTGATGTCGCTTCGTCTTTAACGAGCTTGACCCAGAACCCGGGGAAGGAGGGGAAAAGAGGGGAGAAAATACCACAAAACGGAGTAGTCTGGAAGGGATCGGCACGGGCTTTCAACGAACAAGGTGAGTTAATTCATGAATGTTACCATACGGTTTGATAAAGCAGGGGCCGCGTTTTTACCCCCACACCCCCCAGGTAGCGGGTGCACTGCAGCGTTGGCAAGGAGTGGTCACATCATCGACAGATCAGCAACACGACTCCCCTAGGCTAACGTTAGCTCACGATGCTAAAGTTAAAAGTTAATGACGTGACCCGCAGTCCCATTGCCTACTGCGTACACAAATATACCTGCTTTAAAAAAGCCCCTGGTACCAACGGCTAAAACCGAGAATATCGTCCAAAGTATCTTAAAAATGCCGCTTTCCTTAAACACGCTAACTTGAGGCTAATCTGTGTTTGCTATGCTAACGCTAGCTTGGCTGCTGGCACAGCTCTCGGTGGGCTATGTGGGTTATTGTGATGCTAACGTAGCAAGACAGCCAAACCAGGTCACACTGGTGCTGAGCGAGCATTCTGGCCAACTGGGCTGATTTGATCTCCAACATTGTCATTTATCCAGCCAGTATCTTTGATACAAGCACAGCGTAACGCAATGCTAAAAAAAACGCGAGTCTTTGTTCGTGAGAGTAATGTTATACCCACGTCTTTATTGTTGCACCGTGTTTTAGCTAACGCTTCCAGCTCGGCTCGTAGCTCCTGCCCTACATCGCTGAATTACGTTAGCAAATCAATGACGAAAGTCTGTGGGGGCTTTTGCTAGATCTGGGAACTGATACCACGGATTTATGGGAATTCAAATCCACACGAAAACTGGTTTGCAAGCAGACTGCGCCTTTTATCAGTGTTTAATCAGTTTAAGCAGAGTGTGGTTTGAGGTAATAGTAAACCTCGCAACTTGTTTTGACAACACAATTTAAACGGTGGGCCTGCTTTGTGTTTGTACGTCTAAAAGGGTGGTGGTCCTCCAGTTGTAGTTTTAGGCACATGGGCTGGGAATTTAAACGTGTCCGCTTGTGAACCTGTTGGGTGGGTCCTGTGTGAACTTGTTGTGGTAGGAAAATGTCTGGGTGGGGATAACTTAACTGTCAGCTTGAGGGTGAACAAATAAACTAGATTTTTTTTACCCCTGTAAACATTGGTTTCATTCAGCCATGTATTACAGTGTAGGTAAGTGCCTTCCCCGTGTGCCTCAGGACTGTTGTGTTTTATTTTTCTACAGTGTATCCCTGGGTCAGGGTTGTAGTGGTTTTAATGTGCTGCAGGTGCCACCACTAATAACACCACGTGTGAATGTGAACACCCATGTATCAGCGTCTCCTCTCTACTTTAAGTCATGGTTTGATTGTTGATGCATGCCCCCCACTGCAATTGTGTCTGCTCTCTTGAGGTGTGCCGGTTAATCCACAAGGGCTTAACCTGTGTCCACGTAGGTGCGTGCACGTTAACATTATGCGTGTATGTGTTAGGAGGTAAGAGGATAAAACTTCAATCCTATTACAAGCCACGCTCAGTTTTAAATCAGCGCCAGTGGCATCACGCTGACTTTATCATCAAGCTGCAGTGTCTGTAACCCAGGAGATGCGAGAACAGATGTGCTTTTTGACCGTGAATGTGTTGTTTCAGTGGGGGTTTTTGCTGCCGATGGCAGGTGTAGGCGGATTTAGAGTTTCATTAAGTCGACAAAGGTTACATTGTTGCTTACATTTGATCGCAGATGTCTTCTGACAGGGTTGTGTGAGTCATGCTGAGTGATGGCTGCAGAATCAGATGGAGATATGTGACTCGTGGTGTGTCAGGGCTCGATCAGATGTTTGTCCGTAGTGTGTATGTTGTTGACCTCATGACCCTGTGCCTGACAGTTTGACCATTTGTTGGCGTCGTGTTTGGGACTGAAAACATGAGCCTTGTTCCCTCACCACTTTAAAGCTTTTAAAAACCTTATTATTTGAAGCTGATCAAATCAACAAAAAAATGTTCATACCATTCATTTTAGTTGAGACTAGGGCAGCAATTACTGTGCGGATTATATCTTTGATTAAATGTCAGAATACGGAGTAGAATCATTATTTCCCAGAGCGTAATGTAGGGGGATGATATATGATTTTGTCACAGATCACAATAAACGTTCACAACATCGTTAATCATATTTATTCTTGCCAAAAATAATCAAGACATGAAATGTTCATATTGTCCTATGCAAAGCCCAGTGCAATGTCTTGCAGTAAAAAGAAAAGAAATATCTTCTTTTTGCTTCAAGAAAATGACTAACAACTAATTATTTATAAAAATATATGAAAATGTGATGAGTCAGCCACACAAGTTCACAAAGATAGCTTGTGGAAGGCCATGAAAGCAGAACAGAAAACAGTAGATGGAGAACAATATTAGCAAAATGGGAAGTCGTTGTTATATGATCAACATATTGACCATGGGGGATTTTCACCGCTTCCTTCAGCCATCAGTAGGTGGTTTATTAAAGTGTACAGGATCTCGTGGTTTTGTGTACAAGCAGTTCTTTTGAGGAAAATGTTTTTTGGTGAGTTGAAGTAGCCGACGCGTCCCTTTACTCATCTCTGATGTTGAATCCATAACATCCTGTTTCTCAGGAAGTGGGTTAAAGGGGAAAGGGGAGGGGAGTGGCAATTGGACAGCACTGATTGTTTTGTTTTCATTGTTGAGCGAAACTCACCGCTGACCTTCAAGGCCAAAACTAACAGCTGTGGAAAAGGGGAGACGGATGGAGAACAGAAGTCACGAGTGGGTTAAGAGCGACATTAACTCGACCCCCTCCAGACATACACAAACACAGATGCACACGCACTCAAATGTGTCCAATAATATCCTCCTTGCTCTCCAAGTCTGTTCACACTTGTGGTCCTGTTCTCAGTTGAACAAACTTCTTTTTGTTCGATCAAGCTCCCAGACTGACAGCTGCAAATTCCCCCCTCTGACTGCGGTTGAAACACACGCTTGAAACCACATTCCCAAGTACACGTGCCAAGAAATATCTATCGCAGTTTATAATTTATCTTGCACAAATGAAATGTTTACATGAGGCATTAAATTATGGAAACATGCCAGGTAAGATGGGATTGAAATTAATGGTTTGTCTTTCTGTGTTCTGGGTAATTGCCACTTGTAAACTTGGCATTTAAAATTATGCGACAATAAGGTACACAGCTCTTTAAAACGTTATTAGTCCGTGTCCTACTGAGGTCGTCTTACAGTAGATGAGTGGGTGGGCTGCTGTGCTGAATTGGCAAGAGACAATGCTAGGAATGCAAGCTTTTATCTTTTATTCAGCACTCGTTTCCTTATCTATACACCCCCCCCCCCCCCCCCTTTCGCTCCAGTTTACACACTCCTTATGCGTTTCCCACCGCCCGTCTTTGGCCTTTCTTTTATTTGTTTGCATCTCTTACTCTGTTCACCTCGGTCTTTCTTGTGGATAATATCAGCCCTGTCCTGGCTATGACCATATATAGGCATGTGTGGTACAGGGCAGCTATGTGTAATTTTCTCAGGTGGGAGGTTATAGCTCTGGGGCGCCTCAGCCACTAAGCAAAGGATAGTGTGAGTGTGTGAGAGAGGGATCATTTCTTCCTCTCAGTCAGCCTTACCCCGCATGCAAATCCTGGTTTTGGTTCCGACAAATTCCTTTGTCTTGTGAAATAAACTTCAGCCACTCCTCGTTTTCTCATCAGGCCTTCCCACGTTCCTCCCTTTTTTCCCACACTGGACACACCCCAAGCAGGGTTTCTTTTATGCCACAAGTCACAAATGCGTATTAGTCATTAATGTGATAGACACATGGTAACAGACGCAGCCTCTCCATGCTTGATTTTACTAGCTAATGGATGTTGTAATAGTCTGCCTAGGAAACGGTGATATCACCATGCCGTGTCTTTTTTTTTTTTTTTTTGGCACAATCTGATGCAGGAGAAACTGTGAGTCATAAGCCACTGTTTCTCCACTTGAACTCATTCCAACTATGCTTGTTAACAATCTACTTTCGTTCAAACAAACACCTGTTGCTTGAAATGCAAAAGCAGATTTTTCTGTGTTGCCCTCCAGATTTTTTTAAAGAAGTGTACGTCTGTGCATGTTGGCTAGACAACGAGCTGCAGTGAGAAACTGAAATTTGGTTGCCCCTCCTCTACCTCGTCGAACCGGTCTGGTGCAGGTGTGCGTGCGTATGGGTGGCAATGTCTTTGTTTATTCAACTTTCAGACCAGGGCCATGGGGAGCCGGTTTGCTGCAACAGAGGGTGCATCAACAGATAAGAGGATCTGAGTCTCTACTTGTTTGGCTGTGTTATAAGAATGTCTTTCTCTAAGAACACAGTCAAGATAACAAAGAGTTGGGAGAGGGAGGGATGAAAGGCAGTTAAGTTGAGAGCACAAGAGATGCAGACTGATAGTTGGGACAGAGGTAGAATAAGACTGATGAGAGGAAAAGCTGAGAGGAACACTAAATAAAAGGCAAGATTAAGGAGTAGAGGAAAAAATGATTTAAGAGAACATATGGTTCTTGGAAGAATGTTACTATCTCCAAAACAGGCTTCTCTCTTTATGCTGACGGTCGCTGTTCTCTGGCCCAGAAAGAGCTGCAGGTTGGTCAACTTCCCACAGCTTGTGCCGTACGCAGTCCAAAAGTTGGGTAAATACAGGGTGCGTCTAAAGGCTGAAGCTACTGTATGGTTCTGTCTCTCCCTGTGCCTTTTCTGTTCACAAAGCAAACACAACCCCATTGACACACTTGTACGGTATTCTCATGCATTCTCTATGGTTGTTTCAAAATGAGGTGCTTTCACTAAAACATTTCTCCTTATTTCCCTCCCTCCACCTCGGTCTTTCTCTCTCTCTGCAGTCTGTTCCTCCGTTTCTGGTCTTGGTGGTTCGGTGACCTTCTACCCATGAGCAACTAGAGCTCAACCTCTGACCTTGGCGTGATCTCTCACCTCTACTACCAAACCACGCCCACAGGTGAAGGTGTGTATTTCTGATTTTCTCTGAAATGAGAGGATATGTGCTTAAGTCGTAAAGAAAAGTGTGCAACTCTCCATGGTTTGAATGCGGTGTATTGTGGTGTTTCCGCCAATAAGTACAAATTGTGCTTCTCTTCATGTGAAACAGGCCTCAGCCTCTTTAAGTTGACTGTTTTTTTATATATATATACTGAAGATCTGTGTCACCATAGATTGGGTTTCTAATTAATGATGTATGGAACATGTTAGTATGGAAAATTCACCTATATTTCCCCAATGATTTGTAAACTACATTAAGTTTATGTCAGCAAGACAACCCACATTCTTCTTAAACGTGGGGAAAATCCAACCTTTCCTTTATTTATAAGAATAAAGCCGTTTTTACTTGTGTTCTGGCAATACAGTACTGCTGTTTTATTTTGCGAGGTCTACTCACTGCAGGGGTTTCAGCCAAATATCTCTTTGTCGGCCATTAAGTATTTTATGGTGCCTGCAGCCTTGAGGACTCCTCCATGCCTGCCTTAAGTGGCAATAACTTTATTGATCTGCTTGCAGGGGTTGGTAATATTCACCAATGTAATGTTACAATAGCTATTTCCATATTATCATGATCAATGTGTTGCAATATTAATGGTCAGTGACGAGGATTGTTCTTCTGCAGCATTGTCTCATATTATGTCTACTGTCAGACCGGGAGTTTTAGGCAATTAGGTTTTTAATGGCACTAATTGAGCAGTTTATCTGCAGTAATTTCTTTTTATATAGGGCCACCCTGGAATGTTTTCTCTGTTGCACTAACCGTTGGTATTGATGCTCTCAACACACTTCTTGTGTGTGTATATATAATATAGGTTTCTTCGGTGCCAACATGGCCAGATGTTCTGAAAGGAAGCTTCAAATTTCAGCAAGTGTGAAATTTGAGCAAGAATGAGACGTATACACATTGTATACAAGAACCCAGTGTAACTGGGTACGTTTCATGAGTTTTGACCAGAAACAAGTCTATACAGTTATGACTACTGTTCTTCTTAATTTCAAGGGAAGTGTTGCGAAATGCCTACAGTTCCGATTCCAAGAAAGCATCTCGGCCTTAGTCACCAAACGAAGCAGATGAGGGTGAAGTCATCCTTCCCAAATTAATATCAGCCCAAAAAAAAACCCCTGCAACCATCGACTACACTTTGTATGGAGGTGTATGTTTTTGTTCGACCCGCTCTCCCTGTGCTGTAGTGTGAACGAGGCTGTATGGATGTGTGTAACGCCCCCCTCTCTCCCCTTGGGGCCGTGTAGTGTGTATGGAGCAGTGTGAGAGCGCAGCAGCTCTGCTGGAGTCGGTCAGGGAGCAGGAGGTGCAGTTTGAACAGCTGACCCGGGCACTGGAGGAGGAGAGGAGGAGAGTGGGCCTCCCTGCCACCAGCCCCTCTGCCCTGGGTCACCCTCTCTCTCACACACAGGTAACGCTCCCCGGCAAACAACCCCATCTCTCATAGGCGAGAGCCCCCCCGAGTTTCACTTAACATCCAATCCATGGATCACCGTGGATCCTCCATCCATCATTCATCCCTTCTCTGCCTGCCTCCTCTCAACCAGCGCTCCATCAGTCCGCGTGTGTTTGTGTGCGTCATCATTGAACATCGTTTTTCTTTGACTGTGTCTCTGAAGTCCATCTGTCTTTCCCATCGGCTGCAATCAGTTCTTTTCCCGCACGTAGTTCTACTACTTGTGACATGCCTGAGATGGTCATCATCGCACATTTTCTACATGCTTTCACTGTCACTCACCGGATGCAGACTGATGCACACCTTTCACAGGCCCCTGCTGTGGAATCTCAGCTATTTTCCTCTCTGCCCCAGCATGTTACGCATCTGTCGTGCATGTGTCACATAGTCCACCATGAAGGGTTTTTGTCTTTATTTTTCATTTTATATCCTTTAACAAGCACTTTAATTCATTACTCCTGATGTGCCTGCATGCACTTTTGAGTTTTGTGTTAATTATCTATGATATTGTTAGCTCTTTGATGAAATTGTGGAGTAATTAAACAATTATTATATATATATATATATATATATATATATATATTATATATATATTATTATATATATATATATATATATATATTATATATTTATATATATATATATATATATATATATTTATATATATATATATATATATATATATTTATATATATATATATATATTATATTATATATATATATATTTTTATATATATATATATATATTTATATTATATATTATACTACCATATATTATTTTTTATTCATTGTTTCCATTACATTCACTGTATTGTTGTATCAATCTGCTTAGAAGATCATTTATACTGTGAGTTTTAAGGCTCTCACTCTGCTTTTGTGTTTAGAGCTGAGTTATGTGCTTGGACATGGTCCTATTGTTGTCACTTTCTGTTCTCACCAAAAGACTTGACATCAGAAACTGGTCAACTTTGATGAGGTGCTTGTAGACTTGGGTGAGCTATTAAAAGCAAAGCTATTATCGGTTACAAAAAGTCAGACTGTGCCGTATTCTCAGGTCGATATTAGAACTACTTTTCCAGCCCTTGGCATTGTGCAGTGACTGAGTAGACTAGTTTAAAATCTATTCCCAAATATGTTCCTACCATTTAAGGGCTTGCTGACATAGATTAGATGTCATGTTTTGTCTCTTTAAAGCCTTGGAAGTGACTTATTTGATTTGTGGCAGCTGGAGAACGAAGGCTAAGCAAGAAATAATCTTATCTTTTTGGCCTTGTGCTAACTGTGCATGTTTTATTTCCAAAAAATATTAGTACTGATGAAGATACTCATGCCTTGCCAGCCTCACAGTCTGACCATTTCTCACAGATCATGACAGGGTTGTTGGTAAATGAGGCGAAATTATAGGAAGGACCAGCTGTAGAGGAAGTGTGCCCTTGTTGTTTTAAAGGTACACTTGCACTTCCCATTGCTTTTTTAATAAGAGCCCTGCCTCCTTGTGGACGGGATATGAAGTGCAGTATGACATACTCATGCTAATAAAGTTTGATTATCGTTCAACATATATATCATTATTTTAATTATAAAACTTCCACATGCAATCTAAAGGGGGAACCATTAAATCCGTTATTCACTTCGGTTTACCCCAGCAGTTTTGACAGTTTTGTGCTCACTTCAAATCTGTGATTTCTCTACATTTAAACATTTAAATCACCCAAACCGTTAATTTACGTATTTAACTGTAGTATTATTATTATACTTATTATATACAACTGTCTCCGAATCTTTTTTTTTTTTGGTACCGACTTCAACACGTGTTCCTCACAGCGTACTGCTCAAAGTTAAGGGCGGAACATTTCCCTTGTGGGCTTTGGTTCTGCACTACGTGGATCAATCTACATACCGTATATTCTTCATGTGGCTGCGTGCACCAGACCGTGACTCCCATACTGTTTTTATTCGGTACGAATACGCAAACAGTCAGTAGGATCAAATAAATGCTGAAACTGAGAGTAACCCAGGCCATCAGATATGAAGAGCAGGCCTTGCCGGGAAAGATTTCCAAAGTATCCCAATTATGCCGTGCTCACATGGGATTCAGCTTGAGGCTGATAACCGAGGCGGTTATGTTGCATGAATGTTACTCAGGGTTAGACAGAAAGTTATACAGTGTGACAGCCAATGGTTATCTAACAGAATACAGCAGGAGGAAGTGGGGTGTAAGGATGAGTGGCTGCAATCCAAAATGTCCTCCCTCATGTCTGGCAATGATTCACAGACCATAAACATGCAAGGACAGCTTGGTCAGCAGTGAATGTGCTTGAGCAGGAGTAATATCATTTCGGAGGAAGTAAGAAAGTAGACTACACTGGCCGCTGGGAATTGTGCCTTCAACCTCACTTATGTGCTCAACAAAATTGTATGATATTTAACAATGTGTATAATGCAAATTTCACAGTTGAGTCTTCCTCTTTCATCCCAGAACGGGCGTTTAGGGGATGCTGATATAGAACGACTGAAACTGACTGACTCGTACATAAACGGCACACAGGTATGTGTTTGTGTGTGTAGCGTATCGTGTACATTTTTTAAGTAGTTTTTTCTTGTTTTTATAGCAGTAAATGCCAGTGATTTAACAATATAAATATGCAGTATACCTCTACGCTACAGTACAGAATGGTGGACCCTGCACATGGCGCTCTAGATGAGAGCTACACACCAGAGGACGATTCCCAGGATGTGCACTCAGTATTTTCTGACGAGGGAGTCGCACGGCGGCCAGACAATGGCGTAAGTGGCTCGACTTTTAAAATGTTATTCTTTTTAAGTTATATTGTTGTGGTTGAATTTAGTGGTATGGAGGCATATACTGTATAAAGCCATGCATCCAAGTATCTTACATCACTTGTTTATCCTTTTACCATAAACATGTTTTGTTACATCGCTCTCCCGTTTCTTTAGATGAAAAAACCAATCTCTCGCACAGTCCTGCCCTCTGACTCGATGTCCATTGAAGGGGGCTTGTCGGTGTCCGGTATGGGCGGCTACAGCGCCACATTGGACCGTCCTTACAGGCAGGTTGGACCAGCAGACTACCCCACGGCCACAGTGCCCAGAAACTACCACTATGCCCCTGTAGGGGGTTACGAAGACTACCGGGGAGGCCCACCATCGGAGGCATACACTAGCCTGAGCAGGGGCTCGCACATGGACGAACGCTACAGGTACAAAACCCCTTACCCTTTTCTTGTGTGGCACATGTATAGTGTTGTTGATACAGTCTGAAATATGTTGCCTTAAAACCACACTGAATGTGTTTTTTGTTTTTCATAAGGGGACACAAAAGCATACTTAAAATGAATACATCCTCTAATGATGTTTGAATTACAAAATATTGAACAGACATTGTGGACAATGCAGTTCATCATTGATTGCCATTCTTTATATTTTAATTTAATGGCAAACGTTACTTAAACACCCTGTTTTAATCATTTTAAACATGTTCATAAGCCAGATTTGTTCTGAAAAGAAGACCACTCAGGACGGGCTCTCACTTAAATAACTCTGGTCATGTCTCTTATTGCCTATTTTCCCCCAGGCCAGTTGATGGCTACCAGACTCTGAACTCTGGCTACCGGGCCCCAAGCCGTCAGCAGCTTGACCCATATGCAGCACAGCCCCAGGTGTGCCGGGGGATGAGAGCCCTGGGCTCAGCGATGGAGGTCCGGTATGGCCACGGCCACTATGGTATGGAGGATGACCAGCGCAGTGTGGGATATGACGATTATGGCATGGGGCCTCCTCCAATGCACCCTGGAGGCTACGGCACCATGCCACGTTTGGGTCCCGGCCCCGGGGGCATTGATAGACGAAGACTCAGGTGAAACACAAACGCATTGCTGTGCCGTCATATAACACAGTTTTTTCGATCAGACCACATATGTGAGCAATAAACCACGAAAATTCTCTGCTGAGCTAATGTGAAACAAATTTGTCAATTCATGTTCTGCATCATGCAGGAGCTGTGAGGATACTTTGGATGGTGACATGGGAGGAGTTGACCCTTATGCCTGGGGTGTTCCCATGACGATGGACAGGGGGAGCATGGCTTCCCTGGACAGCACACTGAGGAAGGCTCCTCCTGGCTCATGGAGACAGCCAGAGCTGCCGGAGGTCATCGCAATGTTGAACTACCGTCTGGACCCCGTCAAGACCAACGCTGCTGCCTTTCTCCAGCATCTCACATTCAAAAATGATAAGGTGGGACAATGGTCACATTCAAATGCAGAATAAGAATACAAATCTTGTTGTATTGTGCGCATATGGCAATAATTTGATCGCATCAATGCGTGCGTCTAGGTTAAGTCGGAGGTGCGTCGCCTGAAGGGCATCCCATCCTTGGTGTCGCTGCTGGACCACCCCAGCAAGGAGGTGCACCACTCAGCCTGTGGCGCATTAAAGAACATTTCATATGGCCGAGACCATGACAACAAGATCGCCATCAAGAACTGCGATGGGGTGACTGCTCTGGTCAGGTTATTGAGAAAAACCCATGACCAGGACCTCACTGACACTATCACAGGTATTGTTTTTTTAAATATGTACTTTGTTAAAAGTACTAACCCTTTGTTTTCACTTTTACTTATTACACATTCATAAACACGCAGGATTGGTCTGGTTTTGGTCTTTACAACCCACACATGACACATTCTATTATTTAACGGTAATTATTTTATTATCCCAGGCACCTTGTGGAACCTCTCATCGCACGACTCAGTAAAAATGGAAATTGTGGACCACGCCCTGCATGCCCTGGCCGATGAAGTGGTTGTCCCTCACTCCGGGTGGGAGCGAGGGAACAACGGAGGAGAGGAGAGCTGCAAACCACGCCATCTGGAGTGGGAGACCGCCTTGACCAACACTGCTGGCTGCCTTAGGTATAAAAGGCCATCAATGGATTGAAAGCAAAGAAAGTCAAAGAAGGAGAGAGGAAGACTATTTTGGGAAGAAAACATGCAATTATGTGCTTAAAGCTCTCCCTCTGTCCAACAGGAATGTGAGCTCAGAGCGCAGCGAGGCTAGGCGAAAGCTGAGAGAATGCACAGGATTGGTGGATTCACTCATGTACGTTGTCCAATCCCAGATCAACCGCAAAGACGTGGATAATAAGGTACCGTTCACTTAAGACTTATGACAGATTTTATTCTATAAAAACAAATCGCCTGTCTTCCTATGTCTCCATCTTTGATCATCTCATCACTTTTTTCTTCTCCTCCTCCTGCAGTTGGTGGAGAACTGCGTCTGCCTCCTGAGGAATCTATCCTATCACGTTCACCGTGAGGTCCCCGGCTGCGAGCGCTATGCCGAGACCGCGCCCCTCAACCAGGGACCAGCCCCCGCTAACAAAGGTGGCTGCTTTGGCTCTCGAAAGGGAAAAGGTCAGTGTCGGACAGCCTGGAGTTACACCGTGTCTACGAGATTTGCTGTTAAAAGATGGGAAGCTGCTGGTGGCTTTGAGCTTGTTGGTGATGGAAGCACCTGTCGCTGTTTTTCACACTCTACCACTGTTTCCCTCCTTTCCTCTTCTCTCTCCTCCTTCCTTCCTTCCTTCCTCTTCTCATCCCCCCATCGTTCCTCCAATCCTCCTTCACTTATTCCTTTCTCTCTACTCTGTATAGATGAGTGGTTTTCAAAAGGTAAGATTCTCTTGGTGTTTGAACTTATGAAACTATTGCCCGCTCTGTCATCACTCATTTTACTAACGCAGAGTAACTAAGACAAAAAGAATTTCCAAAGTAATGTTGAATTCACACCAAGTTTCATGAGCATGATGTCACACAAATGACAAAGCATGTTCAGTGTTTGCTGCATGGTCGCATTTCACATAACAACGTGCCAGAGTAAAGGGCTGAGGCAAACTGACTGCTCCTCTCAACCCGCTTCACGTAATCAGTGTTATTTCCTCAGTGTTGTCTTTCATGTTATCTCTCTCTTTTTAATTTGACTTCTCACTGCAGGAAAGAAGGATTCTGATGATGGCAGTGGAGACCAGGTTGACATTCCAAAGAGGACAACACCTGCCAAAGGTATCGGTTATAATTGATCAGATGTATAATTGTTCTTTAAGGTTGTAAAAATCTTGGCATGTCCTGTTTATCACTCTTTGCCACTATCAAGCTTTATATCCTACTGCTAAATATTAGGGATGCAACGGTACAGTTTTCCCACGGTTCGGTATGCATCACGGTTTTTGGGCTACGATAACGATACGGTTTCGATATTTTAATATACAACTACTCAGACTAGCAAAGGCAATATTGTAATGTAAAAATAATTAAAAGCAGCACAGAAATAATCAAACCACAAACTTTATTAAAAAACAGTGATCAGATCAAATTAAACAGCAAACATAAAACCACACAAATTAAATATTAAGTTAAGTACTAAACACTACAAATACAATTAAATGTAAACATGACAAATTGTAGAGCAGGAGCTCCGCATGATGGATACGGCACGTCGAGTTGACGGCCCTGTCGCCGTATGTGAATTTGCATAAAGTTCGATAGATTGAACTTTATGCAAATGACGTCCGTCCAACGCAATGCCGCCGGCTCCAGAAACTTCGTTCAAACTATCAAACTAGGCAGTGTTGATCAAATATTAATCCAGATTCTGTTACTGCACTACACATTTCCCGCCTCAAATGTTTTCAGAAACATGCTTTAGCGTGTAGCTTAACTGTAAAATTAGATCGTTTGTGGCCCGGCCGCCATGTTGGAAACGGCAGAGCGAAACTCAAGTCCCGCCCACTTCCCAGGACGTCTATCCAATTGATCCAACTTGAACACAGAAGCGCCCACTCGCCGGTGCGTTCGACCATCCGTTCCGTCCGTATCCGTCGCTGCCGGAGTTGGGTGTGTCTGTACCCAATCAGAAGGTCACAGGAGCCAGCCAGCGCTCCTCAGCGTTCAACATTTGCATGCAGAGCGCTGATTGGCTCCTAGGGAATTCAGGGACGTTCTGATTGGCTCTGAGGCGGCATGACCAGTGCATGGCACTGAGCCTGCTTTGGCCTGAACAATGTGCTGCGGCTGCTCTCAGTCACTGCTCCCGAGGGACAGACACAGCATGCGCGGCTGCACAATGTTTTGAAAGTTTTTTGCCAGGGAAACGTACCGAAAATACCGTTGTTTGCCGTTGTGCATTGAACCGAACAGGGCGTATTGAACGGTTCGGTAAAATACCGAATATTGTTGCATCCCTACTAAATATCAATATTAATTTCCCTGTAAAAAGATTAGACCTACTTCTGGACTAAGGTACTTATTTACGGGATATCTGCATTAAGTTTGTGACGGTCGAGGAAATTAGGCTACAAAATGTGGACAATAGACAAGTGTTGAGGTTTGTCAAACTGTAAATCTAAAGGAATACCTCTCTCTCTACGTCAGGTTACGAGCTGTTGTTCCAACCGGAGGTGGTTCGTGTTTACACATCGCTGCTCAGAGAGAGCAAGAACCCCTCAGTGCTCGAGGCGGCTGCCGGTGCCATCCAGAACCTGTGTGCTGGTCGATGGACTGTAAGTACCATTAATTAATAATCTGAATCGCCTGGAATTTAATCGAATTAGTCAGTTGGGATAAAGTCCACGATACTGTCTTGTCTAATAAACCTACTGGAATGAAACTACTGTCGATGTAAATTATAGTCATTGCTTCCTCTGCATCTGCTTGCTTTTCAGTATGGTCGGTATATCAGGGCCACTGTGCGTCTGGAGAAGGGTCTTCCCATGATGGCAGAGCTGCTGGCTCACGGCAACGACCGTGTGGTTCGGGCAATGTCCGGTGCATTGAGGAACCTCTCCATCGACAACCGTAACGGCCAACTGCTCGGTAAGGATGTTGTATTGTGCATCTAAATGAGCTGCAAAATAACTCCAAGAATATAACTTTTGTTCAACATTTATTCTAACCACAATATTCAATGCATCGCAGCAAACTGGGCAGACCTGGATTTGGGATGTTTGAATTTGTGTCACTCCAGATCTATTTTCTTACCTCACTGCGTGTCTCATGCAGGTTTGCATGCAGTGCCTCACCTTGTTGCCAATTTGCCTGGAGGCCAAAGTCAGTCTGGGCGCACTCTATCAGAGGAGACGGTGGTGTCTGTACTGAGCACGCTCACAGAGGTGCTAGGCAACAGTGTGGAGGCAGCAAAGACCCTCCGGGCCTCACAGGGCATTGAGAGGCTGGTGCTCATCAACAAGGACGGGTAAGTGTGCTCTGTAAAGTAAAATTTTTGGTGCGAGGCAACATGTACAATTAAGCATATGCTTACTTGTTCTCTTTGATACAATTGGCTCTATTTGTGTTCTAAAACCTTTCAGCCTAAATACTCAAACAGATCTGTTTGATAGTGATACGAAAAATGCTGATACCTCTTTGTTTTGCCTTGACATTCCGGGTGTTTTGTAAACAGATGTTGCTTTAGCTTGGCTGGCATCATGGCTTTTTTGTGAGTACCTTATGAGATGATATAACACATTTTGGTCTCCCTTCACTGTCCTCAATATGCCACGGCCTTCATATTTCATAAAAACGGCTAGTTTGGAAATAGCTCTTAGATTTTTAGAGGTCAAGTCCTGAAGAGGATGTTCAAGAGATAAAGCAAAAACAAACCTTTTTTTTTATGTGCAAGCATATGTTTTTGTATCCTACAGCAAGCGCTCGGATCGTGAAGTGCGGGGGGCCGGCCAGGTGCTGCAGCTCGTCTGGGCCCACAAGGAGCTGCGCAAGCCTCTTGAGAAAGACGGCTGGAAGAAGACCGACTTCATGGTCAACCTCGGCACCACCAACGGCCCGAGCACCCGAGCCAACGGCACCTACGAAGACAGCACCACGCCACTGCTGGACAGAGGTCAGTGAGCAAGAAATAATTCATGTTTAAACGTTTTAACAAAATGTACCCCACGTTTACAAAAAAACAATGTTTTTGCTTCATCTCAGGGGAAAAGAGAGACATGATTCCACTAAACGACCTCGGCCCTGGTTAGTACATTTATCTGCACTACTTTTTACCAAGACACAATCCTCAAGATCGTGATGATGTGTCGTGTTCTTACTTTGTCATTCTTGTCATCGTATTTCCTCAGAGGCCTACTCTACACTGGACCAGAGAGAGAGGAGACACACTCTGGATGACACCACAGACACTTTACCGGTACGTTTAAATCCTTTTTCCATGCACATTCACTTGTCACGTCATGTTGGATTGCTCACTTAACTACACTAACCCCTAATCTCCTGCACCACTATCAGTATTTCCCGACTGTAACCCTTTCACGTGGCAGCCTTTAAAACTTCATAATTACTGACATTTTTTCTTTTCTCACGCTCACTTCCTCTTCTCTCTTTCTCTGGTTGTCTCTCAGCGAGGGGTGTATGGGGGCAGAAAGGGCTCCTTGCCCTTGTTGGACTCCTACGATGGTTAGCCCTCCCCCTCCCCTCTAACCCCCCTCTGCATGTAACAGCATGGTATGTCCAACTCACCTCTTGTCCTGCATGGACTCTATGAGCTCTGTTCCTTTGTCTCTTATAAATCCAGGCCCTCAGTGAAACCTGGTCTCTATCTATGATGGTGTCCTGAAACACTGGTTGAGGGTCTACTCCACTGATATGTAACTATAGGATGCCCTGATGCGATGTGTACGTGCTAGTATAGTATAGTGCAAGGTGCTCCTTTTGCATTGTGGTCTATGGAGTCTGTCAGAATAGAGATGAACCCAAAGCTGATGATTAGGATTTAAATCCTCAGAATAAATAAAGTTTTTTTTGTGCTGTAGTGTTGTCACAATACCAAAATGTTGCCTTTGATACCAATGCTAATTTTAGTATCAAAAGTATTGTAATTACTACGACACAACTGATGCAACAAGAATGTAAGTAATGTGGTGTCAAAGTAAAATGAGTCCTCAAAGTGGCTTTGGAACGTTTGCTAAATAGATTTTAACATGACTAAAGCGTGAACTTGGTCTGCTCAAAATAGCCTGAGTGGTCTTACAATCACTATTGCCATGTTGTGAAATATTTAACTCTGCAGAATGATGCCCTTGCATCCAGTATCCAAATACTCAGCTGCTGCTCTTTTGCTGTTATCTTTTCTCACCTGTTGTGGTTGAGGAGTTATGTTTCAGTGCACTCATGTGGCTCTGCAGGGTATTACAACAATATGTGCCAGAGTATATACAAATGTAATTAATTATTATTATATCTTCAATTGCTGCTTGTAACTTCGTATCAATTGTTTTAAAACGATTAGTTTTAAACAAGAAAATAAGCCTGTTGGAAGATTGTATTTTGTAGAAATTGGAGTAGAATTAGATTTCATCAAGCAATGCTGTGATCATAGTCTTGCCTAGTGTGATTTACCACTAATGTGATTAACGCAACCCACAAAACATTCACCGCATCATCTTTCTGATCTATTTCTTCAATACAATTCAGGCTCTGGGTCTGCACTGTTGATGTGCCCTTGACCAAGGCACTACAAAAACAATTAGTAGTAGTTGCCCACTGCTCCTTCTACGAGGATGGGTTAAATGCAGAAGCTTCATTACACTGTTTGCTGTGCTGTGAACAATAGAAATCAACACATATTATTAATTTTAGATTGGTATTAAAGTATTATTGAACATCTGGTTATTGTGACCTCACTACTGTGCAGTGTTCATACTTGTACCACGTAGTGAGTCATTGCGTTGCTTCCATGTTTATCGTTTAAATTACCCATGTTTCATTTATTCATGTTCCTATTTTGACCATTTTAATCGACGTATTTTGCTCTGCTCCTCCCAGAAAAACTGATAGTGTGCATCACCCAGACCGGGCCGTCACTGCCCTACCACTGCTACTGAGGAGAGAAGATCCAGATGCACAGACTCTCTCCCTCTCGCCCTCCCTTCTCTCTCCTCTTTCTCTATGACCACACAGATGGGATTAGAAGATGACTGTTGGCATCCAAAGAAAGGCCGTGTTGCAGGCAAAACATTTCATGCAACACACACATGCAGATACATACACACCTACTTTTTACAAATTCATTCAATTGTAGCAGAAATATTCCGTATTTAAATTATAGTTCTCCTGTAAAGGCAATCACTTTTGTTGACAATCATTTCATTCCAGTGTTGTCATCCTGCTTGTTTTTGTTTTTTTCTTCTCGCTAATGTCAACATTTCAGTAAATTTTATCATACCAACACCCGCATCCTGATAATAAATTTGTACGTAGACTTCTATGTAGGGCATATACTGTATATAAAAAGAAAATGGGATGGCTGCATTAGTTTTGGCTCATTAATTTAAAATGGTCCCTTTACTGGGATTGTTGGGAGGTTTGGGCCGACAGACCGACGGCTGCCCTTTTAGATTGAGAATGTTGTTTATATAGGAGTAATTTTCCTCTCTGGAGTTATTTTCTCTTGGTTGGGATGAGCACAGATGTTGACAAGAAAAGTGCAGGTGTGTGTATATTTGTCATACAGTGAGGGTGTGTGTGTGCGTGTGTAATGAATATGGACCTTTTTTGAGTTAATTTGTTTTTGTGTGGGTGTGTGCATGGACCAGACCCATAAGACCACACGTTATTTCATCTGTTGATGTTGTTCGTTTTAAGCTGGGCTCCTACTCCTGTGAGAGTATTTTATTTTTTTTATCTACCAACTGCCTTTTTTTGTGTTTTGATACTTTAAAACCCCCCTTCTGTCTGGATTTATGCAACAAGACCAGTACAACTCATCAAACTGGCACTGAATTGCGAAGCTGGGAACATCGTACACTACTCGACCACTGAAACATTTTTGACATCCTGCTTCAGAACCTATTTCTGTCTCTACTGTAAGATATTAACACTATAGAAACTACTCAAGAGTTGTAACTTAATTTAGAAAGTAATGATCAATCCTATGACATTCTCTTCTCTCCTCTTTAAATGGCTAAATCACTATTTGCTATTTTTTGCAATGTAATCTTTTGAATTGGCATTCCTGGAGTGCCGTTTTACAAAAGAAAATACACCTCAATGTGGGAGACTTCTTCAGCAGTTTTAACAGATTGGAGAGACTGAGGTTTATTTTAATTTGGGAGGTAGATGGAAAGCACATTTTAGTCTATGAGCCATTTTGTTTTTTTTATTATTTTTTGTTGTATTTCTTTCCCCCACTTTGTTTCATGTTTGTGTGTATTTTATTTTGGGTTTGTATGTATGGGAGCGGTGGGTGAGAGCATTATGCAATTTGTTTAACTTGTTAGTCCCAGTTTTACCCCTAAGTTGTTTTTAAGGCAAAAGAGACCAATCATCTTTGTTTTTTTTTACTCTCCACACACAGTATATTTGTAATGTTGCCTATCCATGTAAAATTATAATGTACCATTCATACCTGCCTTGGCTCTGAGAAGTTTCTTTTTCAGTAAAGTATGTAACTGGTAATACTGATGTTTTTTATAAATAAAGATCTTTTCTTAGACAAGATTTGGCACCGTGTGATTGATGTGGCTGTGCAGTGAGGAAAGGCTGCCGTATCACGTAGATGATTGCAGCTAATTAAGGAGAGCCAGCTCAGTAATATCATCCCCTCGCTCTTGTTAAGGCAAATGGCAAGTATACAAACATGACACTATGTCAGATATTCACTCTCTAACATTGACAACATGCTCCATTTTGGATGCTCTAATTATGAGGGCTTGCATTTGGGTCACCTTTTTTTATTTTAAACTCCCTACTAACTCTTAAAATGCCAAACTGGTCAGATTCATGTCTGCGTAAAGCCGGTTAACTTTCAAACACGGCGTACACCTCAGGACAGTTAAAGACTGTTAAGTGTTGACGTTCTCAGCTTTGCTGTTGTCTCCGGTTACACATACTGACGGGGAATAGCTGCTGTGTGCGTTCGTGTGTCTCTGTGTGTGTGTGTGTGTGTGTGTGTCTCCAGACATCTTCAAGGAACACACGAGGGTTGGACGAGGACGTGAACGAGTCTCGCCGTATGCAACACCTTTTGAAAGTTATCCCACGCAGAGTGAAATGCAGCTGCTGGATCACAAGGGCTGTAAGTGCATGTGAGTGTGAAAGTCTGATGTTTATGATGTGTAAGGGCATGCCTTTGGTCCACAAAGGCACAGGATTTCACAGAGTGCCTTATTTAAAATGTGTAAATAAACTTAAACAGTAGTTTGAAAGATGAAACATGCTGATAAACTGTAGTGCGAGGCTTGATTTTCAAGGAATGTTACTGATCATGTTTCTCAAATCCTTCCTGAATAAGACATAATTTAAATTGAAAGTTTGAAGGACACTTTAAATGCCTTCCTTTTGAGGAATATAAACATGGTCTCATCCTTTTATTTTCAGTTAAGTGTTTCAGTTCAAATGATCAGTAAACAAACCCAAGAATCTGACCAAGCATTTAATACTTATTGGTTTGTACTCCGTATCATAGGATATTTACAGTCTTTGTATTGTAGAATTGACCTTTTTTCCCACTCAGATGTTAACTTGCTGAGCTGCAGGTGAGGGTATAGGGCCCGATCATTTACATTTGAGCGATTGTGGCTCAGTTTATTCGACCTCGGCATGGGAAAACTTCAATTGCTCTGTATAAATAAGGGTCCTGACCGGATATGAAGCGTAAAGGTTAAAACATAGCTGCACCTGCCACAGTATATTATTATTAGAGCTGCAATAAACTGCAGAGAAGCATCTGTGTTTTTATCCTCTAGCTGCTCCAACCATGTATCTGAGTGGAAGGTGCGTGCATGTGTCTGTTAGTCACTGAATGTGTGTAACCGTTGTAACACACACACACACATGCACACACCCTTCCTTAAATTTGAAACCACCAAACGCAGCAGATTCTCCCTCCCTCCCTGTGTCATATCTATTTAGGGCTCTCCTCGCCATTAATTTTCCTCTTGATTTCTCTCCCACGCTCGAACAGAAGCAGCAACATTTCCAGCACACGAGGGGTCAAAGGGGGAAAAAGCCCCGAGAGGAGAAGACCAAAGGAATACAACGCATGTTTGAAGAGGAATTATTGTTGGTGGGGATTCAACTTTTGGGCCGGCACCAGGTCTGTGCGGAACCACGCCACTGGAAGATTATGTGAGCCCTAACGCTTCCTTCCTCATGATCCCTGGAGGTGATTTGTGGAGGAAAGCGTGTACAAACGGATTTAAGTTCAAGAGCCAAGGATCAGCTCCGTTTTGACCTGTAAACTCATGGATTCCCTCAGCGTCCCAAGTCCATCCTCTTCGTACTCGGATGACGAGTCCCCCGGTCGCACTCCGGCCCCGGATTCCTCCCGTCACACCTCCCACACCGGCAAACAGAACGGGTTCGGCGGCTTGGCCTACGGGGTCCTGGTGGCCTGGGAACACCTCAGGCCCTTCATCCCCTTCTTCCTCATCAGCTTCATGGTAGTGGCCCTCGTCTACCTGATGCAGGCCATCATCTTCGGGGGGCCCTTCAAGGACCCACACTTCTTCGTGAAGTTCAACGAGCGCTGGCCCAAGCCCACACCAGACCAAAAAGACTCTCCAGCACCTAAAAAGTTTTTCAGTCCGGTCCGGTCCTCGTCCTTCGAGCAATTCCTGTTTGAGCTGAACAGAGACAACGAGACAATGTGATGGTTGGATGATGGAAAACTGGAGGAAACATTACTGTGTGGATGTGAGCAACAAGGACCAGAGATTTCACCGGGCTGACCGACTGACACTTTGACTATCTTTATGAGTACATTGTTATTGGTTCTATGTGTTAACCTGCCTGCTCTTTTTACTGCAGGACTAGTTACGGGTTGTAAGACTGGGTGGAAACATCTTCCAGCAATGTGCTGCTGCGTCAGGTGCTCCTCAAATCAAGGACACCTGACTTCAATCAACCTGCTCCAGTCTTTTCTTCCTTGTAAAACATGTAAGACTGGCCCATGATAATATAACAACCTTTTTAATTTGACAGTGCCTGCCACTTACAAGAGTGGATGAATGATGTCCATTCTTTTAAGTACATTATTTACTTTTTAAAGGATGTATTGTCTTTTGTGACTATGGCTCCACTATGGTTCAATCGGACAGAGAGATTGCTATTCTATAAAGACATTAACTAAAGATACCAACTTGATTTGACTTTCAGAATCCTCATATTAGAGGTCACTAAGGGGTCATTTTGCACAGAGCAAGGACCATGAATTCGCTCAACTATTAACAACTATACGCTACTATAAAGAGACTGTGTTTGCCATGCTGTAAAAAGCATTTGTCCTCTCTCACACTAACTAGATGACACATACTGTACAACATGTTAAGATGCCTGTAACACTGTATGTTTACACTAATGCTGGAACAGCGAGGCAGGTATTGACACGTGGATTGGTTGTATAAGATAACATATGGGGATAAAAATAACACCTTGTCAATTTGTTTATTCCTATCACGCAGAGGCAGGGTATCCAAGGTCGGCCATTAAAATAGTTTACCCCAAATAAGAACCAGACTGTGGCAGAAGATAATGTTTTATTGTTTCTCAGTATCTCAGCTATGGAGTGTCTTCAGCCACAGTAATGTGTTTTATAGTGTTTCACCATACTCAATCATGGAAACTAAATTAGTCCTTGTAGACTTCCAGTGTTTTTTTTTTTAATAAATATGCTGGGTTGAACTATATGTTACTTTTTCCAAACAGCAGCTTCTGAGACCAGAGGTGACAGTTGTGGTTTAATGTGAAGTATTAAAATGTAGTATAGCACAAGAGAATTTAACAAACAACCTCAGTATTTAAAGTTGGCTAAGATTAGCCACCATTAGTCATACCAGACCAAGCCATGGCAGTAAAACTTAAGTACAGAACTTAGCAAGGTTTTTCCCCAATCATCTTTTCATTTCTAAAAAGATGAGTGTCTTTTTTTCTTCCCTCAAATGTTTAATGTTTCACATTAGGGACCACTTTAAGTCCACCCAGCTAGATTTATGAAGTGTAGCCCTCCAATGAGTTTACCTTCATTAAGGTTTAAATTAATTCAGGTTCAAACTGCATTACATTTCTTTAAAAGTGATGACAGATTCTCTTGAAGGTCACTATGGAGGCTCTACATTGTGGTGCTGCTATTGAGAGGTACATTTTCTATGTGTTATTAAAAATGATTAAAACTCCTCTCTCTCTGCAGTAGCCTACAAACTAAAGCCTGTACTGTGATCATAAAGCTGAATAAATACCTTGCTAACAGAAACCAAACATAAAATTTATAGTTTTGGCAAGCCAGTGTAAAATATAGGTCTTTTACTTAATTTAATTTAAAGCAGCAATACTACAATGTATCATGCATTCAATATCTCACTTCAGTAGAATTACATTAGCATCAGTATTAGCAAGCATCAAAATATACTTTAAAGTGCCAAAATAAAAGTCATTATCATCATCCAGAATGGCCCAATTAATGTGTACATTACGTTAATATTGCTGCTGGTAAAAGCATGTTTAATTACTTTTTATACTGCGGGATAGATTAACATGCAATAATGTATCAGTTTATTAAATTATTTATATTGTCTTCAAAATGTAAAGTAAGTTGGAACTAAATCTTGAAAAATCTCAATTGTAGTGTTGTAGAAGTATAATATCATCATAAAATACAAATACTCAAGTACAGTACAAGTACCTCACATTTGTAAGCACAGTAACATACACAGTATTTTTGAGTAAATGTATTAGTTACTTCCCACCACGGTTATCTGGCCACCAAAAGGGGAAATTAAGAGAACACTCTTTTTAAGGCGAAAATGGAAGAAGCAGAAGTGAATTATCTCGTGTCTAATGTCGTGTCTTTACTCTTTGTCTGTTTCTGTGACCCACCGACGTCTGGCGGCTGTGTGGTGGTGACAGGCCCGCCTGCCCGCCTGCGCGCCCCCTGGTGGCGGAGCGATACACTACAGTGCACACCGTTGCTGCTTGACGACCACGCTGACCCGTGGATGACCTCATCACAACGGACAGGAAAAAAAATCTACTGAAAACATTCTGACTGAATCGTCTCACTTTGTTTGAATTATAAAACAAAAGTAATGCTATTTGTTCGTGAACGGATTTATTGAGCGCATTGAGACGGTGAGTGAAGCCGCTGTCTTATCACCTGCCCGCGTTTATGTGTAACACCGCCGCGGCCAGCAGTGAGAAGGTAGTCCAAACTGCTCATGTTGTACCAGAAGTTTGCTAGAGTCAGTAATGTTAATGTTCACTGCGTGTTAACTAACGGGTGATCTGCTATGACTAGTTTACACCTTACTCCGGGCGGTTATGTCGTTCCCTGCTAGCTAGCTGGCTGCTAGCTGTCAGCAGTGATGCTAACATGCAGGTGTGCAGATTAGCATGAACTTCTATTTAATGCACGAGTTTGGAATTAGAGAACTACAATAATAATCTACTCTCATGGAGGAAAGAAATTCTTAATGTAATTTGGAGGGAGCCATTGGGCTCTTTGGGGTCATTTAAGGTCGCTAATATCTGTTAATCAGTATGCATGTTGGATTAAATGTGCATAATCTAATACTGCTATTACACGGTTCTCTTCCAAAATAGGAATTTAAGCCATAAACCAATGATACTACCAACTCAAGTAATTTTAAATTATTAATACTATAAGGAATTATTGCATCTCAAAGTCATGCTTTAAGTATACAGTATTCCATCTCGAAAATAATGGGTGGCGATAATCTATACATTTGTAAAGAAAATCTGCAACATTGTGCAAAACACATGTATTTTGTCAACACGGGCGCTAATATAAATGTGTATGAAATCTTATTGCATCTCTTATTTAAACCCTTGGCTTGTTGTACCCTTTCTTGAGCTTGATAAAGCACTCCCAAAAAAGCTAATAAAAAGATATTTGAGTTAATTTGCAACATTCGTGGTCACCACCACAAACACCTGCGTTTTATTGTTTCTGGCTTAAAAGATGCAGTCATATAGAAAGATGGGTTTTCACCGTATAAGAACTGTCATCATCTGATTCACCCTCACTCTGCCTCTCCTCTGAAGCTGATGGGGAGATGTGGTGCTACCACAAACCGGGCTTTCAAGCCCTCCTCCTCGCTGAGCTGCAGAGGCAGCAACAGCGCAGCCAGTTCTGTGACACTCTGCTCAAGACAGAAGGTATTGATACATGCGCGTCACATTGTCGCCTTGGCCTTCTATGCTGTTTGTGTACTTTTAATCAGCACTCTGTGTCCCAGGTTTCCTTATCGACACACTGTAGTTATCATAACTGACATCTTTCCTCTCCTCCCAGGCGTATCAGTGCCAGCGCACAGTTGTATCCTCTCAGCCATCAGCCCCCACATCTCCTCCACTCTGTCCGCCACTCCCCCGCCCCCTGCAGGACAGAGCCGCCTCTTGGATTTCCGAGCTCTCGGCGCCTGCACCCTCCTCCACATGGCCAGACTGCTGTACTGTGGGGAGATGGCAGGGGAGGGGGAGAAGGAGAAGCAGGAGGCTATTTCTGCTGCGGCCAAGCTGGGAATCCACGGGCTGGTGGAGGTCACAAAAAAAGACCGGAGGAGCGGAAATGAGGTCGGCTGGCACACGGAGGTAGGAGTGCAGACGGAGCCCCTCGTGCCTGAGGCGAATCAAGGGAGACCATGCAGCTGCAGGAGAGACGTGAGAGAAACGAGCGCTCTCCTGTGGAAAGAGACACTATTAGATGGTTTAAAAGACACGTGGACTCAGACAGAGGACCCACCAGTAAAAGCTGGTCCCCCTTCTCTTCCAGCAGCCTCGTTTGAGACCATTGATGTGACTGCTTTCCATAGTTTAGGACAAACTGACTACCATTGTGTTCCCCTTCAAATTCCCTACATACCCATATCCCTCACCTGCCCACCAGAGGAAAACCAAACACACCAACCTTCATTTGATCTTGTGAATTCCATGCAAGAATCCACAGCAGCGTGCACCCTTGTCCCCCCACCCTTGCTCCCTTTTTCCAGCCCAGCAACCCCGTGTGCTGCTGACCTTCGGAGCTGGAGGGCTGGCCCTCAAGGATCAGCCAGAGATGTCACAGCAGCAGAAGAATGGGAGGGCAAGCAGTTGGAGCAGTTTCAAGGCAACATCCCAGGATACATCAGCTACTTCCTCAAACCGACCAAGGAGGGCGGCTCTGGCAGGGACAGAGCAAGGAGGAGGCGGGGGGCAGGAGGTGCCAGGCGTGCTGGGACAGCTGAGAGACGAGCAAGGAGACCACAAGCAAGAACACCAGGGAGGGGGAGAGGAGGGTTAACACAGACGGTGGATGTGCAGGACGTGGGAGTGAGCAGGCTGCAGAAGTTGTTCCTGCAGAGGTTGGGGCCATCCAGGACGGGTCAGGGAGGAGGAGCTGTGGGCCGCAAGTTGAACCTGAAGACCAGAGAGCTTCTGAAGTCAGCCAAGTCCTGTCAGAGGGGAAGAGGGCACCGCAAAATGTTGGAGTTCAGCCTGGGTGGAGCCGTGCCGCCGTGCAGCGAGGGAGGAAAAGGGAACATGCAGCATGGAAGGAGGAGTTCAACACAGCAGTTTAACCAGGTGAGAGTGTTACCACAACACTGTCCTATTTGTGACATGAAACTAAACATCTTGAAATACGGTATTTTATATTCTATAATCCAGGGCTGGGATTGTTGGAGGCACTGGATTATTCACTCCATATACCATATATTGGAACACCCTATGTCTGACTCTGATCCATTAGTGTCCACTTTGAGAAGTTGGTGTCCCTGCAATTAATCCATCGATTAGAAAAGATCTTGGGTCCAGCTGTCTGATTGGTTCACTCAAATGTTCTGAGGATTAACAGCTCTGTTCAGTGAATAACTTCCGTTTCTACTCACTGTAAAAAAAAAAAACTAAGAGCACTCCTGCATTAATACTATAAATCCTTGTACATCTGTATGTTGATTGTATTAATTGATTCACTTTTCTCCGCGGTTACAGGATAGACTTCATGGTGGCGTGGCTCAGACCGCGAGAGCCAAACCAACAACATCAGTTTCCTTTTCCTCCCCTCACATGAAATTCTGCAATGTCCAAACCTTCTCAGCCTTCACCCCCTCCTGCCAGCCTTCCCCATCGCTGTTGCCTGCAGCATCGTCCCTCCTCCACAGCGCCTCCCCACCTCCGCCTCACGAGGTCCAGCCCGAACACTTAGATCGTCTCCTGGAGGAAGTAATGATGGACCTCGCCATTTTACCGAACAACAACAACAACAGTACTCCACATTCTCAGCCTCCTCTTCCAACCAGTAGCAGCAGTTGTGCCTACGCCTCCTGCGGCAATGCTTCGGCGGAAAACAAACAAAGCGGACCGACCGCTGGCCTCCTGGAAGCAAGTCCGTGTCTTCTTGGGTCCACACAGGTTGTTGCTATAGCGAGAGAAAGCGGCGGCTCCAACAATGACATGCCTGTTCTCCAGCAGCAAGGCGAGGCAGAGCTGAATGAGATGCTGGACCACTTCCTCCAGTCCTTTGAGCAACACGTTGATAGCTGTACTGCCAGGGAAGAGGTGGAGATGGGTGGTCAGAGCTGCACAGAGGTTAGCCAGCCGTACACTGTCCTGGGCAAATACAGGAAAAAAAGGACCCAGACCTCCAGGACCCCTCATATGCCCAATACAAACGCAGCACGTCCAGCCAGACGCTCTCGAGCAACTCAACTGCAACTGAGTGAGGCGGCAGAAACAGCCTTGAGACGTTCACAGCCACACAGTGCTTCAGCTTGCAGTGCCGCTCCCCCCAAACAGGCTGAGGGACGACCGGCGGGGAAAGTCAGCGCACCGGCCAGGAAACAGAAGAAGAGAAGGAAAAAAGAGTATCTGTTGCCACTGGAGAGAAAGCAGGTGAGGGTGAAGAACCCTGTGCAAACGAGTGGCGATAAGGCCCAAGTCATTCATGACCGGAGAGAAAAGCAGCTGCAGCAGATGCCTGTGGTGAAACTGAAGAGGAGTGGCCAGCTGCCAGCCATGGTTACGCTGCAGAAATGCAGCTGTCTGGAAGTTAAGGTGACAAACATTTCTGACGACTCTCCACTAATGCTTCTGATGATGTCTGCTGTCACCATCAGTCGGGCACAGTGTTAATGATAATTAAATAACAATTAAATAACAGCCACAGAATCTGAATGGAAATGCACCAATCGGTTTGTCTGCTGACACGTATATTTTTCAGAGTCCAAAAGCAAAGAGCGGTTCTTCGTCAGTGAAACGCCGATATGACTGGTGTAGCACAAAGAGGTACCCAATCAGGAGTAGGTTAAGAGAAGCACAGGTGGTAAGTATTCAACTTTTCTACAAGATCCAAGCGTCCTTCAAACATCTGTTCTTCAGAGATGGCATTGACTACTTTTGTAATATTTTCCATTACCTTGAATTGTAATGGGAATTTTGGATGTCTGTAATTTATTATCAGAATATTTGTCAGGTCAGACGTCGATCCGCATCTCCTTTCTGACTGTTATGCTATGACGAAAATTAATGCCTGTTTGTCGATGATATGAACATGAGTGCCACATTGACATAAGATAATTTCAGGACTATGACGCCTGTGTTCTGTAAATCTTGACCTTGCCTGTACATCTTGTCTTTGTAAGATAGGACATGATCCGTCCTTTGGTTCCTCCTCCTTAAAAGGGAGATTGCTGTTGGACTCAGGGTCGTTCCTGCTGATTCTGAACCTTTGCATCAGAAGGCAGGGGTGAACAGTACTTTCTTCTGCAGATGAGAATACTTAGTGGAATAAACCTCGGAGAAAAAGCTGATCCTGGTTGTTGATCTTTATTGGGCAGATTCATTTATCCACAGCAGAATCTTAACCAAATACCTGTAAAAATGAATGATGAGTAAAGCCTTGCAGAGCGGGTAGCACTACTGCAGAGTCCTTGTGTTTTATTGTATTGTTCTCTGTTGTTTAATAAGGTTCATCTGTTTTACAGGACTGTTTGCCCTTTCTTGAGAAGCCACTTGAAATTCAACAGCCACCCCAAAAAAAATGCGCCCGAGGCAGGCCCAGAAAAAACAGACAACTTCCCAGTTTATCTAATGGTACGAGTTCAATACCACCAATTCAACCTGTGGAGAACTGCGGCACGGATGAACAGCGAGGGAAAAATCAAAGGGCACAGGAAGAAGAGTTGACCGTCCAGCCACAGGAAGAAGCAGAGGGACCTGCGATGAGAGGAGAGAAGAGGGCAGCAGAGTCAGAGGAGGTGACAAGTGATGAATCCACCGTGACCAAGAGGGTTTGCTTTGAGCAAACGGCAGCGCCAACGTCTGAAACAAGCGCCCCGAGCTCTCGGTCGGCAGACTTTCTCTCCGAACCAACAACCAGAGAGATCGAGGACATTCCACTGACCAGCGTGAGAGATCGTTTACAGAGGAACGACCGAGAAGAAAAAACAATGTGGATTGGAATCAAACTCCGAGAAACTGAGGAAGGTTTGATGGATGAAGAGATGGAGAGCAGAAGAGATGGGATCGTCTCAAAAGAGATTAGTCCGGGGTCGACAGGAAGCGTGGACGAGGACAAAGACGAGGACGTGGATGTGATCGGCGGTTCCACTCCCGTCCCTGAGCCGGTGATTATCAGCTGGACAGAGTCTTCCGAAGGCGAGGAGGAAGGAGATGAGGACATTGATGTTGTCGGAGAAAAGACGGACTGCACTCCACCGGTGGTCTTCGCTACTGTGAGTAATCAGACTGAGGTGCTCTCACATTAGCATCTGTTTGCTTATTTATTTCCTACATTTCCCAGAAAGCGTGTGTTTTTTTTAGCTGGGAATCAACACGGCAGGTGGAGAGAGATTGACACAGATGTGGCATCATCCGTTTTTATTGCGTTCACCTCCATGTGCAATCACTGACAATCACATGAGGGGGTTTGTTTTCCTTTTCTACGAAAGTTTAGGGTAAAAAAGAGTTGTGAGCAACATGTTAGCGATTTGGTTTGATTGACAACATAATGCATAAAGACACTTTAATCAGTAACAATCAGAACTGTGTAGTTTATGTGCAACTATTGAGTTTCTGCTCTACAGACAATCATTGTTAAACTGTCAAAGGTGACTGAGATCGTTCCTTTTTTTTTGTTCTTTGAAGATATTCAGCCATTGATTTTATGTAACTCTTAGTCCAGTAATCCATAACTGTTAAGCAAGTTTCTTTTAACTGTCAAGTGTTGTAAAGAACACTAACCGATCAGTTTAGAAAGAAGAAAGAAAATCAGCGAATAAGAATGTTTTATTAGTTGTAATTCTGACTATGAATGTTTTAGTTGTAAATATGATCAATAATGTCAGCCTCTGTTCTGCCACAGTTTGTAAATGTTCCAGGAAAACTCATGTCTTTCTTGTTTTACCGTCGGGTTATGCTTCGTAATTTTCCTCGTGGCAATTTTGAGTCCAAGACTCTGACTTCTACAATAAAAAGTCTGTCCGATTGCAGTAGTTCTCTTTGGGACTCCACGTGCACATCACTGAAAATCAGGCTCATCATCAGGGTTAAGATTTAATTGTAAATGGAATCACACAGTCAGAGTGTTACAACTAAAATACGAGGATAATCGTACATTTAAGTGTCCCCAGGAAACTTCTGCGTTATTTATTTTTATGCATCTGCACTGGTAACAGTGGTCAGTTGTTTTTGGTTGTTCCTCCATCTGTGCGTCTTGAGAGGATTTCTACAAATTTGGCATAAACATCCACTCGAGAATAAATTAGATTTTGGAGGTCAAGGTCACTGCAACCTCACTTTGTGCCTTAACTCAAGACTCCTTACGGGAAATAAGACAATTCCACACAATTGTCTTGATACAGTGACGAATGGATAATGTTTTGTGCGTTTCCTAGCAGCTCTCTGTCATCATATTAGAAAAACAGTGTTGAGTTGAAAGGCAGCAGTAAAAAGTCCAACATACTTAAGTGTCTATCTAGGTGTCTCGTGGTGCAAAACGAGGGGAAGCAAACCATCACATGCACACTTATAATAAACAAGAATACATGAAGTGAAAGTGAGTTTTATTAGTTTTCAACCTGTGGTTCAACCCCCTACACACAACATCAAAACACATCTGAGCTGCACCACAGTGCACTGAGGATACTGTGGTGCTGCTGGGGAGCTTTTTATTGGCTGTGGCACCATGTTGGAGCTCCATCCCCTCCCCCTCTGTCTGGTACCAGATCGCTGAGGAATCACTCATCGCCCAGCTCAGGTGAGGAGTACAGTGCAGGTGTGTGGTGTGTGAGTCTGTAGGGACCGCTAAACCAAATTAAAAGACACGAGTGTCAGTCGTGTCAGCGGTGTGTGTGTGGAGGGTGTGTTTCTCTGTGCTTTTAACGGTGCGATATTGTCTCTTATCGCACTCTGGCAGCGGCTGTAAATCAGTAAGTGGTGTTGGGGCGGCTGTTGCGGCTCAAGTCAAGAGGAAGGATAGGATTGAAGAGAGAAAGAAATAAGAGGAAGGGGTTGGGTTGGGGGGGTTAGGGGGTGTGAGCAAAGCTGCTCAGTCTCAGCCTGTCTTCCTCTTAGTGCTGGATGCGCCTGATGGACTGGATCTGAGGGGTCTGACAGTGGGAGCCCCAGTTCCTCCAGTGCTGGTAGTCTCCACTGTGTCTCTCACACTCCATGATGTACTGCTGGCCCCTGTAGCCAGGGTGCTGGTAGCACACAAAGCTGATGGGAGAAAAGGAAACGGGTTAACAGCTGCTGCACACCGCTGGTGTGTCTCATACATATGTATACTGATGTAGTGGACAGGTTTATTTGTTGAGCAATATGTTGTAAATGGATATTCAAGTCAAATGCACAGTAACTTACGCGCCACACTGCACATGCATGGAGCCAACCTCGGGCATCATCCAGCCCATGGCCTGCAGAGAGGGGTAGTCGTCACAGATCTCCACGCTGCGGCCCATGAAGTTCTCCCTCTCAAAGATGAGCATGCGACTGCTCTGGTGGGACTACGGGGTGGGGGGGGGGAGAAACAGTTCAACGTTGGACTCCTGAGTTAATCGTTAACTGACCAGTGAGAGACGGGATATACTCACGGCACAGTAGATGGGGCGCAGAGACATGAGGCGCTCCACGTGGTAGGAGAGGGATCCGCTGTAAGCGTCCCAGTGGGGGTACTCTCCTCTCTCCAGGATGAACTGCTGGCCCTGGAAGTCATGGTGCTCAAAACCCACCCAGCTTTTCAGAGAGAGATAATGTCAGTCCATCAGTGTACGGCATTACTAATTTATAGAATACTAATTTCTATGTTTGATATACTTACGCTCCGCTCTCCACCCTGATGGAGCGGATGTTGTCCAGTCCGCAGTCCTGGATGTTGCAGCACTCGGAGGTGAACTCCAGACACTTGCCCTGGAAATGCTCCTGCTCGAACACAGTCACCTGAGGGAGGAGCAGCATAAAGTATCCTCCTTTACCTTTCGGTATCCAGCAGAATTATGCGATTTGTGCTGAAGTGAGCGTGCGATTACCTTAAAGAAAGGAGCCATGCCCATTCCTGAGTTGACCAGAGGCTGCATCATTGGGGACCTTGTAGTTCTGTACATCTTTACTCCTGAAGGTCAAAATGAGGACAGACAAAAGCAAAGTAAGGTCATGTAAAAGGCAAGAAGTTGGGGGTCAAAGTTCTTAAATGACTAATTTAGACTCAAAATGGTTCAATGTAAATAGATGTTGCTATATGTTCATTAGTATTAAACATGATGGTGTTCAATTTCCACTTAGCCTACAGAAACACTACAAATCCCTATGAAAAAAGTGGAGGCCAACAATTGTTAATTGACTTTTTAAAGTTTTGTTTTCTACATGATAGGTGTTGTGCAAGTGTTTCAGAAAGTGCTTTTGGTTTTCAGTGTGTGTAAAGCACCTGGAGTGCACCTGTCTGTCTGTCTGCCTGCCTGTCTGTCGGTGTTGAGAGCAGAGTTGCATCCTTACCTAGATTGGCACTTTATTGGAAGAGCTCGAAAGTGGTACGCGCCTACGGCCTGCCTCGCGTAGAGCTTTGCGAGAACCTGGCGCTTCAGTTTTATACCGACAGGTCGGGTGGGGCGCGCACCCCGATGCGCGTACGTGCCTCTCACTCGGCCCACGCGCACCGCCCATTTGGCACAGCGGTAGCGCCGGCAACGAGGCGCGCCCCCGGACTGGACGCTGTTGTCCCGCTCCAGGGGCCAGCTCAGCACATCCCATAGTGCTGCTGGCGCTCGCAAAACAAAGGCGCTCCGGTATGTTCGGACCCCGGTCAGCAGTCCGGCGCGAGAATGTGGGGGATTAACGGTGGAGCAGAGAGGAACCGCTGGGGGGGTTCTGTATATGTATATGTAACAGAGTCAATGAGATACAAAGTTTACATAAGTTTACATATAAGTGTTCACACAATAACATCTCATTGTCACTAAAAGATCTTGGGAGTGCACCTTCAAGGGTGCAGGTACACTTGCACATATACAGATGTGTTTAGATCAGCGGTTCAGTCTGCAGGAACTCCCATTACTTGTTTGTTCGCTGAATTAAACAGTTTGGATTGTAATTTCCCCTGTAGTCATATCCTCATTTATTGAATTCTAAAAACATCCCCAAATAGCTGAATAAATCCTATCCTGGTCCCAGATGACACGTTTGAGAACATCTGTCCTCAAGTGAAGAAGCATTAAAGTCTGATCTGATGTATGTGTCACGCGTATGTTACTCACTGACATTATCTGGAAAGATGTAGCACCGAACATTTCTGGTGAACTTAACTTATCCACCTGATGTGAAAGCTGGAGGATTGAAGCCACATGACAATCACACATGCAATAAAGCCTGTTGAAATGTGCTGGTTAAAGAATAAATCATGTGAAATATAAGATTACTATGATTGAGGGGACATTATTCCCCTTGAAAATGAGTTTTTCATTTGCACTGTTAGTAAGTGGTCGTGTCCTCCAGCTTCTGTCAGTCCTCTGCCTCCGCCCATCCCCTCAGCCCGTCACTCTCTGATGATGTGGGGCTTCTTTTGTCTGGCGCTTCTGACCTCAGCAGGTTTGTTTCTCTCCCCGTAATCCCTTTCCTATGGGCGCCAGCGTATAAAAGGGAGGGGCGCACTCCGAGCCACACACACTTTTGAGTGAGGCTCGTCGTAGGCATCGTACACACATACAGGTAAGGTACACATGCATCCTGTACACCTGCAGTGTGTGTGTGTGGAGATACAAATCAGGACGAACAGGCATAGTTTCAAACAAAATATATTCTGTATTCCTTTTTTTAGATTATCTCATCTTTTCCTGATTAACAGGATAGATTTGTCACAGCATTGTATCCACTCTCACTGTTTTTCTCCCTCCTCTCTTTCCACCCAGCAATCATGTCCAGTGGAGATAAGTCCAAGACCTCTTCCCAGACCGACGGGAAGGCTGCTCAGAGCAAGAAGTCTGAGATGGGAATGATGGCCTACAAGGTGGGTGGCTCTATCATAGGGCATGTATATTCCCTTTATCGTGTCACTGTTGCTGTACTGACTCTGAATCTGTTGCTCCGTCCTCTCCAGATGTACGTGTTCGACCAGGAGAACTTCCAGGGTCGCATGATCGAGATCAGCAACGAGTGCATGAACGTGTGCGAGATGGGCATGGACCGCGTGCGCTCCCTCCGCGTTGAGTGTGGACCGTAAGTCTCAAAATGTGTATATATACGTATAAGTGCACATTCAAAGCACTCGTCTTTGCATGTATACTTCATAATATTGTCCCATCTTGCAGCTTTGTGGGCTTCGAGCAGATGAACTTCTGCGGTGAGATGTACATCCTGGAGAAGGGAGAGTACCCTCGCTGGGACTCTTGGAGCAACTGCCAGAAGAACGACTACCTGCTGTCCTTCAGGCCCGTCAGAATGGTATTAAAAAAAAACCACACATTTGATTTCATACTTCTCTTCTGCTTTTGACCTCCCACTAAACCGGTTCCCCCTGATGTCCTCTCCTCCAGGACCCTGAGAAGCACAAGATCTGCCTGTACGAGGTTGGAGAGTTCAAGGGCCGCAAGATGGAGATCATGGACGACGACGTCCCCAGCCTGTTCTCCTACGGCTTCACCGACAGAGTGGGCAGCATCATCGTCAGCTGCGGAACGTGAGTATGCAGCGGTCGCAGGCGTCACCCATAGAGCTCAGAGACGGGGACTCAAATGTACTGAAATGTTCCCTTCTATCTCCAGCTGGGTGGGATACCAGTTCCCCGGATACCGTGGCAGCCAGTACCTGCTGGAGAAGGGCGACTTCAGGCACTTCAATGAGTACGGCGCCCGCCATCCTCAGTTCCAGTCCGTGAGGCGTATCCGTGACATGCAGTGGCACCAACAGGGCTGCTACACCATGGCCAGCAAGTGAGGCTCAGGGAAGGAGAGAAAGAGAAAGAGCGGAAGTGAGGGAGAGGGGCGGAGGAAGAGGGAAAGGGGGAGAGATGTCTGAGGCCTTACCTCAGTAACTTAAACGGTCTATGATCTTAAGCAGCGAGAGGAAGGGTGAGGATCTAGATCTGTACCCCAATGGGAGACAACACCTCAGTGGGAAGACCAGCTGGACCAAACCTCAATTCCTCTCCGTCTCTACTTTTCTCTTTCTCCCCTATGGGCTGAGCTTTGCTTTTCCCCCTTTTCTCCCTTTTTTTAGTCCCTCACTTCATTCCTCTCCACGGTCCTCTGAGACACCAAAGAGGGAACATGGCACCTCCTTGCTGTTTTACACACTTGATTCTCGGCTCAGGGTATGATGCACCATGGGAAACGTTGTCCCTAGAGCCCCCTTGCCCCACCCCCCACCCCCCTGTCTTCTTGCCCCTGTGCATTGCACACCCTCTTTGCTGTACAGAATCCTGGCCAAGTTTTCAATAAAAAGGAAAATCTTGATTTCAAAAATGTTGTTGCTAATTATTACTGAAAAATCGCCCCAAGTGAAACATAAATAAAAGAAAAATGAACACAAATGTGAGATTAATCCATTCTGATTCATTATTATTCAACCACTGCTTTTCTGAGGCACCAAATGTACCTGTATCAGTGTATTGTACACTGATATTTTATTAGTGCTCTTTTTGTGTGAGTAAACAGTAGGCTCGTTCGACTTGATGTAGCCGCCTGCAGCGCGCTACCTAACGTGATGTATTGTGGGTTGAAAGCGATGCATGATGGCTAGAATTGTGTCCGACTTAGCAGCCGACCACAAAGACGTCACAGGGTCGCGACCATATCACGTGACCCAAAACATCGCGAGAACAAGTTTTTAAGAGCCGCTTCTTTCGGCGCTTGGCAGCGCGGTGCACGGTGGCTGCAACCGGCTTGTCCACACCTCCGCTACAGCGGAATGGTTCTCATTGGTTAAAAGTTCAATGACGTGTGTTCAGGTCCGCACTCGGCGGCCACCTTGTGGTGAAATGATACTTTTTATTTTGGTCGCTTTGATCTCATGGCTTGATCTAAAGTTCTGTGCATTGTGTTGTGAGTCGGCCTATCATATGTGAGGTCTGGTTAATACAAACATAGAATGATAATACAAATATACTGGAAAAAAGAATGCCTTCCACATGTCGTCTTGCGTGCGTGTGTGTGTATGTATGTATATATATATATATATATTACACACACACACAACACATCCTCTTTGGTTTGCTGCTGTGTTCTATCGCTTGAGCACCATAGTCACGTTGACTTTGTTGTCCGACTTGACAGCGCTTGGCTGCCGTCTCTTTTAGAGCCCGCCCCCTCAGACACCTGCAGCCCTCGTCGGCGTGATAAGTCAAGTCAAGTCAAGCCAAGCCAAGCCCATCCCGAACGAGCCTACTGTTGTGCTCATTGGGTCATGGAAAGCTTTGCATAGTACGGTGGCCCAGAGGTGTCAGGCCAAATACAAAAGCCGCAACACAAATACAAAAGCCGCAACACAAATACAAATGCCACAACACAAATACAAAAGTCACAACACAAATACAAAAGTCACAACACAAATACAAAAGTCACGACACAAATACAAAAGTCACAACACAAATACAAAAGCCACAACACAAATACAAAAGCCACAACACAAATTCAAAAGTCACAACACAAATACAAAAGCCACAACACAAATACAAAAGTCACAACGGAAGTCACCTAAAACACGGATAAACTCAACTTCCCAAAATGCATTGCGGCTCGTCTGACTTCTGAAAAGTTTTGGATAATGGTGGACGATTGCGGTGATTCTGGCGACAGTCAGCAACAAACCGCGTACACGTGTAAGTATACTGTAACATGATTTTATGTTTCCAGCTGACGTTTAAATCGTTTGATAATGAACGTTACTTTATTGTTGTTGGAATTGTACGTTAACGTTACGAATCGAAGGTCCTGCTAGCCGGCTAGCTCAATGAAGCTAATTTACCACAGATGTTAGCGAGCGTAAGCAAGCAGCAAATGTGACGTTTTTACCGACGTTAATTAAGAAGATAGTGCTTATGTTAAAACGTGGTTATTTATTAACTAGCGGTGGTAAATAACGCGGCGCATCGTTGTAGTTAAAGGGAGGGATGCCCCATCCGGTGGAGGGAACGATAAGGAGAAGTTCACCGGCAGGAGGGATGCTGCTCTGAGACGCTTCACTTAAGAAAATGTGGTATTAAATGTGATAATTCTCATATGCAGGGCTTAACTACTACTGGTGCATATTTAGCTACTCAATGATATAAGGTTGAACACCAGCGTATATAGACGGGAGATGTCCTGCTCTCCTGAGATGTCTACTCTCATCAACTGTAACACTTTTCTATGTACTGTTCTTCATATAGGATGTTTCTTAAAGACCGGGGATGAAGGGAAGGTGGAGCTAGATGAGCTAAGAAGAAGTGGGAGACCCTCAAGCAGAAATACAAGGTGAGTTGTAAGCAGTTTAAAGTATTGAACTCTACATGCTTGATGTGCACTATAAAATAACCAAGATGAAGTTTTCTTTCTTATAAATAACCAGGTAAAGTCAGTGCTGGGTAATATAAAAATGTGTTAAAACATCAGAGTCCATTCAGTTGATCCCATGTGGTACAGTATTACAGTACATATTATAATATATGACTAGTGGTCAATAGCTGAATCATGATTATGAGAAGTGTTTGTATATGTTGTTTATAGGAACTGACAGTGTCAGCACTGAGGGAGGAGAGGTCACTGCTGCACACTGGAAGTGTTTGTTGTCATGGATGAGGTGATGGAGCAAAGACCTGCTATTACCCCACTACACCCCATCTCCTCAGCCATGATGCCGACCACTGCAGCAGGGTCTCTCCCCCAGAGCAGGAGGGAAATAGACTTGCAGGCCAAAACACGAGTCAACAATCATATATATATTCAGATATTTATTATTTAGATTTGTACAGGTCATCAGATATATTCCTAAAACATTTAACAGGAAACATTTGTCTGTAAGAACTACTGTGTGGCATTACTTATAAACTGCACTACTGATAAACACAAATAAAACCTCAACAATAATCATGTTCCTGCAACACAGGGATCTGGACATTTGGAGCAGACACTGCAGCTACAAGCCTCTGATGATGTCCCAGGACTGCTGGAGAATCTGAGGATGTCCCAGGACTGCTGAAGTGGCTCGTTGGCTTTGTTGCAGTCACCCCCATCACCACTGTGGAAATATGGACATGGAACCCATCCGTTTTTTTTTTCTTCCAAGTTTTATTGATCACATGTTTTGTAAAAAACAGCATTCTTTACATACAGTGAAATTAAAAGGGGTAAAGCAATCTGTCTGTCACTGCAAAAAAAAAAAAAAAAAAAACTAAGACTTGTATAAATAGTAATTTTTTAAAAACAGGCATCTACCTAAGGCGATGCTATATAAATAGCTGATAAAAAAAAGTATAGTATAAAAAATGACTTAAAAAGTGCAGGTGTTTTTTTTTTGTGTGTGTGTGTGTTTTTTTTCAGTGCATAAAGTGCCAATTAAAGTCCATCATGGTTGAGAAGTCTGATGCCTGCAGGAAAAAGCTCTTCCTCAGTGTCTGTCCTGGCCTTTATGCAGTGTTGGCGTCTGCCCGACTGCAGCAGGGTAAAGAGACCACATTTGGGTGAGAGGCGTCAGGCCTGATTTTCCTTGCTCTCAGCCTCACCCTCTTGCTGTACATTTCCTCCAGCGTGGTGAGGGATGCCTCCCTCTGCAATGCAGCTCGGTCCCGTGCAGTGCAGCTTCCATAGCAGGCTGAGGTACAACCTGTGAGGATGCTCTCAATGGCTGCGGAGTAGAAGGTCCTCAGGATGGAGGGGGAGACCTTAAACTTCCTCAGCCGCCAGATAAATTACGTAAACTATATATAAGGTATGTTCTGTTAGTAAGCAGTGGACGAGGTTCTCCTTGGAATGCCTTGAAAGATGGAGGTCCTTCCTTAAATCCCGTTCCCCAAAGTAGAGGCCCTGCGAGGGAACATGAGTATTGACCTGCAGTACAGCCCTCTGGCACCAACCTGTAACAGAAAACACAAGATATTACATTTATTCTGAATGTTTTCCTGTTAATTTGTTGATGAACGGTACTTATTTCTTATCATACACGTATTGCAACCTGATCTATGAACATTAATGATCGATAAAAGCTGCTTAATAGTTGCGATCGATGGCGAGTGAAAGCAGCTACTCGGGTAAGAGGAAGAAAGCGTGAGAGCGCGCACATATAAAAAACTGTAGAAAACAAACACATATTTTGAAATATTTAATTAAGTGTAATACTAATCATGCTTTATATTTTCATAAGTTATGTCCATTAAATGGGAGCAAGAACCGAAATCGATTCAGTTAAGTGAGAGAAGATGAGGACGAAATGTCAATAAAGTTAAAAAAAAAAAATGTAGTATGAGATGTGTTTGAGGTCACTTCCGTGGTGGCTTTTGTATTTGTGTTGTGACTTTTGTATTTGTGTTGTGACTTTTGTATTTGTGTTGCGGCTTTTGTATTTGGCCTGACACCTCTGGGCCACCGTAGCTTCTTGCAGCGCTTGGCAGCGCGGTGCACGGTGGCTGCAACCGGCTTGTCCACACCTCCGCTACAGTGGAATGTTTCTCATTGGTTAAAAGTAATGACATGTGTTCAGGTCCGCACTCGGCGGCCACCTTGTGGTGAAATGATACTTTTATTTTGGTCGCTTTGATCTCATGGCTTGATCTTAAGTTCCGTGAATTGTGTTGTGAGTGGGCCTATTATATGTGAGGTCTGGTTAATACAAACAGAATTATAATACAAATATACGAAATATACTGGAAAAAAAGAATGCCTTCCACATGTGTGTGTGTGTGTGTGTATATGATATATATAGTATATATATATATATATATATATATATATATATATATATATATATATATATTTATATATTTATCCTCTTTGGTTTGCTTCTGTGTTCTATCGCTTGAGCACCATAGTCACGTTGACTTTGTTGTCCGACTTGACGGCGTTTGGCTGCCGTCTCTTTTAGAGCCCGCCCCCTCAGACACCTGCAGCTCTCGTCGGCGTGGTAAGTCAAGTCAAGTCAAGCCAAGACCATCCCGAACAAGCCTATTCACATCTAACATACGAGCTAACGTAGCGCTGGTCACGTACTCACGCGTTGACGTAACCGCCATTTTTGTAGTCCCTCACGCTGCGGCGGCGGCGCTCAGCAAAGCTGGTGCGGCCGTTGCCCAGCAACGGATGCCTAGCAGCGAGCCGCGCGCGCTTGTCGTTATCTGTGTGACGCTACGTTCCTTGGCTTTGGTCTGTGACGTCGGGGGATTCTGGCTTTGGTGCCTTTGATTTCTGCCTTTGATGTCCACGTGACGTAAGTCATCAAATGCTATAAATTGAGTTGCCTCACCAGGATCATTAGAGCGACAGACAGAGGAGAGAATAATAGACATAGAGAGTGAAGGAATCACAGAGGAGATAAGGAAATCCTTATTACCAGAGACAGTGAACGTATCACAGACAGTGGAGATGAACTACTCCAAATCATCCCGAGTGGAGATGAAGTCAGCTGGGACCCCAGAAAACATGGAGGACTCAATAACCCCTGTGGTGGATTTGTCAGCCGTCAGATCACTCCAGGAGAACATTGAGAAGGAGATGCACAAGTGCCTGAAGGTTTCCATGAACATGCCAGCCACCAGGTACGAGCAGCTGCAAATGAAAAGCAGGGAGCAGATCCAGACTTTTGCAGAGGAGATCATTTACAATCTCGCTGTTCAAGAGACCATGCTGGGGCTCGGGAGGAAAAGAAGGGAGTCCCCCGAAGAAATGAGGATCAAAATCACAACGTTCCTTGTAAAGTACTTTGTGAGAGCGTTTCTGCAAGAAGCGCTGGGACTCCTGAATGAAAAACTGTTCCTGGACAGCAAGGTCATCATGTCGATGCAGCAGAGTGTCGAGGACACCGGCCTCATCGACTACCTTGTCAAGGTGCAAGCCGCCAGTCAGCATGAGTTCCATCCGGTGTTCTTTGGAAAAGCCAAACAGCAGATAATTGCACGGAAACTGAGTGATGTAATCTGCAGGCGCCTGGGAGCGGTTGATGAGGCACACTCTCAGATGTTGTACCTTGACATCGGGGAGACCATGGTGGACTTCCTGGATCTGGCGTGGAAGTGTCTGGACTTGTATGTTGACAGCATCGCCAGAAGAATAATGGCGTCTTTGCCAAACTTTGAGTCACGGGCACCGGAACCAACACCAGAACCAATCCCTGAACCAACACCAGAACCAATCCCGGAACCAACACCAGAATCAACCCCGAAAACAACACCAGAATATGTCATCGCCGACAGCTGCAAGAAAGAGGGGCTACCAGCAACATACTTTCTGGACTGGTCAGTGGACATGCTGGTTTTGAAGCTCTACGTGAAAGCCAAAATAAGCTTTCCAAGCAAAGCCGCATATGCCATCACTGATCGCCTCCTTGAAGCAACGTTGCCCAGAGTGGAGGATGCCGGTTTGAAGCCCACCTTTAAAGCCTTGAGCAACATGGTCGAGGTGGTTCTCAAGAGCCTCTGTAAGAAGTTTGGCAGTGCAGAAAATCTGCTGAACTCCCTAGAAAAGGAGGATTCAAAACTTGTGGACTACATTGCCTCCACCATCGTAGATCACCTGACCAAGCCTCCAAAGAAGTTCAGGGACTTGCGCAAGTTCTGCTCGTCGGTGGGCAGAATAATGACGGGGCGTAGCAGACCGTCCCAGGGCTCTAAGGCCTAAGAAGGTTAGCGGTCTCATCCGAGAAACGGGTTTTCGCCGGGAGCTCCGGTTTTCCCACATTCAGTGGATCTTACGATTCACCAAATAAAAAAACACCTTAAATTTGGCGTTCAGCTTGAGGTCGGATTTAACCTTGGAGTTTAAGCTCCAATTCCGGTCCTGCACCGATCCACTCTTCCCCTGTCGTCTGACCTTTGTGTTAATTTGTTAAATCTGCCAGCGGCGTTTCGCCCTGGTAACACGTCTTCACTACTCCACGACTCTAAGTCTTGCCTCTGATGCGCCTCTGTGACGAGCTTTGTTGCCGTCTTAGAGGTGTAATATTCTGTTGCATCTTTGGGGTGGGCCAGGTCTTGAGCTGTCAGGACCACCTCAGAGGTCACCGGGGAGAGTGATGGTTTCATTTGAGTCCATCGGCTCTCCTAGAAAGGGGTTTTACTCCGGGTGCTCCGGTTTTCCCCCCCAAAAAAAGAAATTGTCAAAAGATAAAACCAAACCGATCATGGACCTTCGGCCTCGGGTGCTCTGGTACCACATACTCTTATGAGCATCCTTATGTTGGTTCATGGTGTTCGTTATGGACAGTCCATGACTAGCACAGAAATATAAGAACAAACGACCACTTGGATTTAGATCAGAGAAGCGTTCCTCCTTATCACGCTGCTCCAGGTATCTCTATCGTTGCCCACGTGCACAGTGAAGTCTCCGAGCAGAACTATGGAGTCCCCTACTGGAGCCCCATGCAGGACTCCATTCAGGGTCTCCAAGAAGGCCGAACACTCTGAACTGAAGTTTGGTGATACTGGGCTACTGCGAGAAAACGATGCAGTATGCTGACGATTCACTTTTGTTTGCAGAAAGTGAACAGGCCTGCCAGGCTGACACAGTGGCACTGCTAAAGTTTTTTAGCAGCACAATGCCACAAAGTCAGCCTCTCAAAACTGCAGTGGTTAAAACAGGAAGTAACCTTCCTCGGCCGCATTATTTCCCATAATGTTAAAAAACACTCTGGTGGGGGGTTTAGCTCAGGAGGTAGAGCGGGTTGGCTGGCAACCGCAAGATTGCCGGTTCGATCCCCGGCTCCTCCTAGCTGAGTGCCTGGTGTCCCTGAGCAAGACACCTCACCTTAATCGCTCCTGACGAGCTGGCTGTCGCCCTGCGTGGTTGACTCTGCCGTCGGTGTAGCAAGCCTTTTGTCCACAGCGGTTGATGGTGAACCACACGACTGCATGGCGGCAATTGTGGAAATCTGCACACCACGACCCCATTAAGTTACCAATGCAAATGCTGAGCCTTTCTTCCCAAAAAACACCTTCTCTCTCCTCCAAAGGGCAACCCGTGTTTGCAATGATGTTTGTTTCAGCACCTGGCTATGTCGACACATGGGAAACCACGTATCCAAAGCAGGGAAGCAGCTGACAGTTCCTAGTGAACACGGGGCTTCTCTAACCACTCACACAAAACTAAACCACTTTGGACAAAACGTATTTTCCAAAGTGGTTAGTGTGCCTCAGACCGAATGTTGAAGACCAGGAATCCAGCCATCCTATGCTTGATGACTGCATTAACCTCTCCAACTCTCAAGTCTATCCACACACAGGTCAGAGCAGCCCTACCAACCCCCCTGCAAGGAGGACCGTTGCATACAGCCTGGAGACTGGGTGGTGATAAAAGACTGCAGGAGACGTCGCTGGAGGGAACGACGCTGGACACAACCATTTCTGGTACTCCTGGTAAGTAACTCAGCTGGGAAAAGAGCAGAGAGCCACATGGGTCCACCCAGCCACTGCAGGAAGATGCCACCACGAGACGGAGATCCAGAGGGAGGGAACGGACTGGCAAGCCGACGAGGATGAGGAAGCCCCGGCAAGGACCACCCCTTGCTTCTACACGGCCCCCTTGCCTGAGACCAATTTGCCATGGGAGACAGATATCAATTATCATCATCATCATCATGTATTATTAATAGTGCTGTCAAACGATTAAAAAATGTAATCGAGTTAATCACAATACAGGTTGTGATTAATCACGATACATTAATCACGATTAATCACAAGTTTAAAATACTAGTATTTACTTGTATTTTTGGGGGTAGATAAAACAAATACATCATGTGTGGTGTTGGAATAAAAAAATGCATGACAAACTGGTTAGAGGAATCAAAGTTTTTACTTTATTATAAGATATCAACTTAGTTGTGATAATTTCTGAACTAGAATCTATTAATTTGCTGAGTAAGAAGTGTCAGGGAGTGCTTGGCATTGCCCACAACATCCGTAATGAACTGCAGACTAGAAGGTGGCAGTCTTCTGAAGGTGAATTTGCCCCTGTCGCCCCTGTGGACACGCACCTTCAAGGTACGTGTCCACAGGGGCGATTTTAAATGCGTGTGGACGCGCCGCTTCCCAGTATTGGACACTTGGTGGGCTGCCACTAGAGGATGATTGACAGGCGCTCTCCTTCAAACAACACATTTTTGCGAGCGTTCGCGAGCGTTCCCGAGGCAGCGAGTCGAGCCCGGCGCCTCTGATTAGCATAAAGTAGATTCGACTTATACTTTAGGCAAATGAGGAGCGGGCAAATGAGGAGCGGGCAACTCGCGCGCCGTCTCTCGACATTCGCCGCGACGCTACCAGAATGCATTGCACGGCTTTTCACATAGACATTAGGCAAATTCGACTTGATGTAGCCGCCTGCAGCGCGCTACCTAACGTGATGGATTGTGGGTTGAAAGCGATGCATAGATGGCTAGAATTTGTGTCCGACTTAGCAGCCGACTGCAAAGACGTCACAGGTTCGCGACCATATCACGTGACCCAAAACAACAAGATTTTAAGAGCCGCTTCTTGCAGCACTTGGCAGCGCGGTCCACGGTGGCTGCAACTGGCTTGTCCACACCTCCGCTACAGCGGAATGGTTCTCATTGGTTAAAAGTTCAATGACGTGTGTTCAGGTCCGCACTCGGCGGCCACCTTGTGGTGAAATGATACTTTTCATTTTGGTCGCATTGATCTCATGGCTTGAACTTAAGTTCCGTGCATTGTGTTGTGAGTAGGCCTATTATATGTGAGGTCTGGTTAATACAAACATAGACTGATAATACAAATATGCTGGAAAAAAAGAATGCCTTCCACATGTTGCCTTGCGTGTGTGTGTGTATGTATGTATTTATGTATATATATATATATATATATGTGTGTGTGTGTGTGTGTGTGTGTGTGTGTGTGTGTATGTGTAATATATATATATATATAATATAGAAAATGGATGGATATATATATATTATATATATATATATATATATATATATATATGTATATCCATCCATTTTCTCTGGAACATATCCTCTTTGGTTTGCTTCTGTGTTCTATCGCTTGAGCACCATAGTCACGTTGACTTTGTTGTCCGACTTGACTGCGTTTGGCTGCCGTCTCTTTTAGAGCCCGCCCCCTCAGACACCTGCAGCTCTCGTCGGCGTGATAAGTCAAGTCAAGTCAAGCCAAGACCATCCCGAACAAGCCTATTGTGTGAGAGCTTCCTGCTGTTTGCGACGATAAAACCCCGCAGTGGTTACCTTCTGCAGATAAACTGATCCTGGAGCAGATTGAGGAGGCGGACATGGACTCACAGAATGCCTTTCAGACAGGTGAGTCCAATAAAACACTCTTCAGTGTAGCATTGTGTGTGAATTAGTTGATATTCCTACTTGTGTTGTTGCTGCTCTGGGCTCAACATTAACTTTTACAAGTGTTTGGCTAAGCTGGTCAACTTTTTGGCTTTTGGTTGCCGACATTAAAAAATGTTTTTTATTTATTTTTTATTTTTTGTACATCATCTTAATTATAGGGATATGTCCTTAAAAAAGTAACCTAAAAAGTAACCTAAAAAAATGTAGTTCCTTTTATCAAAAAACAAACTACAGAATATGATTTTAACAGGCAGGAACACACTGCAATAAAAAAAAAAAGTCTTTATTTCAAGGTGCACATTTTGCTGTTTGCTGCCTGTAAACAAGTGGTTGTCTGTGGCAACTGGGAACATACTGTCAAGCCTTGTTATTGGTGATGTAATATTGCTTACACCTGCCATGGTGTCCACATGTTGTTTTTATTTGTTATTGTAATGTTTGTATCCTTTATTTCTGCACTGAGGAAGGTGGTTAAATGATTCACAATAGGTTGTATGTAAAGGCTGCAGAGTGCTATTATTGTGCCTGCTGCTCGCATATATTTAATAAATTGGGGGTAATATATGTGCCAGATTTTAACAAGGAAGGATAATGATGTATGGCTGTGTAATCTCTGGTTTGGCTGCATCGATTTTGATGCTCATGAGTTCTACAGTGTTTTTAGTGCTAAATCATTGAACTCTAGGAGATATGTTTATGCATGCCTTGATTTGTTTGGATCTGTTGGTCTTACTGTGTTTTACCTCAGCAAACATGGAAATATTTTTGTTGAATGCGCTTTAAAGCCACAGCACCTCTCTCTTTCACGATTCAACAAACTATTTCACCGTCAATGTAGGAGTTCATGTTATTAACTCCATATTTATATTTTGCTTAATGATGTGTATGTCACAAGATAACTTGTTTGGAATAATTTGCCCATCCAATTTTTTTAATGTCTTTTTATTTAAAAAAAAACTGTTTACAAACAAGATAATTCACTCAACGCTCAAACATTGATATATAAAAATACATATAAAATACGTCATATCTATAAAGCAGCTCTTGATATGTTTTACTGCTGTTAAAGTGCTTTATCTTTGTGTTGCACCTGGAGTTCAGTCGTGTTACTTATAGGCTAGTACTATTTGTCCATTCAAAGCTTCTTTTTTTTTTAAAGTTTTTTCTTTACTTAATACAAAAATACAATTTTCGATGCATGCTCTTATACGAGCAGATGAAGGATGTTCACTATGATGTAGTGTGTCCTCTAATCCAGCTGTTGCATAACTTCTGTCCGTCCATCTGGCATGTGGGCAGCTGAGCCGGTCAGCGGGACATCATTCTCACAAACTCTGAAAAGACGAGGCAAAGGAATGAAGAAGATGAGGGTGAATGTATTTGCCTGAAAGGTCCCATGAATGCAAATGGGATTCTAATTATACCCTCAAAGTCCACCAGACCGTCTCCGTTGAGGTCGACGTCTCGGAGGATCTCGTTGATCTCTCTGTTGGTCACTTGTTCTCCCATCAGCTTCTTCATGGCTTCACGGAGCTCAGTTAAACTGATCTGACCGTCACCATTCGAGTCAAACTGACAGGGAGAGAGAGGGAGAGAGATTTTAGGAACTAGGTGCATTGCCATCTCCTATAGTGTCATTCTTTATGCTGCCACTGGATGACATGAACATGGTTTATAAACCAGTGTTTGTTTGTTGCATGCGTCCAAAAGATTTTTAACTCGAGTTTCTTTGTTCCATAATGAATCAGACTTATAGATCTTTCTTGTTGGCTTGTCATAGCAGGAAAGGCACAGATGGGCACTGATCACGATTGACGATGGCTCCATCTTGGCAGCTATTGCTGTGCAACTCGGCAATGAAAAATGAACAGCTTTAACAACACGGATCTATCCTGACCTCTTTGAATGCGTCTCTTAGTTCTTTGACTCCGATCATGTCTGCTGTCTCTGCCAGCATCTTGGGTCCCATCAGCTCCACAAAGTCCTCAAAGTCCACTTTCCCTCCACCTACAAGGCACGAAAAAAAAGAGGGCATGATTATTACTGTTAATCATGTGACCCTTCCCCCAGATGTTTCAGCCTGTTGTTCCACTCACAGATCTGCTGGCTCAGTTCGATGAGCTCCATCTCCGTGGGCATGTATCCCATCGTCCTCATACACTCCCCCAGGTCTTTGTGGCTGATGTAGCCTTTTTTGTTCCGATCGAACTCCACAAATGCCTCGCGGAGCTCTGATTTGGGAGGAAAAAAACAACAAACAAGCAGAAGGCACATGTTAAAGGTAGTCTGCTGTCACATTAAGTTGCTATAGAGCAGAAACACTCTGAGGTTTGCTGCCTCACCATCAAGCTCCTCTGGTCTCAGCTCTCTGTCCTGTTGGAGGAAGTAGAGACGCACGTTAGATTCTCACTTCATCCTTCTCATGCTTGTATGGCACCGTAAATGTTTGCAGTCAGAGTTAAAGCAACATCATTGCAGAAACACCCAGACAACCACTGAGCGGGAAAGAAATGATGCACAAACATAAAATGAAAGCGATGATTAATGGAGTCTGGCTTTACGTCGTGAGAATGGTATTAAATGTAAAGAAAAAAAAAACGTTTCAAATCTGAGCCCGTGTGTATGTATTATAGTCCGGATTTTATACTCAAACATCATTTGCAAATGTATGGAAGTGATTCAGTGTTTATTGTCCAGTAAGCTGTATTATATAGACAAAGCCAGTGCATCTCCAAATGAAAAACAGTTTCTAAATATAAATATATGGATTTCATGATGGGGATAGGTTAATTGATTACTCTAAATTGCCCGTAGGTGTGAATGTGAGCGTGAATGGTTGTCTGTCTCTACATGTCGGCCCTGTGATAGACTGGCGTCCTGTCCAGAGTGTACCCTGCCTTCGCCCAATGACAGCTGGGATCGGCTCCAGCCCCCCCGCGACCCTGGAATACAGGATAAGCGGTAGACAATGGATGGATGGATGGATGGATGGATTTCATGATGCGCTGCTGTGTGTGTGTGTGTGTGTGTGTGTGTGTGTGTGTGTGTGTGTGTGTGTGTGTGTGTGTGTGTGTGTGTGTGTGTGAATAAAAACAATTGACGTACTATAAATCACAAGAGGTGATCAGATTGTTTGTGGGAGGTTTCCAGGCAACAAACATCTGAAGATTATGAGATTTGGGTGGTTTAGTTGGTGCCTTAGACACATGTTCTCACACACACACACACACACACACACACATAAACCAGATTCAGTCTTGCATATAGCACTCTCGCTCGCACACAATGGAAGTTGTGGTTCAACATGGAGGCTTCAGAGCTTTAGAAGGAAACCGATATGAGACAAATCCTCTTGCATCATTTTGTTTCTTTGGTTGCCCGCGGCCTCATTTAGTTACAAAACAAACTAAAAACACAATGCATCAAAATTTAAACGAAATTATGAGTAAACACCCTCTTTATATTGAGACACCCTGGCATAGTAACTGGAATGCATTTAGCTAAGTTTCATATTTGTACAAGCTAAAAAAAGACTGGGAATATCCTCAAAACTCTTTTCTTTCACTTTGGATTTTCACCCAAATATTTGCACAGAAAGGAAAAACTAATTTTGTGGGTTTTTGTGAATACTTGCAGAACAGTTTTTGTCAAAACTCAGAGAAATGCCCTAACCCTAACAACCTCATAAAGGAGAACATATAACTTGATATCGGACAGCAGTTGGGATACAATGGCCGACGGTAATGCACTCCATATGAATAATGCAAGAGCCACATATTTAGTCCTTCTCTTTTCAGTTAACGTTGTGGTTTAGTGATGCATTCTTGCTTTTTAGTATAAATGAGAAGAAGCTCATGGCCATGCAGTGCACATGGAGCATTCAGGGGCCTTTTTCTGGAGCCCAGAGGCAGTCGCCCCCTCTTTGTCCAGTTTGAAATTCAACCTTGACCTCCATCATCCTGTGCCTCATCACATTTTAGATGTAGCTCCACAAAGCTGGTCAATAGTTTCCATGGAACTGAACCATTGATTGACCCCGTCTGAGCACGAGCGCTTGCCAGCAGATTGTCTGACCCAGACCAGCGATGGGATGACACAGCACAGCTGTTCAGCCACAATGCAGGGATGGAAATGAATCGACACAAGTGGAAAACGTGGCGTTGGGGTAAGGGGGGGGGGTTCGTTCTGTTACATACGAGTGTCTGTGAAAAGCCCTGTTTAAGGAAGATGCAGGCCGGGCCCACGATGTTGTGCAGCATGTTGCAGTTGTTGACCAGCGCACAGAAAGGATCGTTGAAAGGCCCGTCGTCCACGTCGTCCTCATCTTCCTTTCCCTCCCGGCCCACTGCCCTCACCTTACCCCTGAGCGGCCCATCCTTTACCCCCTTTAGAGGCAGACCAGGCTGTTATTCCACCACTCAGTCACACACTTGTCTGCATGGCCGACTTCGCCGCACACAAAACAAAGTCCTACATTTCAAGGAACAAGGTTAAGACCCGCTGTTTTCTAGTCACGCACAGTAAGCCTGGATTACATAAACTTATTATTTCAAGGCAATCCACTCACGTCAGCTATTATCCTTTAAAAAAACAGTCTTGATCTCAACCTTCTCCGTATGTATCCATTCTGCTTACTGAGCTTAGTGTCCCGTCTACCGGCTGACGTCTCTTATCGGTGCGTAACACTGTAAAAAGTCAAACGGTGTGTACTTGATGGACATTTTCAATCGTTTTTTTGCAACTACCTCGAGGAGAAACATTTTGTATCGGGCCGTAAACAACCAGTGCTGCAATCCTCCATCACGTTTCACTATTCTTAAAACTATTCTACAGTCTTTGGTGCTATTATTCTTGCATTACATAATGTTTTTTGCGAATAATACATATAATACATTTATTGGCTCAAAGTTGCTGAGATGTTTTATAATAAATCACAGAACTTATACAAATGCAAAATAAAAGTTTCAAAGAGCAGGTACAAGACACAAAGTGCTCTTACCTTCTTCATCTTGTCTTTGGGTTTGGTGCAATTACCCATTACCCAAACTTCCCTTTTCAATTCCCCTTCCTGTCTGTCTCACTTTCTCTCTGATCTTATTTGTCTGTTATGTTTGTATTTCTCTGTGCTGCTCTCCTTGTCAGAGCTCCGGTTCAAGCTCTGTCTTTGGTGGAAACTTGTATCCCATGGTCAGTCCTCACATCTATAAATAAAAAGAGAAATAAACGTCTCTAATCCACTCATGAACGACTCCGAATGCCTCCACCCATCATCTCCTCGGTCTAAAGTCAAACCAACAGAAAACCAAACTCACTCCACCAAGCGGTGCTCTCTACTGGAGGACGCTCACACGTTTGTCTCTTCACAGTTTTCTTTCTCCTCACACTGATCGGTGATTTTAATCCCTGTACCCCCCCCCCCCCCAACCCCCCGCCCCTCACTCGCTCTCGCTTTTCAGTTGCTCTCTCTCTCTCCCTCTCTCTCGTCCGCATGTTGCATCCACTTTCTACGGACTTCATCTCAGTTTGAAGAGTTTCAGAGGGAGAATTAAGAGGAAACGGAGGGAGAGATTAATCCATTCCATTAGGGATTAAAGAGGTAGATGGGGTGACGAGGAGAAAGGGACACAGATGAGATGGAAAGGAAGAAGCGAGGCATTTATTTGGGTCAAATAGAATTGAAAAAAATGTTTTAATTTTTATAAAGTAGAATTAGAATGAATAGACAATAATGCACATCATATTCAGTATCAAAAACCAGGATTGTTCATTTGCAACTCAAGTTTATCTTTGCCCCCTTTCCTCCTAAATATTACAGCTAAATAAAAACATGAATGTACAGAATGACACTGAAACATGCATGTTTGTCAAATTATCTCTGAGCTGTGAATTCCACGTGTTTTTCATGAAGCATTAGAAATGATTTCACAGCTCAAATCATGCTTAACTTTTAACCTATAGGGGGAAAAAAACCTGTGAGCCGTGAGACTCCAGCGGATGCTGAATTATGAGGGACACAGCATCTGTCTCACTGGGCAGGAAGTAACAACTCTGAGATCTTTTGAGCTCTCTAAAATGATGACATAATTAAAATCACAAGTTGAGGTTATGAGTGCAATGCTGAGTGGTCGGCTGAGCTCGTACAAAGCATCTGGCAACAAATCTCTCCAAAAGCAGATTTGGCACGCCGCTTACTACACAGTGTATCCATATGGAGCGCACACTCCACACTGTGTGTGTGTGTGTGTGTGTGTGTGTGTGTGTGTTGATGATTTTTTTTCATGCTTGATGACTTATTTCATCTTGTTTACCAGATATGTGCTCATAAGATGTACAGCTTTTGCTTTATTCTTTGTGACACTCAGTTTTACAGAGCTGTCATTTAAATGAACTAATCGATTAATCTAGAAAATCGCAATGTGTTGGTCTAATAAGTGTTTTTTTGCTGTAGTGTAATTTGTTCAGTTTTATTATATAGCATTACATTTTTCATGACCGTGTGCTTTTCTTCACATTTTAATAAAATATACATGTTTCCATTCCTCTTCGTAAATGCACAAGGAAAACCTCTGTATTGCTGAAAATAAAAGCCCGGCACACTCACACGGGTGTATTCACTGATTGGAGCTTGTTGCAGGTCGACACAGAGAGGAGATCTATCCTAATATCTATATATTAAAAAGAATCTTGTGATTTTGTAAAACCTCCAGTATTCTCCTCACATAAGACAGGATGTGTGGTCTGAATGTATTTGTTCATAAATGATCTTGGATCGTAAGAAACCTTAATCAGATGGAACATAAATTACCTCTCTTTCTGTTTGGTCAATGTTCAGGTGAAACCACCAGCAGTCGCCACTAGAGGCCACTATAGGACAGTCGGGTCAAAGAGCTGGCTTTTATCTTGACAGCTGCCAGTGAAGGCTTGAGTCGGTAATAATACAGCCTCTATTTTTAACAGAACCCCCGGGCAGATTGAGCCGTCACCGAATGATGTGAGCTTAAGAGTAATGCCTACTGTAAATGAAAACGAAAAAAAGGTTCTTAAATAGAAACAGACGGTTTGGACATAAAAGCTGTAATTGTGTGCACACAGACAGATATGAGTATCTGATCCTCATAATAATCTGATCCTCATGCAAGGGATCGCGATGATTCCCAGCCTGATACAATACGCTTGGCTGCTGTTTTCTGTCAATGAAGCACATCATTTTCTGTCGTTTAGATTTAGATTTCTTGGACATCGTTTTACGTTACAAAACAAAACAAGCAGAAACGGAGTACTCATGCAAACAAGTCCTGATCCCACATTTGACCAGAAAATGTTTTAAATGTCACATTGTCATAGAAGGTAATTATGTATCTCGTGTAGAAAAAGAAATGCCGTCTTATTTCATGGATGTCATCCCCAGGGGCGGGTCCAGAGAATTTTTTGTGGGGTGGCACAGGGGGTAACGACCATTAATCTGGGGGGGCCGCCCAAAAGTAACAGAAACGAGGGGGGGGGGGGGGGGAGAAAGCTTTGTACAGTGAACATAGCAGTTCTGTTTAGTAATCAGTTTTAAACACCACTGAAACAATGTAAAGAAAAAAAAAAGAGCCCATGATATTAAAAATAAATAAAATTAAAATGTGAAATAGAATTTTCAAAAAATAGAATAAAATGCTCAGTGTTCTGTGTTTTATTAAGATTAAGCAACAACATCAAAATTAAATTAGGACAGCACTGCCACTCAAATTCTCACAGTGAAATTGACAATAACAACTGCTCAGCTCTTTACATTGTGTCAACAATTTTATGTCCTGTATCACAATCAGATCAAGTAAAACTCAATGTACTGCTCAGTGCTGACACTTCAAAATAACTTCTCAGCTCTTTACATTTTATAAACAATTTTATGTCCTGTATCACAATCAGATCAAGTGCTGGTCTGGCTCTGGCCCTGGGAATTTTGACCCTGTTCTGCCTGGCTGCATTCAGCTTGACTCTCATCCTGGTCACCTGCACTTTCCCTGCTAATTTTCTTCTTGGAGAAGAAATCGAAGATATCTCCCTGCCTCCGTTTCATACTGTAGTAGGCTATACATTGAAAACGTGTTCACAAACACAATGAAAAGCATGTTATTTGCACTGTACCAACAGTAGCAACAATGATGATAGGCTACTCTGTTGTTGACTATTAATTCATGTCGCAAAACACACGACAGATGCTAACGTTACTGAAACAGTGGAGAGATGTGTTGACGTTTTTTCAGGTGGAGAGCTAACTAAAGTAAAACACACCTGTCGTCGTGTTGTTTAAGAGCAGTTTTTCATGCAAATTTAACAGAAGTTGGCAAAACATTTTTGTGACCGACAGTTTTAAAGAACCTGTAGTGTTCTGTTCTTACCTTAACTCGTTGCACCCGGTAAGTTACCGAAGCATCATGTTGCAAGAAAGTCCGACTGTTGAAGTTAAACGAGTTCATTACCGCAGAGCCACAGAGCTACTTCCTTTGTATTTTTTCGAAAATAAAAGCCTTCATGAGTCCTTAACACGGTCGTCACTTTAGGTTTCACATCTACTTCCGTTTTAACGTGCGCCGTGTGTGTAGCGAACTTTACACGATGATTGACATTACCAACGAGCCAATGACCATTGGGGGGGCACGCGGGGTGGCCAATCAGAATGCAGGGGTGGCACGTGCCCCCCCCGTGCCACCATGGAAGACCCGCCTCTGGTCATCCCACATCTGAATTTCAATTGTGACACATCAAAAGCCCAAATCTTTGAACATTTACTAATAGCCCGCCTATTGACGTATTAAAGGGATAGTTCGGAATTTTTGACATAAGACCTATTTTCATTTTTTCATTTCATTTATTTATTTATTGAGTTGGGACAATGCACATTCATCAACATTGATGCCTTAAGCGTCAGTGTAAATGCGCCGGACTTTTCAGCCGTAGTCCCAAGGCAGGTTCCTAGGTAACATAGACACAAAATGCTTTAAAACCTCGCAACGACAACTCATACAATGAACAATTACAAAACAGAACACAGACAGACAATATCAAGGCGAAGCAGACATAGACAGACAAGATAAAACAGACAATTTTAACCCAGTTACAGAACAGTAGACCAAAAGCCCCTGGGAACAGGCATCAGATTGAGAACAGTATTTAAGCTATATGGGTACATGTCTGATTTGTTTTTAACCAATGTTTGAGATTTTTTTAAAAAGTGAGTAATTGTCGCAGTTTCTGATGTGTGATGGTAACTTGTTCCAGGACTGCGTTCCTCTTACAGAGACGACCATTTGACCAAATTTTGTTCTACGCCTCGGTACATTGCAATCACCTCTAGTCAAGGCTCTGGTTCTTCGTCCTTCATTATTTTTTTCTGAATGAATTCATTCAGTGGTGGGGGGGCAAGTGTATTTAAAACTTTAAAAATGAGGCAAACATCCATAAAAATCTGATAATTATCCAAATCAAGAATGTTAAACTTTTTTAAAACATTACAGTAATGAAAATGAAGAGGTTTCCTGTCCAAAATTTTAACTGCCTTTTTGAAGAGAGACTTGATGGGTTTGAATATGTTTTCTGTTGTGTATGTCCATGTTGTAAAACAATAATTTATGTGTGAGAATATCATGGCATGCATATAGACTTTAGCTGTCTTGGAGGTAAGAAATGGTCTTATGTGATAGAAATTTGACAAGTTGAATTTAATGATATTCGTGATTTTTTTTACATGTGATTTAAATGATAAATTTGTGTCAAAGACCACTCCAAGATATTTGAACTCTTCCACTACATCAAGGCTCTCTCCATTGAACGCTACAGATGGTTGATCGCCCTCTGCTGACTGACGAGAGAAAAACATACATAAAGTCTTTTTAGTGTTGAGGTGCAGGCAAGATTCGTTAAGCCAGTGAGATACAGGTGCCAGAGCTGCTGATAATTTTACAGCAGCTTCTTGTTTTGTTTTTGCGTGGACATATAGCACTGTATCATCAGCGTATAATTGCAAATTAACATTTGGGCAAACTTTAGGTAGGTCATTTACATATAGACTGAACAGAATTGGTCCCAAGATAGAACCTTGGGGTACCCCAGTTGAGCAGCTGAGGTAAGATGACATTGAGTTTCCAATCTGAACAGTTTGTTTTCTGTTTGACAGATACGATCTCATCCAGCAGAGTGCGCCATCGGAAAAGTTAAAAAGGGACAGTTTTGAAATAAGTACATTATGGTTAAGTGAATCAAAAGCTCTTTTCAAGTCCAAGAAGACAGCTCCTACGTAACCACCCTGATCCAATAAACCTTTGATGTTCTCATGAAAGTAGCAAATTGCTGTTTCAGTTGAATGGTGTTTACGAAATCCAAACTGCATTGGATGGAGTGAGTTATGCCCACTGTTAAGATGGTCTGTTAGCTGCAATGCAACCCATTTCTCAGCTACTTTTGAGATGACTGGCAAGATACTTATCGGCCGATAATTCTCTAGTTTGGTCTTGTCACCAGCCTTTAGGACTGGGGTAACCTTGGCAATCTTCCAGGTAGATGGCGCTCTACCCTGTTTTATGGACAGATTTATTAAGTGTGCCATTGGATGTGCGATGGCAACTTTATGATGTTTTATGAGGTTGCTATCCAGACCAAAGACATCTCTAGCCTTAGAGCTTTTCAGAGAGGAGATAATTTTCAAAACCTCGGGAACAGTTATTTCCCTTAAACTAAAGACTGGCTTGCTGTCATCCAGAGGGTTATGTGAAGTGCCTGGACATTTAAAGTTCATTGTCAACTCCTCAATTGAGTGTATAAAAAAATTGTTGAAGCTACTAACAATGATATCCAAGTCATTTGTCAGAGTGCCATTCACCTGGAGTTGCATGTCATTGGGTGTTATGTCCTCCTTGTGTCTTCCTGTTAACTTATTTAATTGTTCCCATATCAATTTTCCATTGCCATTTGCCCCATCTATCATTTCAATGAAAAAATCTGCTTTAGCTTTACGGATTTGTTTTATTACTTTATTTCTAAGTGATGTAAAAATCTGTCGATCACAAATAAGCCCTGTTTTTAGAGATTTCTTTAGTGCATTATCTCTTTCTTTCATCAATTTCCGTACATCATCCTTCACCCAAGGTAGTGCCTTTTTACGCCTTTTAAATACAATTTTTTTTGTGAAGCTGTCCAGAACTTCCATGACACATTTGGAAAAGGTACTACAGCTATCCTCAACTTCAGTATTTGTTAATACATTGGACCAATCATACCCTTGCAAAGCATTCTTCAGGTTTTGTTGTTCATTTTTAGGTATTATATGATGGCTGCTAACTCTAATGGGGCTAGTGAGACATTTCCAGTGGATTTTCCTTGAGCATAGAATGAAATTATGATCAGAGAGCCCAGACAGAAGATTAAAAGTTTTACTGATCCTATCAGATTTATTTGTGAATATTAAATCTATTGTTGTTTTAGATGTATTGGTTATTCTTGTTGGACCTTGAATAACTTGAGTAAGGTTGTGATTATCTGTTAATTGCTTCAGTTTTTTTCTATCAGATTTATTGTCCCAGTTAATATTAAAATCACCTAAAAGGATAGTTTCCCTTTTAAAATCGCTACATTTTAAAATAGTTTTAAGTTGATCATAAAATATTATGAGATTTCCAAGAGAGCCGGTGTGTTTGAGACGTCTGGAGACGTTTTCAAGAAATTTCATTCAGTTCGTCTAGTTGCCGAGATCGCATATGCTATGGCTAACGCAAGTCAACGGTTCTTAGCTAGACGGGCATTAAAAACAGTCTTGCCCACTCCACAGTGCAACCGAGGCAAATCCATCGTAACGGCAGACTTGCGTTAGCCATAGCATATGCGATCTCGGCAACTAGACGAACTGAAGGAAATTTCTTGAAAATGTCTCCAGACGTCTCGAACACACTGGCTCACTTGGAAAATAGGCCTTATGTCAAAAATTCCGAACTATCCCTTTAATTAAATTATTCAAATTCAAACTCTAAACAACATGATGTAACTTTATCCACCAAATTCACTTCGTCTTTCCAGCTTCTTGGTTTAACAGAACTGACACCAGTGGCATGAATAAGCAAAGACACAACCAATACCATTAAGCCTGATTAATTACCGTGTGTGTGTGTGTGTGTGTGTGTGTGTGTGTGTGTGTGTGTGTGTGTGTGGTGTGTGTGTGTGTGGCGCGCGCGCGTGCGCGCGTTTGTGTGTGTTCGTGTTCATTTGTGTTACTGGATTTCTGTTTCAATTGTTTTACAATAGCTTGTCTTCAGGTGTCGGCATTGAATGGCTATCACGCTAGCAGTTAGGTTAATTTTAGTAACGCTAGCTTGTGATGCTAACCATGCATTGTGTGTGTGTGTGTGTGTGTGTGTGTGTGTGTGTGTGTGTGTGTGTGTGTGTGTGTGTGTTGTGTGTGTGTGAGCATGGTAGACGTATCGTGTGCTGATCTGGTGTCAGATGTGCATCAGCTGGTGTCTAGTAACAGAGCTGTCAATCAGAGAAAGACTAGAGGCAACAGAATAGACTGAGCATGGAGATGGAAGAAGTATTAGGATATTTCTATTACGTAAAAGTACTTAATGAGGTAAAAGTACAGTGGTAAGATCAGCAACACTATTAGTGTTTATAAGATTATTGGTACTGATGCATAAATGTGTAGGAAGCAGATTAATGTTGTGACTACTTTATATATTGAAAAATGTAACCCATAAAAATGTTGAATATTTTACAATTGGGATTTTAAATATTAATCTTCAAAGTAATAAAGCTCTGAAATATATATAGCTGAGAAATAGCTGTACTTTTCACTGCTACAGATAACGTTTGCAACAATAAATGAACAATGAATTATAATGAACAATAAAAAAACAATATAATGGGGTTTAAATGAAGCAGTTAGCTGTAAATCCACAGTGAACCCTGAGTTTGTTTTTATATCTCCATAGTTCTGAAAACGATGGTGAAAGTGCTCCTGGTTTGATGTGTGGATGTAATTGGGCTTTAAGATGATGACTGGTTAGTGCGAGCCTCTTAAGCTCCGTCTGTTTGATATGGGTTCAGCATGCGGGGGCTGAGGGTCTCGCTGTCTGTGACCCGCTGCCTGTTTCCACACAAGCTCCCCTCCCAGAATGCACCGCTTGTCAAAGTGAGGTTCAGGCAGAGAAACGAGGAGAAGAGAAATGTCTCCAGACTTTGCCAACGTGTTCCTCTCTCCCACTCGCTCAGCTGCTATCTAATTTTGGCTCACTTGCATCACCGCTGACATCACTTTCTTTTTTATCCGAGTTTCTAACCTCGTCATCAGTTTGCTGACATGAGGTGAGGTGAATCAGGAAGCGAGTGGGGTTTTAACTTTTTATAGCTTTAAGCTCTTGATTGATGTCCATACACAAACACAAACCCACCACTTTCTCACACCACCATCTCACATGTCCGACCGCGGGATGACAGATGCCGTCATGGCCTGCTGCCGTGCCATGTCGCGTATCGGTGCTTATGCGAGTGATGGGATGTGATGTGATACTGGTTGCTCATCGGCTCTCTGGCTCACTATGGCCATATCTGTTACGGATTAATCTTTCGCAACGTTTTCCCTAAAGTAAAGGAGTTTTAAATCCCCTCAAACGCACGCTATCTCCGCCCTTAGCTGCAAACCCCTCGTGCTTCGCTGCTCCCGCCATTTCCCGAAGGATTTGTTGTTGCAGCTTTATGCCCCTCCCCCTCGCATTGTGAGGCATTTTTACAAAAAAAACTGGAGCACAGCCAGGCTTTTAAATTTGAACTGGAGGCATAAGGTTTCTATCGAGCTGGTGGCGAGATATTCAATCAGCCGGAGAACTTGATGCAGTGCGTCACACAGGTGAACTCACGCTGCCCCTACCTGTCCGAACACAGAGTCCACGATGGGCAGCAGGTCTACAGGTTCCTCCTCCTCCTCTTTCTCCTTCTCTCTCCGCTGCCGTCCCTCCATCATCTCCTGCAGCTCCTCCTCCAGCGTTCCCCCGTCCTCGGCGGCCGGGGCCGGCGTCTGGGGGAACTGAGCGGCTCTCTGGTAGCGAGGAGGCGGAGCGGTTCGACTGTCTCCGACACCACCACCCTGCCCGTCGTTCCGCTTCTTCTGCTTCTCCAGCTTCTTCTTGATGGCGGCCTGCACCTGAGGGGGTCAAGGTAGTGGGTTTAGAGTCACTACCTCGTCACTACTTTGACACATTCCTGGATACACGGATCACAAACATGGTGTCGTTTTGCCCCATTTTCTGTTACTGTGAAACACTTTGTTACATCGGCTGTAGAAAGCATTTACTTCATTTACCTTTGAAACATGCAAACACACACCACACCGTCACTTTTCATGAAATGCATTCCAAACATGAGACATTGTGTTCTGTCTTTAAGTTGCCATATCTTGGAATTGAGTTTAGTGGAATACAATCCTACATTTGTGCAGAATGAAACGACTGTAAATGTGTTTCTGCACACAGAAAAGCATCAGATGTCTTTTATAGAGGAGGACAGCTTGACGAAGAAGATTGCACAAGTACTGAAAACACACAAATACCTTATGTACTGTAGATATAAATATACACTCACAGACACAAATATTCACGCACCTGTTTTGCACTCTTCTGCTGTGGCGCGCTCATCGCTCCAGCACCGCCTCCTGCAGGGGACGTCTCTCGAATGATCATGAACATCTCGGTGTCACAGGCTCACACACACTCTCTCTCTTTCTCTCTCTCTCTCTCTCTCTCTCTCTCTCTCTCCTCACTCGCCTCCCCCTCCCGCACCCTCTCTCTTGCCTCTTCCCTGCTCTCTTCTCTTCTGCAGTAGCTATTGTTTTGGGGTTAAAACTCCTAAAATTCCTCACAAAATCAGCTATAAAATAATTTTAAAAAATCAGCTCTGTTGATTTAATTTAATTGGAAGTATTTTCTTTGTTCCGGGTAAAAATGAAAAAGGAGAATGACGTGATTCAAGGAAAAATAATAGTTAAAAATACTATTTGCTCCTCTCGTCGTAGCTCCAGTTGTTTCCTGCAGTGTTTCAGAGAGATCCTGTCCTTTATCTCTCTCTCTCTCTGTCTCTCCCTCACTCACACGGGCGATGAGTTCAGGTGAGCAGGATTTTTATCTTCAGCTGTCGTCTTGGCTCTGGGATTGAGTTCCTGCACCTCAGCCCCCCCCACCGGCTGTCTCTTGGTCCTCTTAGGTGACACTCTACACCTCTCTTTACCTTTACCTCTCTCACGTTATCTCCCTGTAACACACCGACCTCCCTCTCTCCTCCTCTTCCTCCCCTCCATCACAGGTAAACACTCCTCCTGTTGCCTGGGTGACGTGTCAAAGCTATCCTTTCCCGGCATCGGTGTGTAAGAGAAACAAAAAACTATCCCTTCACGAAATCCAGCTCTCAGTCAAAATCTGTGTTCTTCTGTCACGCATTTCCATCCTCATTCCCTCGTATTATTTTTCTCATCCCGTGTCTTTTTCCTCCTCCACATCCTCACCTCTTTTTCCGTTGTTTCCCTCCCAGCGGTAATCCTCATTGCTCTACATGCGTTCTCCTATTCCCCCGTTTTGCTCAAAAACCTATCTGCCCTCAATCCTCTCATATTTGGAGCCTTTGTTGTAACACAAATTGGATTCTTTTGGAGGTGCCGAGGTCAGCTATTCATAAAGGGACAGCGACGGGAAAGAGAGGGAGGGATGCGACAAGCTCGGCGATAATGATTTTTGTTTGGCCTACAGCGCGTCACCTCGACGTGGCCCTGCGTGTATAATCTCATCCAGCGAGCATGGCTGAGTGCATGCACATGCAGGTGAACATGTCACCACTGACCTCTATTTTTAGATACGAGTGCTCATACAAGCCTGACAGCGTATTACAACGGTTTTCACCGGAAACGTGGAGTATATCCTCCAGGTTTGGGGGATAATATACAGCTTGACTTCTCTCCGGTTTCTAACGAGGTTTCCATTAATCACTTCTACGTTGTTGTCTTTCAGTCCCTCTGTCTTCCTTTATCCCCCCTTGCCGTCCCTCTTGTCTATTATTGATGGAGGGAAGGGGCAAATTCCTGAACGGGAGGCAGAAAATGACTGAAAATGCTACGTTGTGGGTTGTTTTTTCGTAACAGATCAGTCATGTGGTCGAGGAAAGCTGAAGATGAGGGATGGAATGCAACATTGAAATGTGTAAAGGATAATTGAATAACTTTTGATGAGAACTTCTCTCACCTCCGACTTCTGTTTCACCCCAAGCCTCGCTGAAACAGAAACCATAGACGGGGATGAATGACAGGGGGGAGTGGCAGCAGAGCAGTAATGTAGCCTAGAAGTGACGGCTTGTGTTACTGCATGTTGATCAGCCTGCAATAATATCTAATTACAGATCAGGACAGCTAGAGGAGAGGACTGGACATCACCCCGACAGGGTGTAGTCTTAAAACCAGTGGTCGATGGTAAATGTATAGGCAGATGACGCACGGAGATTAAACTCACATGGATAATAGATCCGCTTGTTTCAGGTCGGACTAATTCTCATTATTTATTTGGGCGTAATAGTAGTCACGCATTACTGCTCAATTGGTTCAAGGAATCTCGTTAACCTTGCTTAACAGGGCATCTTATATGACGGGTGAACACAGAACTCAAACACAGGCGACAGGTAATCAAATGATTATCTGAGAGATGGCTGTTTATAGTTGTAACACACGATAATCAAGTTATTGTGTCAAACAAGATGTTTCAACAATATTACGATCAAATGTTTTGCTGTATTATTGTGAAATAATAATAATGTATATGAGATCTTATCTGCACTTTGCTCAGCAGCATCTCGCTCAGGGGTCAGGGGTCAAGCGTTCCCTGGACCGTCCTTCTCGTGTCGGTTTCCTTGTCTCTTCTGTTAGGGATGTCTGGTATCGGGGTTAGGAAATAGCATAGCTCATATTAAAGGGGGTCAATTACAAGATATATTGTTTCATATAATTATGAATGCAATTTATAGTTGTTTTTACCTCTTTTGGGGGTTCCAGGTCTTTATTAGGGGGTCAGACAGCCTGCGATTTAAACTCTCGTATGTGAGTTTTTCCTTTTCTGAATTGTAAAGCCCCTCGTGCTGTTTGATATTGGGCAATATAAATAAGATTGACATTGAGACTTTGAGTTGGACTCTTCCCTAAAATACTAAGTAGGCTGTAGTTGTCTTCAATATATAATAAAATAATATAGTTCATAAAAAGTGATATTATGACCGCTGTGGAACTGAGTGATGCTGCATTCGAAGTTAGTTTTGGGCGCCCTCTGGTGGGATTAAATGTACAAACAACAACACCTTTGGTAGGAAATTTAATCATATGATTACAATCCAATATAGACAGTGTTTTCTGGAGATAGATGTTCAAAATATTTTAAAATTAAATGTCCCTTGTGGATTAAAGGCGTATTGAATTAATTATTATTTGTGTTAAATCTATTGTACACATCGTTTCCTTGGATTGGACATAACAGCTAAAAAATAGATGTTTTTATTAGATTTCTTGTTAGATATTGTTTCAAAACACACAGTAAGAATATAAATTGCAGAAACATTTGTTAATACGTTTTTTTAAACACGATATGTTCACTGTTACCAAAATAAATTGTGTATCCTTGAGCTCTAACAAATATGTTGAATACATCGTCGTCCTCATAAAACATTTGCCTTTTTTTAATCCTGCCCATCATTTACATCCACGTTTACTAGCTAGCAGTCACATGAAAATTCATAGCATACATATATACAAACAATACAAAATGATGTAGCAAAAAGCTATTCTTTGTTTTTCGTACTGTCAACAAGACTAAAACCAACAGTCTGTCTCTCAATACTTATTTGGATCTCAGCCACAAGTTTTTTCAAATGTATTAAGACGAACAAAGTGATCGATCGCATTTGACATCAGACCCGTTCTGCAAAGACCAAGCCATGAGGTTGAAGGACGTGCCTGAAAGCACCGTATTTGTTGCAATCGAGGCCCAGAGGAATAATATATATCAGGGTTTGGTTACAATACTTGTTAGTATAATCAATTCATGGTTGATTTTTGGTCTCTTCCTGCGATTCATTGACAATGAGGAAAAATGTAGAACATCAACAGCCATGCCTTTAAAGTGTCCTTTATCTTGTATTTTAGTAGTTTTCATCTACTTACATCAAGTCTTACTAAATTCTGGTTTGTTTTTAGAAAACTTATGTAATCATTTGAAGCTTTTATAAATAAAACTGACCTGACTTACAAGAATGTTTCAGTCGTAGCTGGGTATGAGTGTACTTTTGAAAGGTATGGAACAAAATAAACCAGTACCAAGTAATGTCAAAACTTGTGACCTTTGACCTGTGATTGGCCTACTACTGCAGCACCTACATCCCATACAGTCTGTGATGTGGTGAAGTTGAGCTTGCTGTATTGGCGCGCCAAGACGCCAACAAAACGTGTGAAAGTATGGCTCTACGCTTATGGCGTCTGTTCCAAATGGCAGCATGATGAGTATGGAATTAGTCTCCTGGTATCAGTATCTACCCCCAGTGTGGAGTTACTATGGTGAGCGGCTCCCGGTTGTGTCCGTTGATAATAGGCCAGGGATTAAAGTACGGATAAACGGGCTCTTTGAATTTGGCATTATAGAAGGTGAAGAGGTGGCTCATGTTTCCTGCATCGTAAAACCCCACGTCGCCACGACTGTAGTCCAGGTAGACCCCCAACCTGCGTGGGGGTTTGGAGGGATATATCAAGCTATCCTCTGAGTCGGTGCATGCCTCGTACTCGCTGGTGCCGTCATCGTTGTCCCTCAGCACCAGGGTCCAGAAACCGTCATCCGGGCAGAGGCTGATCTCGTCCTTCCTGTTGACGGAGGCTGTGGCCACACCTAGACCCCATGCTGTCTTGGAGCCCACCTCCACCTCCCAGTAGTGTCTCCCAGAGGAGAAGGCTTCCGAGCCCAGGACGATGTTGTAGAGAGTGAAGCGCTCTGGGTTGTTGGGCAGGTTGGGCTGGATTTTTCCCACCTGGACGCTGGTGCGACAAGGGGACACCCACAGGCGGGGGTAGGCTGTATCCGGGTCCAGGGTCACTGCTGTGACAGCTAAGAGGGACAAAAAAAAAGTAAGACCTTCAACAAGATACCGCATGCTTACCCGCTCAGTTCATGTAAGACGAGCTTGATAAGAGCATCAGCTACATGGACACAAATCAAATATAAATGATACTGCGTCAAAATGTAACTCCATAGATGTGGTCTAGTGTTACACGATCAACATCAGTGCGTGACTATACGTCTTGGCACACCCGACTTTGACCCGGTGATGCAGTCACCATGACGTCACCCATCGGTTTGAGGACTGTCGTTTCGGAGCCTTGAATTTGGCGTTTTGGCCTTTCACCATCTTGGTTTTTGGCTGTTTTTTGACATCAGAAGTGATGTGAGAGATCAGAGCTAAGTTCAACCAAATGCTGAACAAGACATTTTTATAAGGCAACCAAAATGTTACAATTTACTTGAACTGGAGGCACAATGTGGAAGTGTTAAAGCTCTAAAATGTGTAAAACTATATACCTGGCTGAAAAACTGAGCACATTTTCCTCCAGGTCCTGTACTGCAGAGGTCCCAGGAATTCTCCTGACTGCAGATCCTCAACCACCTCTGGGGGGCGCTCAAACAAGCTCTCAGCCCTGACAGGGAGAAAGAAAAGGAGACATGAGACACAAAATCATTGAAAGCAAAAGGGCCTTTTCCCTTCTCTTCACTTAAGACATCCACTCTTTGCTATTAGATATAACTTTTCAAGCAGTGTGGTTTCCCATTATTATGAAATATCAAGAACGCGTTGTAAATTGTATGTTGTGTTCTAGCACTCTTCTTTTGTTTTATTGAGAAAGGGTTAAAACCATGAGCAGCACACTGTGGCCTTTAAGTGACGTCTTTGTGTCGTATCTACACTCTTAGCTCGTCCTCCTATTTAAGAAGCAAAGTGAACAAGACACTGAGTCATCCTTGACATTTCTGCTTCCTACTGGCGAACAAAGTAAGCCTGGCAACGTGTGCCCCACATCTTGTTTGAGCAGCACTTGATTACAAAACAATACGCTGTGTCCTTGTGACTTAAGACATCTGACTGAGATCACGCAGAAAGACGGGAATGTCATGGGATGAGTAACTGTAACGCTGTCGAATTATCGTAACAATACTCACCCTCCGATGAAATCTTTAATTCCCTGAAACAGAGCAGATCAAAACAAGCCTATGATTACATAATACTTCAGTCTCTGCTGTAACATGCAGATTATATATCCGACGCTGAATAAAATCTTCTTGGTTGAAAGAAATGTCTCCTCTCATACCTTGAGCTGTTCTGGGTTTTCTTCTTCTCTCAGTTTGATGCGAAGCTGCTCGGCTGTACTTTCGATTTGGCTGATTTGCTTCGTGGTCTCGGTGAGCGCCTCCTCCAGCTGGTTGAGCTTCTCCTCTTTCTGCTTCTGCAGTTTCTCCTTTATGCGCTCCTCCTCCTCCAGGAGGAACTCCCTCAGACGGCCGAACTCTGCAGCGACCATCTCGTCCAGATCTCCGGCTCGCTCCTGAAACACAGGGCAGCAAAAATAAATAAATATGTCAATTAAACTTAAAAACAAAAACCTACAGGCACCTTTTGGGATTTATATTCTATATTTTAATTTTTACTGCACTACATTTATCTATTAAATGTACATTTATTTATTATTACATAGAAACTAGTAGTGTTATCTATATAATAATATTATGAACTTATAAAATATGGGTTGTAAAAGGCTACTACTACAAAACATTCTGTACATTTGTTTAAATGATCTCCATTTCAACCAACTACAACAGTAAAATGAACACATTAGCATTAATGATATAATATAAAGCCTAATATATAACTCACTGGGGCCATTTTTCTGCTATGAGTATGTTTGATAGGATCCAAATGGATGCAGCCAGAACCAGAGACGCTTCCTTTTTTTTATTCCACATGTATCTCTTCTGCTACATAACATGACTCTTCATTTACACACAATATAATTTCACCACTATAGTTGGGTAGCAGATGTGGGTGTGTTGGACTGCAAAGGTCTGATAAGCCAGCTTCTCTCATTTTCAAACTTGTGGACATTTACGAAACATTTATCCAGATTCCATCTCGAGAAAAAGCTTGAGAAAACTTTTTCCACATACGCTGCAGTACTCCGCAAGACCTGTTGGTGACCCTTTAAATAACATATATAACGGTACTTAAAATTAAGTAAAGTATATAAATAGTAACTTCATTCCTAAGATGAAAGACTGAAGATGAACATAGACAGGTATGCAAGCAAAAATATTCCACACACACACACACACACACACACACACACACACACACACACACACACACACACACACACACACACACACACACACACACACACACACACACACACACACACACACACACACACACACACACACACATTGCAAAACTTCCTCTCAAACTTGTTGCCCCACGTCCGTCCCACAGACAGAGAAAACATAGAAGTGAAAATCAATGACCGTGCACATAAACTGGGTCAAGCAGACAGACAGCAAGACAGACAGACAGACACACAGGAAAATATGCACTGAGACGTTCAGACAGACAGAAGAGAGAGAGACAGTTTGTAGCACAGATATGTGTGGTTATCTGCTGTAGCAGAAACGCTCCAATACAGCGAACACACCGCACTGGCATATCTCTGTTTAACACACACCTACACACACCCACACAAACACACACACACACACACACACACACACACACACACAGAGACCTTTATTTGAGGTGAGTGGTGTTGTGGTGGAAAAGGCAACCAAGGTGTTTGTGTGTATGTGTGTGTGTGTGTGTGTGTGTGTGACGGAAAGACAAACATGACGTGACACGCATGAATGTTTATGAGCCACCCATGTGATTTCAGGAAGGATCTCGGAGCATGAGAAGCATCACGTTGTGTCACCCAGCAGTCATAATAACGCCGCGTCACCCAGCAGTCACGTCTGACAGACAGGAGAGCAAAAGTGCAGGAATGCAGGTGAGTGTTGCTTAGCGACCAGAATTTCTGGTTTCTAACCACACTCCCACAGACACAATTCTTTGCCTGGCTCACGTTCAGCACAATTCCTGCCTTTCACAATGTTCACACACACACACACACACACGTATGATACCTTGATGTGGAGGATCTTTTCGTTGGTCTGCCTTTGAAAGAGCGTGGCCTCCTCCGTCTGCAGGTGAACCCTCTCCAGAGCGACAGACAGCTTGTCCTGCGGCAGAAATAAACGATCACATGCTAAACATCACATACATCTGATTGGTGCCTCTTCTTTTGAACAACATCGTCTTTAATGAGAGTCAGATGATGCCCCCTCCCTCCTCCAACGAACAGCTCTGACCCACAAAAAATCAAACAAACAGGAACACTCTGCACTCCAGGAACACGGGAGGCCTCTCAGGCCAGCTGCAGGGGAGTTGAAGTTCACACTGTTCTGCTGAATTCCTCTAAAACACACAAAATGCCCAAAGGCAGCCGTGGAGTCTGCTTATGTGAAAGAATGCTAACGGCAGAGCAGATTTGTTGATTCACTTAAAATTGATAACATTTAGGAATGTTTGTCAAAGTTGAGGTTTCTTTCCAAGAACAAGTAGAGGTGTGCCAAATGAGCAGGACACTCCCTGAAATAGGCTTATTGATGATAATGACAATCAATAATGATGTGAAGGTAAGTCATCAGCTGACTTTAGGTGAGATGTTGCCATACCTTGGGCCCAAGAAGGCCCGAGCTTCATCAGAAAGCAACACGACTCAACAGTAGAGACAGTACCTTGTAGTTCTCGAAGGCCTCGATGATGGGGATCACGTTGTGGGTCTTGTGGTCCCTGGACATGCCGCACACCAGGCAGATGGGCAGCTGGTCGTCCTCGCAGTACAGCTTCAACTTCTCCTCGTGCTCCTCGCACATATCGGCGCCCAGGTGAGGCCAGTGGCTGGTGGACGAGGCCACGCTGCTCATGCTGGAGCCGGGCTCCCGTTCCTCCGGCATCTCCAGCGCGCCCTCCAGGGCCCATCCGGGTAGCCCCGCGGCGGGGTCCATGGCCCGGGCTCGGCGCACGCTGTCCACGACGTTGCACAGGAGCGAGTTGGGTCGCAGCTTCCGGCCGCTCGACTTTCTACACTTCGGGCAACTCGACAACTCGTCCGCCTTGGCTTCCCAGCACTGGATGATGCACACCTGGCAGAAGTGGTGCCCGCACTCGAGGATCACCGGGTCCCGGAACAGCTCCAGGCACACCGGGCAGGTCAGCTCGGACTGGAGCTCCTCAATCGCGTTGGCGTCCGCCATCCTCAGCTGCGGACATAGTTCTGTGGAAGGAGGGGGGGGGGAATCGTCTGGTCGCGACACGGTGAAGGACTAGACTGCTCTTCCGTTGACACGGAGGGAGGGAGTGGTCTGGAGCTGACAGCGCAGCAAATGTTTTTCACGGAAGAGGCGGAAGACGTGCAGCGACAGGCTCTGTGCGGCGTGTGCAGACGGTGGAGCTGCGCCGGTCGCTCTCCATGACGCACAAGCTGTCTGAGAAAGAGGGGAAAAAACACTTGAAACACCTAAACTTTATCTCGTATTTAATTATTGAGGAAATATAAGTCCCACTTCCTCGCATAAATACGTTATAATGGATGATCCGATGACTAAAGTTGCTCACTAATGCTTTCGAGGGGAAATATAAGCAGTACGACCAACTTTCTAGAAGTTTCTTACAATAATCCGGTTTTACAGTTTTAAATATATATATATAATTCTTCTCTCAAGCATTAGTAAGCAACTGTATTCTTCAAATCTTTAAAAAATATATATTTTGAGGAAGTGGTACTCATATTTCCTGTATGAACATTTGCACACAAGTTTATAGATTAAGAAATAGCAGGTATAACTCACTGATATACTAAGTAAGGCTATCCTTTATGCATAACCCACTTACTTTGCATTCAAGTTATCAATATATCAATAAATGCTGTTGTGTATTTGCTGTAACTCTCATTGAGCATTAGAGGAGCACCTATTTTAGCTTTCATAAATGCACATTAACTGTGCTTTTAGACTGAAACTTATTCCAACAGATAAGTGACCCAGTTATGGGTTATGTTTATGATGGACAGTCAACAACATGGAGCCACATATCTCTGTAACGGTCCTCGTCTGTGTGGAAACAGCACTATGGTAATACCGGGTCGTCCCCAGGCCACGACTCATCACCAGTACATGCAGCATTATTACTCACAGTCCAACTAGTTTCGCTGACCAGACCATTATTAGTTTCTGTGTCCTGGATAGTCAGCCTGCTTGCCAAGTGTCATTTCCCCGATTGCTCACTAGATGGCCAAAATCAACAGTCTACCTCCCACACAACTCAATTAAATATTCATGCGGTTTGCTCCTTTTATCCCTGATCATATTCCTCGAATTCCTCCTCAGGCAACACATTTACGACCAAATGTTCAGACCCTCTTCTGCTGCTTGATTTTTCTAAATGTTCACAAAATAATGTTTATTATTATTGGCAGGGAAGGGGAAGTGTTAAGGAGACTTGTCCATTCAAGAAGGTTTTTAAGCGAAACAGTGTGTTATTTGCCCAGAACATGATCTAACACGAGACATATTGGTTTTATTGTATCACCCCTTTTCATGCTACCCCAAAAAATCTGAATTAAAACTGTAGTATTTGTACTTTAGGCAGAGTTACATTTACATTTAGCCTACATTTAGGTCATTTAGCAGACGCTTTTGTCCAAAGCGACTTACAATAAGTACATTTGTCAAAAGAAGGAAACAAAGAAACCACAACGTATCATTGCCGATAAAGTAAGAGCTAAAAAATAGAACAAGTGTTAGGTCCTCATCTGAGTAAAGTAGTGCTTCAAGAGAGTTTTGCCCACAACTACACCACGGCTTCAAGTTTCCCCCATACTTGCATCCTCTCAAAATGTTCTGAATACAGAAAAAACATGATTTTTGATTTACTGGCACATCTACAGAAACTGATTTCCCACAAACAACTCAAGCGTATAAAGCAGGTAACATAACAGTTGAGAAATAATGGACTGTATGGAGCATCTTCTGGAAAATTTGAAGTTCCCACAATGAGAGAGGAAATACAAGACCACGCAGAAACTGGAAAAGAGACAGAAAATGAAACTGGCTGACTTGGCCAAAAGGAGTTTGTGTAATGAGATCATTTAAGAAATGATCACAAATAAACACCTGAGGATTAATTATACAACATTTTAGGACAGTACCGTCTAAATGCAAGCATCGCAAATGAGTGTTTGCACCTCGAGCATCACATCACCCACAAAGACTCCCATGATGCTTCATGTTTTTAGACAGTGTGAGAGAGCTGGGGACACATGCTCTGCAGGGACCAGCTGCAGCACCTCAAGAGGTCTGCAGCCCCTCAAGCTATAAAAACCTGCTCTGGGAAGAGACTTATAGATAACAACACTTCACAGTCAGCAAAGAGAGACTGCACTGTCAGCATTTAACACAGCTTGTTTGGGCCCGGAAGTTGTCTCACTAAGAAGCAATCCTAGTCAAGAATAGACGAGGTCAGTCTTGATGCTCAGTTTATGTCAATCAATTATGATATCACCATATGATAAAGGCTTAAAAGAAGGTGATCTCAACCTCAGCTGATGAATGAAAAGGGATTTGCCGAGCAGTTGTTTCCCAGAAGGCTGCCCGACTGCGTGTTAATAGGGGAAGTTTGATAGAGTTAGGGTGAAGCCAAACCCACAAGTCTCAGTATACATCAGTATATATAAGAGGAAACCTGAGTGACGGCCCTCACATGCCTCTACTCCAGACGCTGAATGGACACAAAGAAATTTAGGTTGTGTTAAACTCTGGAGCTTCGTCCAAGAGGAAGTCTGTCAACAAAGACGTGAATACAGCCGACCCGCTGCTCTGTTGCTTATGTTGTCTCAAGGGAAGATGCTCCAATACTCCGTGGGAGCTGTGCTCCTTCTCCTCCCCTGGTTTGGTGGCCCGGTCCTCGGAGAGATCAGCAGCGACTTCTCCCATTGCCTTGATTTCTTCTATCATCAGACTCCACCAAGGGGTGTCACTGCAGAAGGATACCAGCCAATATGCCAGCGCTATAAAAACCAGTACCACTTTGCCAGCCTATATCACCGCCAGCACCGCGCACCGCTGTACTCTGCCTACACGCTCAGCCCTGCAGATGGCAAACGGCCCAATTCTACTTGGATGTACGAGCCTCAGGTGAGTAGAAAGCAGTGTGTGATGTTCAAGAGCAGCCGCAGTCTTAAAAGACTGCAATCTGTTGAGCGTTACACGATGTCTTTAGATATGCTGAGATTATACTGTTTAACAATTTAATATTTCTTTTTTAACATGTATTATTATTTTGTCATTGAGGGGATTCTTAATAACAAAAACACTTAATAGTTTAATATTTATTTAATAACTTTTATTATTATTTTGTCATTGAGGGGATACTAAATAATAAAAACACTTTTCTGTAGAATGCAACACATTTCAATAGCATCATAAACTATACTCTGGAAAGAAGAATCATCACTTCTCGTCTAAAACTACAAGAAACGGAGAACACGGGAAGTGTCTATTTAATTAAAGCGTCATTGTGGCCAATGTGCCATTGACGCAATGGAGCTTTTATCGTTACATTCAACAGAAACTGGAAGCACAAAAATGCTTTCACATGGTCTTTGTTGAGATAACAAAGTAAAGGGGAATTTCATCATTTTCTTTTCAGATTCAGTCAAACTGGACTGCATCTGTCACCTATTATACTCACATGACTATTAAACCCAAACAGTGACGTCCTTCTGTCTCCATGTCATTCAGTTGGCGTTTCGCCGTGCCGGCTCAGAGATGCAACCGTTCAGTTACCCTGTGGACCAGAATGTCATTGAGAGCCAGGCGGTGTACGAGGACTACAGGAAGTCCAACTTCACCAAGGGCCACCTCAATCCCAGCATGCACCAGAAGACAAGAAGAGACCGTGAGGCCACCTTCACCCTGACAAATATTGTCCCTCAGAAAGCGGGCTCCAACTCGGGCACGTGGAACAAACTGGAGAATGAGGTATTAAGAAGATTTAAGGCCTTCTGCAACGGGTCGATGTATGTGATCACCGGAGCCATGCCTTACGAGTGTGAAGCCCGCTGGATCAAGAACAGGGTGGCTGTTCCTGAGTACATGTGGTCCGCCTACTGCTGCCCATCCTACACATCGGACCTCCCTGACTCCGTTAAGCCCCTGTTCCCCACATACGCTGCAGTGGGAAGGAACGATCGCAACAGTGGAGAGGAGATTGTGCCAGTTAATGCGAAGGCAAAAGCCTCAGTGAGGGGCTACGACGTGAGGCGAATGCCTTTAGAGACTCTGGAGGGCATTCTGACAGAAAGGCTGGCCATGCCTATCACTCTGTTTCATGGGCAGTGTCAGTAGTTCCTTGTCTAAATATCAATGTGAGCTGCTATGGGTGTGTACTGCAGTGGTCACCATGTACTAGAGCACACATCTTCAGTTTTAATTACCGAATAACATGAAATTAATTTTTCAATAATACATTTAATCATTTTTGTAGAATTAAATATTTTCCTCCTTTGTCTACGTTGTCAACCTGTAACATGTTAAACAAATAACTCCCATGATTTTACTAATAAAACAAGACTTGGTGAAGAGAATTTCTTTTATTTTAAATGAGTAATGAGAACTTTGTTGACACAACAACAAAATGTCGGTTGCACGTTTAACATGTTGTACTCTGCGTACATATCCTGCTGCAGGCAAACAGCCCAGAGCCAACTGAATGTACTGTATAAACCATCAAGTACTGTCTGATATGCAAGAGAACTAATTACTTTTTAGGACAAACTGGTTTGTTGAATGTCATTTTGTTAAATTGTTGTTATTGCTTTTTTTATTTGGTCCCTTAGCAACAACTACCCTCCCTTTTATGGCCAAATGAACCATTTATCCCATGCTCTTTACGATGTGTACAGTTCTTCTGTGCTGTCAAACTACTTGGCTCCAGGCTGGCTGTGTGGTCATTTAAATAAATAGAAATATGAAAAAAAATAAGGTCTTGAAACTCAACCCTTTTCGGCACAGATTATATTCCGTTGATGTTTTATTGATGAGCCGTCCTAATTAATTTTCAATTAAATCGGCACAAGTCTGTTGATGCATAATTAGACTGCAGCTTTTTGGGCAACTGGAATTCCGGTGCCCACATTGCTTGTCAAATCAATACATGTCTGCTCTTGCACTATAGTAAATATATCACCATCATAGCCAAAACAATAAATAAAAAAATAAAATATTTTAATCATTTAGACATTGAAAGAACAATACTGAATACTGAACTTGCATCCACTTTCATCCTAATTAGCCTTAGCTTGTTTAATCCGAATAAAGACTCCACTAAGTCACAATGCCAGGCCAACAATCTGTCACATAAAATCACAAGTTGTTGCTTTAACGTGTGTTTTTAATGGAAACAGTTATAATAACAAAGTAGATGAACTATGTCATTAGTGAGCTTTAGAGGTGGACTTTGTCCAACTGCTTCCCTCTGCTTACACTATTTACACTAAACGAACCAGCTGCTGGCTGGAGCTTCATATTCAACATGCACTCGTTAGAATGGTATTGTGTTTACCATATGTGTCTGGTGATGAGATGAAGATGGTGGCTTGCAGTGGCATCATACTTGTCTGTTTCAACGTTTTTGTTGCAACCCTAATATATTTTGGGATCCTGCTGCTGCGTAGCTCCAGGCTACTGTTGTTGGACGCTTGTGATCGGCACTCCTGTGGCACTAATTTGATTGATTGAACACTTTGATACAAGGATGAATGTCGTATACAATGACCACATTCGTCAATTCTCCGCGTTCCCTGCAAAAGAATCAAATAAGCAATTTGAGGCTGGTTCTTTCTTCACGGCCATATTGATTAGAAAAGGCCCCGATGATTAATCCTGGGCGAGAAAAGAGTTGCTATTTGGTCCATGGCATTGGTGGGGTATTAATGATGAGCAGGGAGTTGAAAAGTAATTGATGAAATCATATGTGAACCAACATATTGATGAGAACAGCTGTTCTTCATATTGAGTTATTGTATTTTACTTTATGTATTTACATTGGTGTTGGATCTAACTTGATCTTAAGAAGGGGTGTGACTTCCCAGAACCAAATGGATCATGTGGTTTGTGGGTTTGAGATTTTTTACCCAACAGCTGCAGTGAGGTTTGGATTCTGGGATACACAGCTAATAAACAGGAGAGAAAGACCTTGGTAGGTTTGGAGTGTGAGAGTGGGCCTGGAGCAATGTATGTGTTCACCGTCTACTAATAACCCCCTCTCTCTCCAGCACAGATACAGCCAGGTTTCTGCTTAGCGATATCTCAAACCGACCTGGTCTGGTGGTCTGGTCGTTGGAGGGATCGGCAGCAACTAAGTGCCTTCTATGACAAAAAAAAAACTACCAAAGGGTCTCAATGCAGCAGCTCTACAGCCAATATGCCAGCGCTACAAAAATAATTACGTCTTTGCCATTTTGCTCAACACTGGCGGTCCACACCCATTTGAAGCATGAACTACTGGTGAGCATGACAGCTTTGAGTGACCTGTGAGAGCCGTTTTCTTTGAAGACTGTGAAGAGTGGGACTTGTCAGATGTAGTACATTTGAATATCGCAACAATAGATGAAGAATAGATGCTGAGATGAAGATTCCACATCGCCTCCTTTAGATTCAGTGCAAATTGATGTCTGTTTAAAGAGCACTGAGTAATAAAGGCAGATAAAAGACCCCTACTAGGTCATCCATCATAGCCAGGACTCTTATGGGTCATTACGTAGAGCTTGTCCCTCAAAGCCTTAAAGAGAATTATCTTGCATGTTTGATTTTAATGTTTGTCTGTATGTTACTACTAATGTGTTTTATTGTATCTTGTACTTTGTTTAACTTCTCAATGTTTGAATCTCTGTAAGCTGCCCCCGCGATCCGGCCCGGACAAGCAGAAGAGAATAGATGGATGTTTTAATCTTTTTTTTTTTTTTTATAAAAGCCCTTCTAGGGATAGGTGTTGCAAATTAGCATCCGCTATAAGAGCTATGACACTTGCATTGGATAGCTATTCTCAGTTTGTCTATGTACGCTGTATCTCTCCCTATCAAATAAACCATAAATAAATGAAAGCCTTCTGATGAATTTAAATATTTATTTCTTGATAATATGACCAAACCACAAACATACAAAATATCAAGCTGTCAATCATATTGTCTGGCAAAACAACAACAAGGGCATCAGCTATAACATGACTGAGTTATTGATAAAAAGACAGAAATGTACAATTCATTTATCATAATAAATAAATACAAGCATTGTACATACAAATGAGGACATCTCAAATTAAAATGGCTGAAGAATGAAACGTATAGAAACAACTTCCTGTGTGTACAACTGACTTCCTGTCAACTTTGGACATTTGCCTTCTTCAATAACTCAACAAAAATCATCCACACGTGTATCTCCTTTTTCCATCTTATTCAACTTCTCCGTCCCGTCGGAGGCAACTACAAGTGACTGAGAATAAAATCAGTCGCATTCATTTAAAACCCGCTTTTTTTCCAGTTCTATCCAAGATTTGAGCGGGAAAGGCTCTAAAAACACTGGTGGTTTTTCAGCTGCTCCACATCACTGAAGCCACTTCCACAGTTGGAGCACTGGAGTGCCGCCTTCTCGCTGTTGTGTATGAGTTGGTGTCTCTTTAAGTACTCCACGCGACTGAACCGCTTCCCGCACGCCTCGCACCCGTATGGGCGCTCGCCTGTGTGAATGCGCTGGTGCCGCTCCAGGTTGCCCAGGCGACTGAAGCTGCGTCCACATTGCGGGCACCGGTGCGGCCTCTCGCCCGTGTGCACCAGCTGATGCCGTTCCAGCGAGCGCGAGTGTGTGAAGCGCTTCCCGCAGATCTCGCAGCAGTGCGGCCTCTCGGCGGCACAGGCGCACTCGTGGTTCTTCAGAGCCCAGGCGTGGCTGAACGTGTTGCCACAGTGGGCACAGGGGTAAAGGCCTTCCTCGCCACTGTCCTGTAAGTGAGAGGCTCCGAGTGGACAAGGGTGCTCCTCCAGCTCGGCCTGCGAGGTGAAGCCTCCTCCGCACTGTGGGCAAAAGTGGAGCAGGTCAGCGCCGCCCTCCTCTTCGCCGCCGCTGTCCCCGACACTCCCTGGAGCAGACAGGTGGGGCAGGTGCTCCGACTCCCCCTGCTCCGACACGCCATCTCCCGCCACAACCACGGCCGTCTCACCGCCTCTTAACTTCTTCGACCAACCCAACCTCAGCTCCACCCCGGCCCTCGCGCCGTCCTTCAGCCGTCCTTGCCCCACCTGCTCCTCTCGCTGCAGGGTGGGCGGCTCCAGCTCTTCATCCTGCTCCATTCCATCCAGACCAATGTACTTGGGGGCCAGGCTGCTCTTGCTGTCTCTTTCTGCCACCGATTCAGGGCTGACAGGCTCCGGGGTCGTCATGGCAGCCTGTTCGCGGCCCCTCTCAGCCCTCAGTGCGGACTCCAGACCCCTCAGCTCATCCATGGTCATGCCACCCTCTGACGGTTCCACTGACTCCACCTCCCAGTCCTCCTCCTGTCCATCCCCTGAATGGAGGGTCTGGGAACTATCTGACAGGTCTCCTGTGTAGAGAAAAAGGGAGGAGGGGAGAGAGAGAACACACTGGCATGAGCAATCATTTCCACTTTCTTTCAAACTATTCAGTCTCTGAACATTTCACCACCATCAGCAGTGTGTCCTGGAAACATTACCTTTGCTTTGGACTCTGGAACACATGTGGAGGTTTTGGTTGGGTGGGTCCATCTTCAAAGCCTCCTTGATTAGCTGGAGGGAGGCAGGCTGATAACCCTCTGTTTGTGCAAACTGCATTGAGAAGCAACAGAGATCATAGTAACTCAAACCTGGCAGAATATGAAATATAGCATTATAAGATTTGCTCCTTTAAAAGTAGCTTCCTAACCTACAGGCAACACTCATTTGTTTACAATGCTCCTGGGAGTAAAGCTATATGATCGGTTATATTTATGCACAGCCGTTTTGAAAGCAGAACAACTTTCTAATGACTTCACGTGGAGGCTAATAACACATTTGGTTTGCTTTGAACAGTCACAAACAGAAGACAAGTGGATTGGTTCCTCGCCGCTTGGCAATGCGGTGGAATAGCAAACAGCTTTTCACCTCCACCGCTAGTATTTCTACCCAAATGCCGGCTGCACTTGAGTTGTGGAGAGCCCTCCTCAATGGGCTCCTCTGGAAGCTAAATATCAAATCAATAGCCGTCATCCACTACATTTCTGCAGTGATTTGATGTTTTGAAAAACACGAGCACAACTCTGTATTATTTTCCCTTCTTCTCCCTGCTTCCTTTTTTCATTCTACATGAAGCCGCTGAGCAGTGCAGAGATGCTGTGCCACTTTCTCCTCCTACTCCTCCTCCTCCTCCTCCTCCCTCTGAGAAAGCCTGTCTCCCTCACCTCCTCTTTGATGTTGGCCGTCTCCTCCCCCTCACCGCTGAGGCTGCCCTCCCCTTCCTCGTCCTCCATCATCCCTCCCTCGTCCTCTTCATCCCCAGGGAACTGGATGAGGTACATCTCCCTGGCCTCCTTCCCCCCTCTTCCTCTTGCTCCTGCTGCCATCCCCACAGCTCCTGCCCTCCCTCCTCCACCACTGCTGCCGCCACCTCCTTCCTCCCACACACCTCCAGGCCAGCCTTTGACATAGGCTGCTGCTGGGCCCTTCTTTGACTTGCCTCCTGTGGAGAAGAGAGGAAGACGAGGGAAGGGTGGGAGGGAGGTGAGAGAGGAAGGAGAAAGTGAGAGGGAGGGCAGGAGAGAGGGAGGGCACAGGCAGACAGGAAGGAGAGCGAATGAAATATGAGGGGGAGAGAGAGAAGTGGGAGGAGATGATTGGAAGGCCAGGAGAGAGAGAGAGAGAGAGAGATGGAGGAGAGAAGAGGGTGGAGAAGTGGGAGATGAGAAGGAGGAGGAGGGGGGATTGGAGGCAGAGGGGAACAGGAGCAGAGGGGAGGTTGGGGGGAAGGGAGAGAGGAAAAGGAGCAGGGGGAGTGATGATGAATGAGTGAGGATAGAGGGGGCGTGACAGGACAGACAAGAGAGCAGGAACGGAAGAAAAACACGTGAAAGGGAGGAGAAAAGCGAGAGAGGCAGAGACGTGAGGGAGAAGTGGAGTTGGCGGGGGCCGCGAGGGAGAGGAGGAGGAAGAGGGAGGACATGTTGAAGGATAAAGAGGAGGGGTGAGGATGAAAAGGTGAAAAGAGGAGAGAGACAGAGCAGAGAGAGGAGAAGTGGAAGTGAAGAGGGAGTGTGTAATTATGGTGGTGGTCGAAAGGAGCGGGAGACGATTCGAGTGGAGGAGGAGGAGGTGGGGGAGGGAAAGGAAGGAGGGGGAGTGCGTGTGTGTGTGTGATGTGCAACGTGATGAAGGAGAGAACAGAGCAGGAGGAGGTGGGGGCAGGGAGAGAGGAAGGAGGCGAAGGCGTGAAGGGGAGAGGAGCAGGAAGGGGAGGAGGATGAGTTGGAGAGAGAGAGACAGAAAGAAGTGAAGGAGGTGGGGGGAGGGAGAGGAGTAATGCAGGAAGGGAGGGAGGGAGGGAGTGTGCAAGAGCACAGAGGAGTGGGAGGGACAGAATGCAGTGGAGAGAGAGAGGAGAGGGGGAGGTGAAGGACAGAGGGAGCGAACATGAAGAGGAGGCGGAGGAGGAGGAGGAGGAGGAAGGGAGGGAGGAGGGAGAGATCAGCTCTTGCCAGATGGTTTCCAACAAAACAAGTGCGTGTTCACATAAGCCCTGACTGCATAAGGAGAACCCTAATTCTCACATTGCACAATTTTACTGACATTTGTAAGAGGTTTCAGCGAGATGTTTTCATACAGAAAAGGCAGGTTATATGTGACAAACTAGAAGGTGGTGTAAGCTTCCTTGTTTCTAAGAAAAGGCCATCTTCGAGCAACACTTACGTGCCCCCTCAACTTTTCGTTTCTGCCGCCCCCCGGCTCCTTCCTCCAGTCCGGCGTTGCGTCGGTTGGCAGCCCAGCCCATTCCGTACTTGCGCTCGGTCCTCAGCTTGGTCTCGGTGAGCCTCAGCCGCTGCTTGAGGGCGTCGTTCTCCTTCCTGTTGAGAGCCATCTCCACCAGGTAGTCGTTGACCATATCCTGGAAGAGTTTGGTGATCTCGCAGACCGACGCCCGGATCAGGCTGTCCATGACAGCCGTCAGATGCGTCTCGAACGTGGACACCGATTCCTCCATCATCGCGGCCGCCGGTTCGGACCTGGGGGGGGGGGGTTCAACAACAGTGCGTGTTATCGGGCCAGCATGTCATGAGCTCTCCCGCTGGGGGGTCACAAAAGTTTTTACACCGTCGATTCTGGTGCGTAACGTTACAGCATACAAACGTCAGATAACGTCGCGAATACTAACTTTACTAGTTAGCTAGCGGCTAACTTGCACAATATCGACAGTTTAAGTGTGACAGCGGAACCACAGAGTACCACTAACATTACTCCCACCTCTGTTATCATTTAAGACCGTGCTGCCGCCTCCTTTACGCGGCTTTGATACCAAATATCGTTACACGACGTGCGCCAGGCTGGCTCGTTAGTAAACTTGTAATAAAACCGACACACAATAACGCAGGAGAAGAAGGAGAAGAGGGGGCAGCGAGCTCTCCGTGTGGAAAGTGATCGTGCTAGCAGCTCCGGCTAGTTTAGCTTTGTATACGTACCGTCTCTTGGATGAAATCCGGAGGAGTAACTCGGGTGCGAAACGGCGACGGACGACGTGATTTGACGGATCGCGGATAAGCTTGGTCGACTTTCATAAACACAGAGGCACGGTGACAAAGGAACGCGCAATCTAACTTCTGCCCTCTCTCTCCCTGCCTCTGCTCCTTCTCGCCTCCTTCAGCATAGCTTAAATGATGCTTGAGAACACTGCGCATGCCCAGTACCGTAATTACCCTACACCGTAGAACAACCGCACCCCAAAACATAAACATACAATAGAGGGATTTTTTTTTTTAGAAATTTTATGCATGTTTTTTTAGTTGACGTGATGTCAACATTGGTGGCGATGTGTGATTTTAAGGGGAATAATAACGCAGAAAAAACACCCAGCTTCCGCTTGGTTGGCATTTTGTTTGGCGTGTGTGATGTCTTCCCGGATGGATGGAGGCGCTGTGGTCTACCGGTCACATGCTTTGCGCACACACACTTCCAGTGAGGAAGAGGCGACTTTTTTTTTCTAGCCGTATGTTGGCAGCAGAGTCGCAGCATCCGCAGCTTGTGAAGGGGAGAGAGAGACAACGTTAAAAGGAAGTAATCATGCCGATGTTCGTGGTGAACACAAACGTGGCCAAAGAGCAAGTGCCGGCGGGTCTGCTGTCCGAAGCGACCGAGGAGCTGGCTAAAGCTATGGGCAAACCTGCACAGGTAACGATGGGCTGGGGCCGCACTTATCCCTGCAAACATCTACGCGAATTTACTGTTCCACTGAAGGATTATCTGCCTTCTGTATTTACTGTGTGGATCAGCTTGATAAGTAAACTATTCTGTGACCAACACATGAAGCCTGATCTCCATTAACTGCAGCTAAAAGTAAAGAGTTATACGCGAATACGGTTAGCTTCTTGTGCAAGCATAGCGTTGTTATTTGTAGTTAGTATGGGTCGATGATTGGCCATCGGCGTCAGTTGACTAACCGTCAGGTTAAAAGCAAATCTTTGCAACCTTGGATGATGCAGCACATTTTATTCCCTGACCTCGGTTTTGTGTATCTTGCATGTAACAGTACATTGCTGTGCATATCAACCCTGACCAAATGATGATGTTTGGAGGAAAGGGAGACCCCTGCGCCCTCTGCTCCCTCCACAGTATTGGCAAGATCAGCGGTGCTCACAACAAGCAATACTCTAAACTCCTGTGTGGACTGCTTAACAAACACCTGGGCATCTCTCCTGACAGGTAGCGCACACACACACACACACACACACACAACACACACACACACACACACACACACACACACACACACCAGAGTCAGTACAGTCAGCACTGCCCACAATGTGATAAATAGAGGTAACATCTTGACAGAAACACACAGACTCAAATACCATACATTGCTCACCGTTAATGTCCAGTCCCATTAACCTATTTCTCTTTGTGTCTATTTCAGGATTTACATTAACTTTACAGACATGGATGCAGCCAATGTGGCCTGGAACAACACAACCTTTGGCTGAGATGGAGTTCAACCCAAATAGAATGTATGAGCATAGTGAAAACTGACAAAACGAAGACGCAAACACACCTGGTAATTTAAGTGCCAATTTATGGCATGGCAAGCTTATAAGCACTTAGATGGACCCTTTAAATTTGCACTGATCCCTTTCCCATTAAAATGCAATAAAGTAAACCCTGCAGACAATTACTTGATCTCTGCGCTCCTTGATTTTCTAGCCTGACAAAGACATACTGTATGCTTATTTTTTTTTATTAGATTCAACCCTGGAATACAACCAGAGAAAAATGACTGACCTTGTTCATTGCTGATAACCACATAACCAGGTGTCACCATGACTTGCCACCCTTGTGAGCTTCTGAAACATGTGAACTCTTGCAAATAAACTAAAGGGATTCATTGGAGAAACATTGAAAAATAAGTGAAAGAAAACTGTCAATTATCTAATGTTCTTCTTACTTGAAACTGTCCCAATTGAATACATTTCAACCTTTGCTTGACCACAATGAAAACGTGTGTGCTGACGTTGTGAAACTAATGTTTGCATGGTGTTTGTTGACATAGTGGGAGTTATTCATATTTATACTAAAATGTATGTGCATGATCTGTGCACAAAGTAAAACAAATACACTAAGGGTGCCTATGATATGGGCATTTTATCCTCATCTTCTTGTGCTTTGTATTTTAGTTAGTATTCTTATATTGTGCAGGTAGTTTCAACAGCAGACATATGTGTTTGAACGCAGTGGGAATTTATCCTTTAGTTTTAGTTTTTTTAAATGTGACGTAAATTGGTCGTAGCAGCTGGGCACACGGTGCGTTATGAACAACCCGCTTTTGGACACATTAGTTACACAAGTCTGGCCTAAACAACAAAGATAACATAGTAGCATGTCATTGTAGTTATGTGTCCATTTGGTCCGAGGTCATAATGTCATAAAATAGAGCCGTGTGTCCGACAATTCATCGACACCTTCACTTCAGGAGGAAGTAGTAGGCTGACACTAATGCTGCCTTCGAGTACCCCTTCATGAAATCGGAACTTTTTTATTTCAAAACTTCAAACTGTGAATTATTGTTAATTTAAGTTGAACGTGTTCTATATAACATTGTAATAGTCATATTGTTACAGTAGATAGGATACATCCATATAACCTACGTTGTAACGTTAACTATTATAAATATCACTAAAATTACCTTGTTTTATACCAACGATATCCTTGTGAAGGACACGCCCATTTCGTTATTTAAAAAAAAAAATGCTACTAAAATATAGCGACGGATTCAAGTATCAGCGGGGCAACGTGAACCAACGAGTTCAGTCTAGCGACAGTGACGTAGTGTTGACGTAACCTTTCCCTCGCTCGTTGGGATGTTGAGTGAAAATGGCGTACGGTCATCTCACCGTGTGGGAGAGGTTGGCTTAACTAGCTAGAAATCACGACGCAGCGTACCCCGCGCTTGGATGCGATGTAGAGGAGCCGATTAACCGTTCACGTAAGTCGAGTTTCTGCGGTTCTGACGAAGTTAATGTCGAAGACAAAGTACGGGAGTCCCCCCTCTCACCGAGCGGCCAGTATCTCACACAGGCGGCCGGTTATTCTTCCATGTGGACTTCATGTAACGTAAAACGCTTCAGTTTGAAACGTGCCCACGGCGGGGTTTTATCAACACAACGCCTTCCGGTGTTTCAGATAACACGGGTGCGTAGCAGGGACGGAGTGTGCGGTCTGCTGCTGTCGTGTACGAGACGCCAACGTTACTTATTCATTAGCTCATTGTGTTAATTCAGAAAGATGAGTGTTTGGGGGAAGGCTAACGTTAGAAGCACGGGGAGGTTACATCTGCGTTTTATTCCTAACAAGTAAGGCAACAATATTTCCCCTGGCTGATTTATTATTAGCCACGCGCCAATTAGCCAATATTTCTAATATTTTAAGGGCTCCTGTGTTGTTGTTAAAACATCACAGGCTTGAAGTAACTACCACAGAAGGCTATATGAGGATTGATGGGGAGTATGCTTCATGTTGGATCCCCTGCTAAAGTGACCACATTTAAAGAATGACTAATCGGATCTCTTATCTCTCTCTTTAGGAGGCGAGTGACCGTGGGAACCCAAAGGACTACAGTGTCACACAAGAGTTAATGACTTGAAACATTTGCAAAGCTGCTCCGAGCCATCTCCAAAGATGTCCGACTACCTGATGAGAGCGTTCAGAGCCCAGCTTACCACCAGCATGGACTCACTCCTGAGGAAAGCCGTTTTTGAAATCATGATGATGTTTGAGAACGGTCTACGTGACCATCAGATGGAGCTGGCACAGAGGGGAGAAGAGGTCGCTCACCTTAAGATAAAGTTGCAGAGGGCAGAGGTCAAGCTGAGCGAAGTCGAGCGTGGGGGTGACAGAGGAACGGAGACGAAGAAAGATGTCGTGAATCCCCCCGAACAAACGGCTGACGTACCCGAGATTGATTTTGAATGTATGGTGACACGATATGCTGCTTTATACTGTGGAAGTTGTTGTTTTATTTATGCATTATAGAAACAACTTTCACTTGCATGTTCATGTGACTGCACACATGTAAAATGAGTTGTACAAGCCTCTGTGAAATGAATTGCAATGCTGCGTGACTTAGCATGCCTACGTTTTTGTCTTGGTGTATGGGTTTGTGCAGTACCTGATGACTGGTGTGCTCCCCTGGGCTTCGACAATGCCACCAAGCAGGAAGAAATAGTTTGTCCCAGCGTGAGACTGCGCCCGCTGTCTATACCTCTGTGGCCCATCCCCATCATCAAGGAGGAGGTGGGTAACTGAAGGGGGACGTTTCAGTGTAGCTTGGTTGTTACTGGAAGAAGACACCTAAAACAGTTGTCAGTATACACACTGTGTATGGGACCACGCTGTGATGTTACTGCTCAGTGTTGAGAGTGAATCGTATATCCTCATCTTGCTGTGGCATAAAGAGATACACAATTATTGCTTATGCAGAAACAGTTCTGCATATACCTAGTGTGTTTATTTTTTCATTGTTAATCACTGGAGATGATATTGGAGATAACAAATAACCTCTGTATTTCAGGTGGTTAACAATGACATTGGCTCCCACCAGCAAACAAAGAGTCCCAGGAGATCCCGCAGAAGTGAGTTTCATTCTTATTAATTCTTTCATTCAATATTTTGTGCGCTAAATTATATTCTACACTTCAAGTGTCCTACGCTAAGTTCAGGTCTTTTCCGTGTGTGTTTGTGTACGTTTGTGTGTGTTGGTGGTGCCAGGCGCCCGTTGTCTCAGGGCAATCTTCCGATAATGATCAAATAGTTGCCAATGGTTGAGGAACATCATTTACAAATAGTCATGTTTTGATGCTTTCCCACCAAGTTGGGAAACTCGTCTGACATCGCTAGACCTGCTGCACAGCCACCTATCCTGTTCTACCTCACTGGGACACCGGTTCCGAAAAGATGTGTTGCAAACTTCTAACTTATTTTAACCATTATTAAATGTCTAATGCTGTGAGTTTTACAAAATGTATTTCCTTCCACTGTATTGTTGTGGGGCCAGAAAGGGATAGTTATTTCAAAATAAAAGACTGTCAGTACTGTAGATATGATTGTAAATAACTTATTTAAATCAGTTTGTTAGATAATAGACTAGTAGACGGTTTGGTTTTGTTATATTCATGTCATCTCTCCTTTTTCCATGGGTAAAACAAATATGTTTTGTGTTTCTTTCACAGGTTCCTCCCTAAACAAGTTGCACACATATAAGGATAAAAGAAGTCGACGTCCACCGTTGAGAAGCGACACGAAGAAATTGCTCCAAGACATCAAACAAGAATTCACTGACCAAACAGACACAGATACACTTCCTAGAAGAAGAGGGAGACCTTTAAAAGTAAAGGGGCGAAGAAAAAAAATAAAGAGCAAAAGAGAGGGAAGAAAAATGGCAGCAACTGAGCCCAGAGAAAATGAGACAGCGACAAACGGAAAAAGGTACTCCTGCAAGTTTTGTAAGAAGCAGTTTGATACGTTGTTCGGCCGAAGTGTGCATTTACGGTCACACAAGAAGTGCAAAGGCTGCAAGAAAGAGTTCCCTTTCCCCAGCGTGCTTAAGTGTCATAAACCATTTTGCAAAAAACTCAGGAAAATGTTGGCAAAAAGAGCTCAATCAACTAACCTTCCAAAATCTGAGTCCTGTTATGAAGAAACGCCACCTGCACCGAGCAAAAAACAGGTGATCGTTAAGGAGCATTAGCACACGTTCCCCTGGCAACCACATCAAATCATCCATCCAAGATGGGCCCACCAATAAGCACTCCTGTGTACAATGCAACAAGGTGTTTCACTGCGGTGGGAGGCTAAAAGATCATATGCGTATTCATACGGGTGAGAGGCCATTCCTTTGCAGCATGTGCCCAAAGAAATTCCGCACTAATCAGTCGCTCAAAATGCACTTCTTCAGAATGCACAAGGACGAAACCAATTCCAGTGACACAAATCAAAACCGCATGTGGACCAAACCTTTAGAGCCTGAAGATACGGGTGACAATCTGATGTCACCAAAGCAAGACAAACGTCGAGGGATCAACCGCAACAACGTTCAGAGAAATTGCAAGCAAGACAGTTCAATATGGCGGACGATGGGCACGCTCGGCAGTGAGGGTTTCATCTGCTCTTTGTGCCAGAAGGTCTCAAAAAATAAATACATGTTGATCGAACACTTTCGCACCCACACCGGTGAGAAGCCCCTCAAATGTAACCGGTGTCCTGCAGTGTTCCGTTCCCGCGGGCAGCTAAGCATGCACAAGAAAAAGTGCTATGATCCTACGAATGTGACCCAGTGTGATTAGTGTAGCAAGACATTCTTCTCACAAGGAAGCTACATTAAGCATCTGTGGAATTGTCATAGAACTCTGCCGAATTTATGTAAGTTTTGTAGAAAAGGATTCTACACCAAAGGACGCCTCAGGAACCACATGGAGCGTATTCATAAGGAAGCCAGAATATGGTTCGGATCACTTGTCTGTGGACATGAAACGCTTGATGTTTTCATTTATGTGCTTACTGATTGACGTTTGCCTTTTTTGGGTTCTGTTTTTATTCCATTTTGAGATATTTTGACTAATACTAACATAACAGAAACCACATCAGTATTCCCCATCGGTTAAATATCAAATCAGCACTGTCGAACCAGTAATAAAAACATCTGACGTCTTTTGTCTCACATTATACAGTCTATTGTCGAATCTTGTTTTTGTATTCACTGAAGTTAAAACCTTAAGTTTACTGTACATATTTTTCTACTGTTTGCCTTAATCACAGATCACACTACAAGTTTTATCAGAATTTGAAACGTCATTCAAACAGTCCTTCGGATCACCAGTGTCTGGTGATGTCCTGGGTCTGTCTTTAGACCCTGCTTTGGGCTGTTGACTGTATTTGCTGGACATCGGTTATCCTGTTAAATGTCTCCTGTTACTTGGCAGATATCTGAAAACATTACGTTGTTGAGTTTTTACTTTTGTAGCTGTTATGTTTTTATTTCAATCTAAAGCTTGAATCCTGAAACAATCCAGAACAAAGGTGATCATATTTTACAGTTTTAACTGTTCCAAAGTTTATTTTGTATTGATTGTATTAAGTGATCCACGTGGACATCATTGAGATAGATGGCCTTACAAGCCTACTGCTGTTTATTTTCTACATGCTAAAATGTAATGGTGTTGCTGGATATTATTAACATTTCTCCAATAAATCCATAGTTTATACCTTCTCTCAGATGTTTTTGTCTTTAATAATTAGGGAGGTTTATCTTTTATCCTTGTAATGTTACATAACTACCACCTTGCTATGGAAAATAAGAGGAATTAATTCGAATGTATCTCAACATTAGACATTTGTTTTGGGATTCCCTTTGATTTCTGCAGTACCCGAATCCTTTCTCTTTCTTATCGCGAGACTTGCAAACCATCATCACGTCACAGACATCAACCTGCTAGCTGGAGGACGGTTCGCCGCATCTCTTTGAGTGTGACTTACATGTTTTCACGGATTTACTGTTAGCCGGTGAATGTATTCGTCCACAGACCGTAAAGAGCCGTTGTCGACCCGCGTCTCTGGTTTTGTCTATTGCATGTTCACGGTTCGCCTCAATACCTAGCTAGAACGGGCTAGCACTGGCTACGCTTCGCTGGTTCCCTTGTTTACACGTTAGCGTCTAATGCTCACAGACCGTAACTGACTGACGTTGCCCGTTTACGACCTGTGTTATTGAAGTTGCTTACTTAATCTGTGCAGACTGTCTGTTACAACGTAGTTCTTGCCAACAAAAGCGGTACGTCACAAGTTAAACGCTTTAATACCACATCTTTGTAATATTATTTTAAAAAAACGGGACACAGGTGTCTTTTAACGTAATTACACGGGTATTGAATTATAAAAGTAAATTGCGACGATAGATGACTGTTGGTAATGGCGTAACGTTAGCCACCTAGCATGGCAGCATCCCATGGCAGTTCCTAGATGTAAGGGCGGAGGAGTGTACAGTGGTAGCGTTAGCCACATCTTCCCTCAACTGGAGGTCAACCACAGAATAAAACAGCGGCGTCAATCAGTCGTTGGCCTTAAAACACTGTCGCCGAAACAAAGGACAATGGAGTCTCTGAGGAGCGCCTTCCACGCTCAACTGGCGACCGTCATGGACTCGCTGCTGGCGGCAGCTGTATGCGAGATCGCCAAGGTTTTCGAGAGCAGCCTGTGTGAACAGCAGGCGGAGCTAGCGCAGAAGACGCAGGAGATTTGCATCCTCCGAGGCAAGCTGGAGAAAGTGGAGAGGAGGCAGAAGGGAAAGGGTGGCGGGGGCGAGGATGGAGAGAGGTCTTCGGGAGACAGAGAGGGAAGCTTGAGGCAGCAGGTAGAATCAGGTAATACGGCTCGCCTCTTGATCAAATCAGAGTTTATTTCATGGGCAATTTACTTTGTAAGAGTACATACAAGTTGACATACAATCAATCCCATTTCTCTTTTAAAATACTATTTTTTGACTGACACACTTTCCTTGCACAGGACTCAGCATGGGAAAGGACATGTCTTCTCAATCAGACCCAGTAGAAGGACTCGGTCAGAGCCTCATTGGGCTGAAAGAAGAGGTCACGGGCCAAGATGGAGCTTCAGTAAAACATGAGGTCAGACCCCATCCTCTATAATCTAGAGGTTCACTGTCCAATAAAAACAGAAGTTATTTAGTGTGTTTTGTTTCTGAGCAACCAGCACAAAGTGACATCTGAGCCATGCCTTGCGATTGGTTATTCTACATCTTGCAGACCTGTTTTACTTATTCTTCACAGCGTACTGGATCACGACCTGCTCTTGGGTCAGTCGCAGTCCAAAACCCGGACGGAAGCCTAGCTGCTGGGGATCAGATGCATATAGCTTCCCAGCCTGCCACACAAGCCAAAGCCAAATGTAAGAAGTCACTTTATTCTTCTCCCACAATTGACCGTTTTTCCTTTTTAATGATAGAGCAAGATGACCTTAAAATTATTAAGTATTTCATTACAGGTGGTGAGATGAAACTGTCCTTTTCCCCAATTTTTTCTAGTGTCTCATTGGGATCAGGGCAGTGCAGACCACAGATCCCTTCAGAATCAAGCCTCCAGCCCTTTTCTCTCCATTTCCCAAAGCGGACGTTGCTCCCCCAGGCCTGACCCAAGCATAGGTCAACCAGGGGAGTGGTTATCGGGCTTGGACGCCACCCAAGGTGGGGTGTCCGGTCTGGAGAACCTGCGGGAAGATGGCACCGGCTGCTCTGGTCCAGCTAGCAGCAGCACTGGTACAGAGACAGCCTGCTTTCGACCAGGTTTTGGCTCTGATGAGACGAGCAATGAAGATGACGGTAGCTCTTTCCCCTTCCTGGACCAGGAGCCTGAGAACCACAACTCCAATCAGAACTCAGTGCAGGGACAGGGTGGGGTGCAGAGGTTGGCTCGCCAGGTTCAGCCGCAATCCCCTTCTGGCGAATCACCATGGAGACCCAGAGATGACAGGGGTGGGAGAGGCCCCATCAGTCACACACGGCGGGTGACAACTTTTGGAAATAGAGACCCACTTCGACCACAGTCCAATTCACAGTCGCTCACACTACGACACGCCAACGCTCTCAGCCACCCTCCAGCTCCCGGAGGGGGGAACGGACGACCATACTCCTGCCCATACTGTACCAAGTGTTTCACCTACCCCTCCCACCAGCGCAGACACCTTTTACGCCATACAGGAGTCAGACTACATCCCTGTCAGTTTTGTGATAAGAGCTTCCTCACTCCCTCCGAGCTCACTGTGCACACTCGCACGCATACAGGGGAGCGGCCTTTTGGCTGCGCTCAGTGTGGTAAACGTTTTGCCCGTAGTGGGAACTTGAGAGCCCACCAACGGGATGTTCACATGGGCAAGAGGCCCTTTGCTTGCACAGAGTGCGGGAAGCGATTTGCCCACAGGGGGAACCTGAGGGTGCACAATCACAGAGTCCATCAAGGAGACCCCTACTACATCGACGAACAGCAGGAGACTGACATAGGCCCTAATCCAATTTGAAAAGATTTTTGAAATGATGGAATAGTGAAATAATTTATTTTTTTTTTTTTTTGTTGTCAAATTTGATACAGGGCAATCGTAAGATTAACCATCTTCAATTCTGATGTAATATCAGAATTATGGGTCACACTAAAAGGGAGGGCTTTGTATTAAATGTATTGTTATTGCCTGGATATAATAATCCATGAGAAATATTATCTTTTGTTGTGACGAAAATAACTGGATGGATGATCACACAATCTTGGAGTGGCATTCTTCCCAGGCAGTGAAAAGTCACTGAACACATCTGAGCACCTTTTCATTACTTGAAGTGAAAGAACTACAGAATGTTTTTCAAGACAATAAATAAGGACTATTAGGTATTATATTTAGACATGTGGCATGCAGAGCTAGTCTCTTCCTTCAAAATTGTGCTTATGTACCACTCATCTGCTCAAACTTCGATTCTGATGTTGTAAAATGGAAATGTGTTATTATATGTACTGTTAAAAAGGGGCTGTGCTTTTATTTTCTATTGTTTTTACAAAGTAAAATTAAATTATATACCACAAAGTATTCTTCTCAACCAGAAAAATAAATGCATTTTTCATCACTATCTAAAAATCTAATAACATTATTTGCCACCAGGGGGCAGTGTCAGTATACAAAAGGTTTATAGAAATGCTTTGGGTGTCATTGCGAATAGATTTTTGATAAATGTATTGCTGTCAGCATGTTTTACCATGTGCCCTATATTTGCAGATCTTTTTCGCTGATGTATGCACTGCCATGCCACCTCTCTCATGGTCATGGTCTATAAAAGCATGAGCTTTTAAAGCAAAATCAAAATGTAAAGGTCAGAATTCACCCTTAACCTGGAAATTTGTTAAATTTTGTCATAAAACAATATTCTTATGGCCTTATTTATGACATGTCATCAGTCCCTGTTATTGTTCCTCCTCTCCACATTAGCCCTGAAGCATGTCTTCCTAATGTGAATCAATTTAAGTGAAGCGGTACAAAATCCACCATCATTTCATATGAAGCTTCACTATCAAATCAAGTGGGTATCTACCAAGGTAGTCCTTGTGTTTCCACCATGGATGTATAGTAACAAACATAAATTTGGGCGTTGCCCACTTGGTTTAAATGTCCTAGAAGGCTGAAGTCTTGTATAGCTCCATCTGAAATTTAGAATTTGTTATCACATCACAAATTCCACTGTGGTTTTATGCCTGATCACACACACAAAGGCCTAAATAGAACTGCCTTGAGTGCGTGGGCTGTGTGGAGGTTGATGAGACATTTGTCCCTGTCTCTCACTCTCCCTTTCACACACTCAACTGCTGAGAGAGGCTTGGCCGAGCTGTGGTCACGTATTCCCCTGGCTGCTGAGCCCATGATTTGCTCATTGAAAGATTACATTCCCCCTGTCCGGTGACCTCCCCCTCCCCCCAAAGGTCACCTGTGTCTGTCTCTCCCTCTGGGTTTTACACATACCGTTGAACACAGTTTTAAAGAGTTCACAACCAAAGGCCAGCCCTGCATTGGTTCTTAGAATGGCTATATCTTGCTTATAGAGTTTTAGAAGTATGGCTTTATGGGTCAGATAAGGGCAATATTTGAGTGAACTATTGCTGATGTGAGAGGATTGAATCCCCACTAAGTAAAGCTCTTATGGACCATTAAGTGAATTTACCGTGTAAGTACTGTATTTCTGTGCGGGTGGAAGCATCAGGTCAGATAGAAACCTAAATCTATATGCAGATTTGGCTCTCAAAATAGGTGTGTGTATGCATTCATAGGCAGGGGTCACATCGGCTTTGCAGTGTTTTCTGTTTGTGTATTTGGTTATGTGTAATCTCCTTTCTGCTATAAGCAGCTTTTCCCCGCGGGGAACAGTTGACCAGGCTGGAAGGACTACACACTACGGTGCTTTGAATGTATCTTATAAAAGGTACATAGTATGTTGATATGTTTGAAATACATCCACTCATAACAGTGTTTCTGTCTTCTGTCCCTGGCTAAAACTAGATGAAATCATGTGACCCAAGTATAATGGCTCCACAGTGATTTCAGGTAACCATGTCCTAGTGAGCATTGTTCATTAGGCCGCGGTTTTATCATCCGGTTTTCTAGCAGGGATAAGGCTGTAATGTGGTCTTTACTTTTTTATGTCGCCATGTTTCAGTCTCCTAGCCCTGAGGCTACTGCTTTAATTTGCCAGAAAAGAAAACACTTTCAACCTCCCGCCATCTCCTTGCTCTCGGCCCAAAGAGTCATTCCATCACCATCCCATAATCCTCCAGGACTAAAACTACCCCCCTGACAACCCAGTAACTGCACCTTCCTCCCCAAACATGTCATACAGATGTAAAAAAAAAAAAAAAAAGGCAATCCCCAACTCAGCTGGAGAATGTATTTGAGGAATCGGTCAAATTCTACTTGTTTGTTTGTACATGCGTACGCCTCTCTGTCTCGGTGTACACCTACCTGCTCCTTCGTCTGTTTGTGTGTGTGTGTGTGTGTGTGTCTGGGCTATAAGGGTTTTTTGCGTCGCCCCAAGGCAACTCATAATCTTCCCAGTCCCACCACTCCCCAGGGGCCGTGGTTTCATACGGGGTTGCCATTACTGTAGTGAAACCCCCCTTTAGGGGATTACAGTGCTGTCTCCCGCTCAAGGCAGTGCGTTGATCCATCGTCTGCTGACTGTATTTAAGCACTCGCTTAATGTGCTAATAGTGTTAGACTGGGGAGACGCTGCTGAGCTTTTAACTTTCATCTTCCAAAAAGCTCTTTGTCTGTTAGAAATGCTGATTTCATAGCTGTCGGCTTAAACCCATGGGTAATCAGTCACAATCACAAAATGTTAAATGAGGGTCTGGATGTAAATATGACGTGGCAACCAGTGTTATCAATTACACTGATAGGATTGTTTTAACTAGTATCTTGCATGTATGTGCAGTAAGCATACAGATGAGTGCAGGGACAGCTTCCTACTCAGGCAACGGAGTTGGCGTGTGCATGTTTCCATGTGTGTGTGTGAGGCATCGAGGAGAGGTCGCTGGGCCGTGGTTACTGGGTTGAATCTCCTCCAGGCAGTGGGGTTGGCTGCGTCTCCGCACATTTTGAGGGTCACAGAGCGTGATCGAGGGGTGGAGTGGGAGTACATTATCTTCCTCCTTCAGAGTTCCTAGGTTTTCCGAGTGTGTCTGAGCGTGTGTGTTCTCCATCGGCTACTCTTGAGTTGCTAGGCAACCTCGCGTCTGCACATTGCAGTGGGGGTGGGAAGGGAGAGAAGCACCAGGTCAACAGAGACAGACAGTCGCAAGCATTGCTGCGTCTGATTGGACACATGGGTGCTCCTGATGAATGATGCTGATCATCATCGTGTTGAGCGGCTCTTGGCCTGAATTGTGTTGGAAGCATCTGAAAAGTGTCTGAGATTCTACGTTTTTTTTTTTTTATATATATCAGCAAGAGAGATGGGGACATGTGGGAGCTTCCAATGTTAGATTTATTTTGACCTAATATTTTTTTATTTGTTTTCCTGATATACATGAAAGTATTACTATACTCACTTATCCCTCTTATATAGCTGTGATGATGCGAACTGTATGAGCCAAATCTGATTCTCAAAGACTGTAAGACCTTGCTATCACGGTTGGTCACAAGAATTGATTTCTGCCTTATATTTGGAAAAGTTCATTTTAAAACTTAAACAGTCAGTCTAGAACAATACTTGGTTGTGTATTATCATCAGACTTAATGAATGTGGCTTACTAATGACCTTTTGATACCTGCCTGAGACGAAGTTCTTCACTAAGGCAATAGTTAAACTTATTAGGTATAGTTCCTCTGATACACACATACATATTTAAATACTTAAGTTCTGGAATAATAATTTTCGTTTATGTTAGGGGTGAGAGATATTTGATATTTATCAGTGATTCTCCAGATAAGATGTAAATCTCCACTTTTTTCATGTTGGTTTTAGACTTCTATCCATCAGACAATCAATACTCGACCATCAGGAGTGTTGTGTCTTAAAACCTCATTTATACAATGGATGTGATGGTAATGTAAGTTTGAAAGAAATAAAGATTAGGACACAGGAGACACTACAGCTCAGATTCACCCCAGGGCGATGGGTCTAAGTGATGGTGGGGATGGTGGGTGCTCATGCTCCACTGTCACCAAGGTAACAGGGACCGCCGTTCTTGAGGCCGAGCCTTAACGGCTGAATGGCAGACAGACAAGAGCCTGCTGTCACACAGACCCAGGGTCAGGCGTCACAGGTTAACGAGGACAAGCTGCAGTGGATTTACTGTAGCTGGAAAAAGCAGCCCCATGCAGAAGGGATGATTACCGTTACGATTAAAGTAATGACTATAACGATGGGGATTTTACAGTGTGAGAGTGAGGACGCTGCGAGTCTGGCTGATGGTGTGTTTACATGCCTGCTTTCACTGACATCTGATGTTTTCTACCATTAAAAACATGGTCTTGTTGGCCCTCATTTGAAATATGGATGGATTTTTAAACTTGGTGTTATCTCTTAACAGCTGTTGCTCACTTAAGTATTTGTTAGATTTTCTCTATTGTGTAAACTCCTCTGGGATCATTTTCATCTTCATAAAAAAATAAAATAAAAAGGAGAGGATTTTCTCTTACAAAAAAAAAAGCAAAATAAAACAGCTTTCAGCGTATTGATGCCGTTTGATTCTGCATCACTTCGCTCTTGAACGCTGCTGTTTTCAGTAAATTAGTTTTCAGTACAGGTTAACTGCCAACACCAAAGGTAAGGACCTAGCTAGCTACCAGTTGAACATTTAGCAAGCTAGACATGATATTAGTGTTGCCGTTGCGGAGGACAGGCCAGAGTTAAAAGGTCAGTGAGATTGAACGTGTAACGTTAGCCAAGTGACGAGGCAATTGTTTGCTAGCACGTTAGCCATAGCAATGCTAGGCGGCTAAAATGTATCAAGACCCTTTTGGAGTGAGTTTTTCTGCCCTCAAACCTCTTTCCCTATTAGTTATAACTGTTAACGTTAGTGAATGCATTACAAACTATCACTGCGTTGCTCTGTAGGTTATGTGTCGTATATTTTATATATTTAACAGGTGGTATACTTTTGGCTATTTTAAATGCTAATCTGTGACGTCACAGGTTTAACATCGACCTGATGGATGGTTAGAAGAGAGGGTAAATGTTCAGATTTATGTATTGAATATTGATGTATTTATCCTATCAAATTATTATGATGTTTTAACACCTGGACCTCCATATAAAGAGATATAGCAGAAAAAAAGAGGCATATATATATATATATAAGAGAGAGAGAGAGAGAGAGAGAAGAGAGAGAGAGAATAGAGAATACCTAAAACAATGAATGCAAATTGTCTCCCTCTGCTTTGGGTTTGGCAAATGGGTTCAATCTTACACTGATCGGACTTTAAGTAAGAGTAAACACCAAACCTTATGTGTTTACAGATTCAACCAGAGGGGGATTTTGGTGGCATATGGTTAGGGTGAATAGGTAGAGACGTGCAGATAGGACAGTAGCTATATAAGGGACATAGCAGGTGGTCTTATGTGGTGGATGTTAGGCTGGCAGGGGGCAGTTAGAAGGGCAGACATGGTAGAGTAGCATTGCCAATCACTGGTTCACTAGTTGTGGGTGGGGGATGCTGGCAGTCTTGGAGCAAGTCAGATAAACAGCTCTTCTTGTTCCCTGCTGTGGGGGGGTTTAAAGCCTGGTGGCAGACAGCCAGCGCCAGTGATGGCACCAACTGTCCCTGGCAGCCCCTCACTCTGCTGCCACGCTGAGTGAAGCCTCAGAGTGTGTGTGTGTGTGTTGGTGAGTTTAAGTATTGCTCTTACAGTCAACAGTCTTGTTTTGGTCCATTCATGTGGTTATAATATTTACCCCTATATTATTTTCTTTCTTTCTTCTTCTGTACTGCCCATTGCAAAAAGGCAACCAATATCCAATCAATACCTAATGTCTTCATCCTGCCGATACAGTCAGTAGTTTTTAACAAGATAAGTAATGATTAACATATTGGTTGATTGGCAGAAAATGAATAAACTTTTTTTTAATGATAATTCATTAATTCACACAAGCAAATTGTCCAGGCTTCAACTTCTGAAATGTGAAAAAAAGATAGTTTTCTTTAAGGTTACGCAGCAACTGGAGTCTCGAGATGCCATGAGATCACAAGAGAATCACAGGATCACGTCACATTGAAATCCATCTTGTCTAAGCCAGAGCACAGCCCTATTCTGAACAAAGGTAACAACATTTGCTTTAAAGAACCTCTAAAGCGTAGAAATGAATGCTTATCTGAGCTAACCGGCTGGTGGCAGAATAATCATATTTAACAGACGGAACAGAGTGGTATTGATCCATCATCAAACTCTCATCAAATCAAAATGCATTTTTCATTTTCCAAATTTTCCAAAAGTTGAACAGAAATCCATGGAGTAAAATGTGATCATATGATGCTGCTCTAAGATGATAAGGAGAAATCGAATCCAGGTAAATCCTCACGGTACTGTGGCTGATATTCAGCACTCAATCAAGTGGAACACTCTCATCTTCTTTCTCTCTGCTTTCTCTCCCACTAGGCATAATGTTATCAGACACCGCTACTCCTGCTCGGCCACATCACACATCTCTCTTTTTTTTTGACTTAAAGTGGATTGAATTTCAAATTTTCACACAAAACCACTCATTGAAAATCCAACAACAAATTCCCTGAGCACTGCCAGAAATAAAAATAAAACAAGATAGGTGAGGATTAATTCATCGTTCCCTGTCTCTTTATCATATTTAATCACCTGCAGTCAGTGGTCAGGCAGATCTCAGCTCTGTGAGGATTGGCTGTGCTTAAGAGTGGGCGGGATCTGCCCTGATGCATCACACACGTACCAGCACAGCAGGACAGATCTCCTCTCTCACTCTCCCTCCCCCTCTCTCTACCTCTCGGTCTGCCTTTCATACATACGCCAGAGCGCAGACTGCAGCACAACGCAGGGCCAGTAGGATTTTCCCCCTCATACTGGAACAGCTGAGAAGCCAGAGAGACAGCTACCCGCCGAGGTGGAGAGAGAGACGTTATTCATGGGGGATCCGCCGAGGAGTACCTGACCCACAAGCAGCCGAGTGTGTAGGTGAGTTTGTGTTTGTCGCACTGTATATGGGTGTTCATAAGGGTGAGTTCACTGCAGAAGCAGCAGCACTGCAGATACACGACCAGGGGCTCTGCTCATCCCTCTCTCCCCTCCCCCCCTCTCCTCTTCATTTCCTCTCCTCTCTTCTCGTGGAGCATTATCACGTAGGGCTTCACCCATATCTGAGAGCACAGGCCTGTGTATGTTGTGTGTGTTTGCGAGAGTAGCATTGGTCGGGCCACACCTGGGCTCAGCAGCTGCAGAGTGGACGCGGGGTGTGCTGGATTTTTCTTTGCCTCGCAAGTGATGTGCGCTCCTGTGAGACACAAATCAACCCACCCTTGGGAGTTTTTAAAACTGCTTTCAAATAATCCTCCTCCTGCAGGTTTGCATCTGGCTCTCAGAAGCAGTTGTGTGGACTCAAACCATCCCTCTTTCGGGACCGGCCCACTCCCTCATCATTAAAGGATAGGATGCCCGGCTCTGCGCCCTTGTGCTGAGGAGGCGTCTGTGGGCAACAGTATGGGCGCTGTGCTGGCCGGAATCCCCACCACCCCCTCCACCACTGATCTGCCACCACCACGCTGCCCCACCAATACGGGCGCTTCCCCCAGCCCCGCTGATGGGCGAAGACACTGACGCCACCCCGACACTCAACCACCGCGGCTTCCTCCCCGACCACAACTATGTGACTGAAGGTAGGAGCATGACAGAGGAAAGCTGCATGTTACTATATGTTACCAAGTGTGTGTTCAAGCGTTCCCCCATGTGAGCGTGTTTCTATGTGTCGGACGTCTGTACGTGTGACGATGTGTGTACGCAAAAACAAGCTCAGAACGGCTTCCTAATCCTCTGTAAGCTCTGTGTTGATCAGAGTTGTAGACAGAGAAGCAAGAACTAGGGAGAAAAACACTCTCCTCTGCAAAATTAAGCCTTTATAGGCAAATATTCCCCTCCTCCTTTCCACCTGTGCTTTTGTCTGTTTATGCTTTTGTAACCACTTTTGTGCATTGTGTAACAGCTAATTTGTCACACTGCAGGGAAGAATCGATCTGGCCCGTGTCCGAATGTGTGTATGTACGTCTTTGTTTGTGTGGGAGAGTAGTTTCCAGAAAAAGAAGCCAGATATTCCCACCACACTTTTGAGTACTCATCTTTCACATCATGATGTGTTACACACACACACACACACACACAAGGTGTCAAATATTTAGAGTATCACCTGTCTGACGTTGGAATATAAAAATGTCCAGCATCACACAAGCCGTGCGGTGAATTGTTTTGGTTTGTTTCGATGAACGGATGGTTTGTAACCTTGGATAACCCCCTTCTGCTAATCTCAATTACACCACTAATCTCACCTACACTCTACCCTACTCGTCTGCCTTCCTGCCTGTCTGTCTGACCCAAATCTGTTTCTTACACTCGGCTCACGCCTCTTAGACCAGAATAGCGGATTATCATTTGGGGGTCACAAACGTGTTGCCAGCTCATTTGTGATCCTCGTAACACTCCAGAAAGGGAATTATGTCAGTTGCTGTAATAAAATATCCCTCACCCAGAAGCACACATTGTAGTGAGGGAAGACCTGTAGTGCTGCCTGTTGATGTGTGTAAATGCTTGTGTGTAGATTCAACATACTGTATTGCTGAGAAGATGGAAGGATGTCTGTGTGTTTATCTTTGTCTGGGTGTATGCACGTCTTTTATACACACAGTATTCCCATGAGAAGTATGTGTCTTTGTCTATTTTAGAAGATGATTTTGATGAGTTAGCGGCAGAAAATCAGTTTAACATCCTTCATCATCCACCTATTGTTGCCGTAGCAACAGCCTGTGATGATAAACATGCCACTTTTTCATGCTTGGCCAATATGATTGACAGGTCGTCTCCACCCACCGTTAATGGCAGTATTAATTATTCCACACATCTCAGGCTGATACAGACATTATTCCGGATGAATTCCTGATGAGGCGGACATGTCAGTGAACACTACTGGTCTGAAACGACAAATCATGCTCTCAAAAAAATCTCACACCAATTTCCCCTAATTATCAAAAAAGAAAATCATCATACAAAAAAAAAAAAAAAAGATTTATTACCTGCCTCCTCTTCAACATCCACTCCAACCCCCTCCACCTTTCCTCTATGTTCCCCATCCCTCGTCCTCCCCATTTCCATCCCCCACTGCCTCCCTCTCTCCCCCTCTCCCCATTGGTCCTCTAATGCAACTCACAGCATTGCCTGGTGCTGAAGTGGCACGTCTGCCAAACAATTATCCAACAGTGCTCTAAAGGCTGCTCAAACACAATGTGCCTCTGTATGTGTGCGTGTAAAAGAGAGAGACAGGGAGAGAGATGGTGCATGTGATTTTATGCTTGGGTGTATTTGTTAATTCCTGTGTCTCCATTTTTGTTTTCATTGTATTTTTCTCATGTCTTCATATTCATGTCCGTGTTTTTGAGTGCATTTTTTGTTTGCCCAAGTCTGTGTATGTATGCGTGTCTGTCTGCAAGGGTTTTGTGTGCGTTTGTATGTGTGTGCGCGCATACATAACAGTGTGTCTGCAGATCTTCCCGTGGGGATTCCCCTGCCCTTTAACTCCTACAAGGGATGGATGCTTAACCTCCCTCTACCTTAACCTCCCTCCCTCCCTTCTTCCCCCCTCTCACGTCTTTTCCCCACCTCAGTATCTCACTTTGACATGGTAAGAACAAATATCATTTTTCATATGTAACACTAAAAGTAGAAATACCAAATATTTACATCTACGTCTTCATTTCATATAATTGCAAACTCTATTTCTTTGGGTTTTTCAATTGTCGTTTGTGCAAACTTGACAGTTTATAAATTGCTTTGGGCTTTAGAAACCTGTGATGAGCAGATGTCATTGTGTTTGACATTTTAAAATGACAGCTGAATCAATACTGAAAATAATTATTAGTCATCATACACGTCTGTAAGTAAGTGAGCTTTTACCGGCTCTCACTGCTTTTTTCTAATTGTCAATCATTGTCAATAACTTCTGGGAAATATGAGAGCTGTATGCACTTTTTCTTACATTCACCTGCAAAACTTCATTTCAGAAAAGAGGCCTACTAAAACATGTAAAGGCTCTGTCCCACAAGCTGTCTATCTCTGTCCATCCCTGCATGTCTTGCAATGCCGACCAAACCCAACATGTGAATAAATCATGTTGTATAGATACAGAATGATCATAAATACGGCATCAGTATTTTTCTTCTCTGGTGATTACTCATGGCCAGATGTGGTGATGAAGTAACTCGGTCCATACCATTAACTCCATCCACCCTCCATGGTCCTTCCCTCCTTACCCTCTGCTTCTCCCTGTTGCCCTCTTCCCTCCCTCCCCTCCATCCTTGCTCCTCTTGCAGGGCTGCTCCTGGCTATAGCCTGAAGAGCTCCGCCCCATCCTGTCCACCCCTCTCCACCCTGGAGTCCTCCCCCAGGATGTTGAGCCCCATCCAGGTCCTGTGCTCCGACATCACTACCCTTTCTCTGGAGCCCGAGCCGTTTGCCTCTTACACTGAAGGTGTGTGCTCTATCCTCTTCTATCCCGAAGGTCACATCTGTGTCGCACAGTTGTGCCACACGACCCCAGTATGAGCCACGTGTGCGCCTGTGTGTGGGTAGCTGAATGTGAGAGTGTGTGTCTTGGATGGTGTGTGTCTAGTTTGAGTCAGGTGAATGCTCACGTGAACCCTGAGTGTTATTAATATCTTGAACATCACTTTGTCTCCGTCTGTCTGCCTCATCCTTTTTGTGTGTTTCTATTTTTGTACCTTCCCTCTTTATTTTTGTCTCAGTCTGCCGGCTTCAGTGTGGATTGTGTGTGTGTGGCTGTGAGTGTGTGATTGGTTTTCTTTAAATAGTTTGACCACATGATACCCCTGCTCCTTCAAAGCATCTATCTTACTTCTACCTCTATTTAATAAGGAGGAAGACACACACTCTAAACACTTGTACGCTAAAGCTCACAATGTATTCATTCTCAATTTCATCGTCCAGTTATTATTATTTTATTTTTTTTGTGGTCTATAACATTTTCTAGTGAAGAAAGCAGTAAATAATTATCATCTGAGAAGGTGGAACCAGTAAATTATAGGAATTTGTGCCTAAAAAAAATAGAAAAATTCACCAAATATCCAAATCATTGCAGAATCATTTTCTTTCAGTCAACTAATCGTTTCAGTTCTGCTGCAAACCTCATAACAGAAAGATAAGAGTGGCAGCTCAAAAAAAGGCAAGTTTTCTGAATATGGGATTACATTTCAGTATTTATGAGGCGTCCTCATGTGATCTCAGTTTTCAGAGTCGTCCGGGTTATTTCGCGTGTAACCAGCTAAGCTCATAATCTTTGTTTTATGTCACGGTCTCACAAATCCGTTGGAAAAACAAATTGATTTTGATCACAAATAAATCACACAATGAGAATTCACTAGAAGACGCCTTTGCAAGCGAGGCAAAGCAGGATTACAGGTGTATTTCACACTCGCCGAAGCTGTCTTGGTTTGAGATTCTAATAGTTTGTCTATAACCATTAGGATCACACCAGCTCTGCTCCATTGTGCTAAAGTGTGTTTGGAGAAATGGCGGATTCCCTACTGTGCAGAGCTTAAACCACTCCTCTCCACACATGTGAACCGCTAACACAAACACATGCTCCAGATTTCTTTTCTCCAGATAACTACAAAAATAAAAGACAGGGATCAATTTAATGTCTCCCTCCGGCAGTCTCTCCCCTGGTCTCCTCTGCTCCCTCCCCTCTCCCTCCAACCAATTTATTTCTCTACAGGGTAATTGAGTACACACACTTGTGCACACGTACACAGGAAATGCGGGTTGCTTGAATTGAGACATGCACACTCGCCAACACACAAACATACACACATCTCCTGCTGAGCGGTGCCTTGTCCTAGCTTTTGAGTAGTGTGTGTTTTTGGCTCAGCTTTAATGGTCTGTGTTTACCCAGTTCTAAGATATCTATAATTGGGACTGTAGGGTGCCTGCTCCCCCCTCGGTCCCTGTAGTAGTCTTCACAAAAAGAAATAAAGAAATCCACCTCCCTATGGCTACACCATCATCCTCTTCTATATAAACCTCCCTGTCTTTTCTGATGTTGTAGCCACAGATGAGCACTAGTGTTAATGTGTATAATACAGGCTTTGGAATTAAGGTCATTATCAAATGATCCAACTATTATTTTCTTGATTCAATCTATTAAATCTTTGCTTTATAAAATGTCACCAAAAAAAAATGTCTGAATGCCCAGACGAGGTCTTCAGATTGCTGTTGTGTGCGACCTATTGTCCTGATATTAAGCTCACTGTCACCGAAGACAAAGAAAAGCAGAAACTCATCCACAATTTCGAAGCTTAAATTGGGGAATGTTTGTCGTTTTTTACTTATTATAATATCTATTATGAAATCAGTTATAAGAACTGTGGCAGATGCAGATTCTGTTGCTCAGTCCTCAAATGTCTATATGAGATATTCAATGTTCAGTGATATGAAACAGAGAAAAGGTGCAAATGGTCACATTTTAGAAGCTGTAACCAGCCGCACTGAAAGGATTATCAAAATTGTTGATTTATACAACAGGCTTTGATCATTGGGGAGCTGATGTCCTTGTAAACACCTCTCAGTGCGTCTGTGTATTCATCCCTTGTGCTTCTTTGTGTCGTTGGGTTCATTCATGTTTGTGTGTTTTGTATACGAATGTGTGGGTGCGTGCACTCGCAGTCACAGTGTGTTCCTCCTGCAGGGAGCTGGGCGAAAACATTGTGGAGATGAGTCAGACAGGCCTGCTGATGCTAATGGACTGTCTGTGGGAGACAGACATAGCTAGCTTGCTGTAACAAAGCGCGCGCACACACACACTTAGAGCTTGACAGCCTAACAGACAGTGTCACACACACACACACACACACATGCACACATATATATTACATCAGTCTGCTGGCCAGTGGTGCCTTTTGGGGGAGAGGCCCAGTGCTCAAGCGATGCTTGTTTCCGCTGTAGTTGTGTTGTGTTCTTAGAGGCTCATTTTTCTGTAGTGCTCCTCTAATAAAGAGCATCAGAGAGACAGACAGATGGACGTGAAGTGTGTGGGTGTCTATGAAAGTGAACGAGAGAAACACAGAAAGAGGGTTCAGGTTGAGAACAGACAGACGCCATATTTTATTCAGCTACATTGTGCGACACTCCTGTGGGTTTAGCTTAGCTTTGCTCTTTCTCTGTGCGCCTCGAGTGGAGACGGTTATCTGTAAATACACACACACACACACACACACACACACACACACACACACATATGTGCATCATTATGTGACTGTGTTGAAAGCTGCCTGGTGTGTGTGTACTTGTGCTCACAAATTTCACTGCATGTGTAGGGGATCTGTTTCTCTATCATGTGTGTGTGTGTGTGTGTGTGTGCACTCATTGTCTGCATATCCTCAATTTGGACCGTCTCCCGGTACTAATTTAACAATGTTTGTTAGTGGACAAAACTGCAGCGCCATAATTATTTTACCAGGCTCCCTCTTCCTGCGAGGATTGGATTGATGAATCCCACTTCCTCCTTCACCAGAGTGCCATATACGGCTAACTGTTACGAGTACCCCTGCTACTGGTTGGCTCAGACTGTTACCATGGCAACCCCTGTTCACCGAAAGCCCCCCCTTCACCGCCTCCGCCCCAGTGCCTCTTCCCTCCACCTCCCTTCCCATCCTTTCCATCCATTCTTCCACCACCACCACCACCACCACCAGCAGCAGCACCACCACTACGTAGATGCTTGCACACAGCCAGGCAGCAGGGTGGCGTGGGGGGAGGGATGAGAGAGAGAGAGAGATTGAATGTGGATAGACAACCAGCATGAAAATACAAGAGTGAAAGAAGGAAGCTGGGAAACAAGAGACGACAAGAGAACGTGTGCGGGGAGAAGGACTGAGAGAAAGCCTGAAATAGAAGAAAGAAATTGAAATAGAAGAATAAAGAAGGTATTGCAGTGACTGAGAGATCAACAGTGCAATTACTAGTGGAAAAATGATAGAAACCAGTAATACATGAAGAGTGTGAAGCACGGGGTGACTAAGGTTGTGTTAGTGTGGGGATTGAAGAGCATTCCCCGTCTCTCCTCATCATAAAATCTCTCTCTCAAGGCCACCACTAATAGGCAAAACTGCAGCTTGGAATCACTCCGAATCTATTTCCACGCTGTTTTTTTTTTTTATTACAGTCAATGTTAAATGAGTACTATGTTATTTTCTATCAAAACTAAGCTCAGTGGACTAAGATTCAGTGGGATACAGCATCTGGCATGAAATGATTTTTGAAATCTCATCTGACATTGACTGATTTGGTAGTGTAGTCACAGATTTAATATTCTGCACACTAAAAATTGAGGTGGCATGGCTGAGGAGGCTACATACTAGGCCAGTCAACATGTACCTTGTTGATAAGCCTGTGGGTTGTGCAGCTTTGGTCTTGAACATGATTTGAAAACAACTGTAAGTTTTATGTTCTCATAGGTTTATAGAATATATGGTCAGCAATGGTCAGTTTTCAGGGAAAAAAACCCTACATTGCCTGTGTTTTATGTTTCAGACAGACTTTGCTAGGTCATCATCTTTAATGTAACATGCATGCAATTACACTGTATATGTTAAGATACATTCCTGGTAGTGACTGCAAGATAGCATGTCTAAAGTGAATAGATTTTTTTTTCATTGATTTATTTTTTTTCTATTGCCGCAATCTAGATGATGTGCTAACCCAATCTTGATGTGTGGAGCCTAGCAGACTTCAGCAGTGATGGAAAGATTCTTTAAAGGAATAGTTTGAGAGTTGAGAGTCAGTCAGTCTGTCAGTTGCTTAACCTCCTGGAAGGTGGAAGTCAAGAACTATTCCTTTCAAATGTTGTTATGTATATCATGTGGTTGTCATGTGAGGACAACAATATATAGCACATTTTATTGAAGGACAGCTTGGGTATCAATTTGTTATGCCTGAGGTTGATTATGGCTATTTGAAAATGACCCAATCACTCAGCACTGAAGTTATTGCTGTCGCCAGCTGCTGTCTGCCGTTAACACAGCCTTCATATTTGCAAGTGACAAGTCCAACCACAGATTTGAAACTTCATAACTGAGCTGAACATTCAGTTCACTTCTGCTGGTAACCAGACTGGGCTTGTTTTTGTTCAAATTAATTAGGTTACGGTCGACGTATGAGATGCACGAATGTAGGAAAATCACAGAAATATGTGCCTATTTTAAAATGCTTATACGATCCAATGATGGCCGTGGCTTTAGCTCCATCCTCTCATACTACACCAACTTATTTTCATTTAACTTATTATTTCTAAAAAGAGGTTTAACCACCAATAGTTTTCCCTCCAGATCATCTATGCCTGCAAATAGATATCTATAAATCAAAATTAAATCTGCTTTACTCGAGGAAAGTGGAAGGAGGATTAGAAGACACAAGGGCAGGGAGATCACATGCAACATTAAACACACACTAACATGTCCCTTATGAAACCTCACAGCCAAGTGTATTACGTGATGCATTAAGGTCCACTGAATGCATGCGGCCAGTAAATGCTAAGTGGTTTATAACGTGTTTACTCCTCGTATCAGTGTTGTTACTGAGTCACACTGTGTTGGTGTTTCAGGACACGGAGCTAGTGAGGGGGACATCTCTGCAAATATGCAAATGAATGGTCTGAAAAATGAACGATATTTAGTCGCCTTGTGTTTACACTTTAAGACACTAGAGAGATGATAGAGTATAATCATTCTTATACACAAACACACACACACACACACACAATGAACTCAAGTGACACTGTAATCTCGTGTACTAGTGTCGTAGTGTGCGTCATCGTGTATGTGTCACACTGGAACACAGATATTACCTGTGCCTAATGTGGAACATCTGTGTGTGTGTGTGTGTGTGTGTCTGTGTGTGTGTGTGTGTGTGTGTGTGTGTGTGTTTCTCTTTGATGTCTATGTTTAGAAGGGCTAATATGTTCTGTATAATCTGAATTCTCTCTGAAAGCTTCTACAGAATATTTGTGTTACTGATCAAATATTGTTTTATTCTGAGCAATCATTTGCGTATTTTAATCCACTTATATGTCATACATAACTTTGTTTAATCATTTATAGCCAGATAAACAGATTATATAGAGGAATGATGTGTGGTCAATTAGCTAATGGCTGTTCCTTCTCTCTCTTTTCCTGCCGTTCTTTCCTCTCATGCTACATCTCTCCTCCTCTTCCTCTGTCTTTCTGCCTCTCTGTCTCTCCCCAGCTGATATCATCTCCACTGTTGAGTTCAATCACACCGGAGAGCTCCTGGCCACAGGGGACAAGGGGGGCCGCGTGGTCATCTTTCAGAGGGAACCTGAGGTACACACGGTCCACACACAAATGTACCATTTTTCATTCCAGCTACGAGAGCAGTGATGAACGCCGGCCGTTCCTCTCCCAACTTGTCAAGATTGATTGATAATAGTTGATACTCCTGATGTGTCAGGCAGTGTATCATTATAGCATAGAGTCGGTGCAATGCTATTTCTCCACTTGGTTAGCTAGCTCCGGCCCGGAGTGTTACATGTACCTCTTTTTCTTTCCCCAGAGCAAGAGTGAGCCATTCTCCCAGGGAGAGTACAATGTCTACAGCACCTTCCAGAGCCATGAGCCCGAGTTCGACTACCTTAAGAGTCTGGAGATCGAGGAGAAGATCAATAAGATCCGGTGGCTGCCTCAGCAGAACGCTGCACACTTCCTCCTCTCCACCAATGGTGAGAGACCTTGCATACACATGCATCTTCATTGAACTAGGAAGATAGTAGTAGTAGAAGTAGTGGTGTGCTTGGTTGAGATTTAGCAGGAAAACATTTTGCCTGAACCAGTCACGTCTGAGTTCTGGTTGCTTCTCTCTTAGCAAGTGTTTGACAGAGTGAAGTGTATGGCATGGCGGTTAAAATGATGCTTAAATGGAGAACAGTTACTGCTTGTGTTGGATCACATCTCTGTAGTCTGTTAGGAATATGTCTGCCTTGATAAGAGGTCCTATGATCAGTTTATATTCTGAGTTTATGGCTTTATTGGAAGATCTATAGATTTTCCCTGAGCACCCTGGTATTGATTTATTTAAGTACTGTATTATTTATGATTGCGAGTATAAAAAATGCAAGACTTGCCTCAGCAGTTGGGCAGAGCTGGTGGTGGAGAACTAGCTGTCAGTTTTTCAATATAATACAGTCTTTCGATGTCTGTCAGTGTTGTTAAAACAAAGCCTGGCTTTTTGCTCATTTCTAGTTTCAGAGTCCGAGCTGTCTTTCAGAGCTGACAGCGTGGAGAGCGTGGATTATTTTCTCTATTAACTCATTCCTTTTGAGTGCTGGAGCTGATGTGTGCCTTCAAGCTTAAATACTAAATCAGCTCCTTTTTGAGATTTTAGGCGTTTGCTTTACCAATTTGTGATGAAATTCCATCCTAAACTCCGATATGTTTAATCCCATCTAATCTCACATCTACAGATAGCTTCCCAACCTTAAAGCATATCAACAAGCACCTTTTTATTAATTGCTTATACTTTTATACAGATTAATATGTTCTTATCTGATACGGGTCTTTTCTGATTCCCAGATAAGACCATTAAGTTGTGGAAGGTGAGTGAAAGAGACAAACGGCCGGAAGGTTACAACCTGAAGGATGAGGAGGGTCGCATCAAAGACATCTCCACCGTCACCTCCCTACAGGTAACATCCCTCTGTCTGTTAGTCTGTCTCTCTATCTGTCCGTCTGTCTCTTGCAGACACTGAAAAATTAATAAACGCAGTAGGCTGTGCGGCATAACTGGGTCAGTGGGTGCAGATGTGTGTGCATGTGCAAAAATGGGTCACTGGCACAATGGTACATGTGCATGTGGGAGTGAGGGCGGAGAAGCCCTCCTTTTCCAGCTGTACAACACAGCAACAAAACATCTGTACTACTATTTGTGCTGCCATTTGGTACTCTGCACTCAGAGTGTGTGTGTGTGTGTGTGTGTGTGTGTCCTTCTTTGTAGAAGCCTGAGAATACGGTGATGTATGGTGTTCACACAAATATGCAAATAAGGACGCACATTTAAGCCGTGTGTAAAAATGTAAATCATGTTGAGAAATTGAGTTTTAATGCAAATGCCAAGATATGAAATGTGAGAGACAATGAGTTTCATTTATTCACTGAACTGGCACTTGATCTTGCCATCAAGTGAGCAAGTTATGGTTCCAGAAATATTTTATTATTGATATTAAAGGAGTTTAATATATATATTAAAATATGAATTCATGATATAATGGCATTATTTAAAATGTAATGTAATCTGTTTGTATCATGACCATTTTTCTTCTCCTAATCGGCTGTGTGGTGTTATTTCTGTCTTTTAAGGTGCCGGTGTTGATGCCGATGGACCTGATGGTGGAGGTGAGCCCGCGTCGAGTGTTTGCAAACGCCCACACCTACCACGTCAACTCCATCTCCGTCAACTCCGACTACGAGACCTACATGTCAGCCGACGACCTGCGGATCAACCTCTGGCATCTGGACATCACCGACCGCAGCTTCAGTATCCTTTTTGTGGGGTGTGTAGCGTGCTTTCATAGTAACAGAAACATCATCACACATTCACAAACACATAAATGCAGGAATAGATTTACTGAAGCCCCCCCAACACACACACACACACACTCGCACACACACACACTCGCACAGGAAACTCCCACGTCGCAAATCCTACTTTGTTGTATAAAGAAACAGTGTGTTGGGGGAGGGGAATATTATTCTTGGGGAGTGAAAATGTAGCTTAATGAATAATTCAAATAGTGCATAAATATTTCAGCCCCTTTCTGAGTTCTAATCCAGCTCAATAGGACACAGTTCAGACACATCCATGGCCCAGACAGGATTTATTATTTTACAATTCATCTGAATATGGAATGACTTATTCTCCCAACAATCCCCCCAAGACGTATTTAAATTGGTTTCCTTTTATTTCTTCTGTGAGTTATTGGAATGGTTATGTATATATTTACATACGTGTATGTTTTTATTTTGTATGTACATCACCTGTGTGGGATTGCACATGAATTCAAACAGAAACGTAATTAGTTTTCAGTCAGTTAGGGAGTAGAAATGATGAAAGAATGAATGAATGAATGTGTACATACAGCAGGGTTGACTGGTTCGGGCTAAAGCCAACTGCAGGCCCTGAAAACTTGACTCTCTTTGTTGTTTTCCTGAGTGACGCTCCCTCTTAGACATCGTGGACATCAAGCCAGCCAACATGGAGGATCTGACGGAGGTGATCACAGCGGCTGAGTTTCACCCCCACCACTGTAACCTGTTTGTCTACAGCAGCAGCAAAGGCACCCTGCGCCTCTGTGACATGAGAGACGCAGCACTGTGTGACAAACACTCCAAATGTGAGTAAACCTGCTGAGAGCTGGCATGAAGACTCAAACATTACTTCTTCTTTTTACCCTCCTGAAGCCAGCATGTGTGAGTCTACTAGTTTTGCACGATTTTACAGTTTCCACGATGATGACTCATAATAACTTTCTTCTTATTTTTCTTCTAGTGTGACATTTGTTGTTTTGAAGGAAATATGGAGATGAATTGCCTTGAAAGTTGCTCCACTTATTCATGGTCCCTGCAGGACAAATTGTAAATACTTTGGGATCCCCTGACTTCTCATTTAGCTTATGTAAATGAACCTGCAGAGACTTGCTTAATTTACCTAATCCATCACAGTGAATTATCATTATGAGGTTGCTTTATTTATGAGTGGCAATGTAGTTAAGAGTGTGGATTTCTGTGGTGGTAATGTGACACTAAACACTGTATCAGATGGTAATCAACTGAAACCTGAGGCATGTTAATTGATAAGAAATCAAAGGTAAAGAAGTTTGTTTTCCTCGCAGTTCAAGAGCAAAATGTGTCCCATTATTTCGCCATTCAAGAATATGTATTTCCAATGCACTTCTATTAATATAGAACTGAGTTAGTGTACTGATAAATCTGCTGAAAGGGTACAAATTAAATTTTCTCTCATGCATCAGATTTATGGTCTCCCAACTCTCTTTTTTCGTTTTTTCTTTTTGTCTACTTCCAACTTGAAATGGCCAGTTTCCAGTGTGCTTAATAACTCAGTATGAGTCACCGGTCCAATAAACTGTAAATTTTGTTCAACAAGCGGCAAGGGATTTTTATTTGTTATATATAAATGCACGTATTTACTCGGTTTCTCTCTTTGTAGAAGACTTCTAAGTATCTGATTGTGTGCTGATGTTTACACACAAGAGTATTCAGACAACGACATACAGAAGTTATCTGTATCTGTGAAGATTTCTTCATCTGTGTCCATGACATACTGACACACACACCATCATCATGTCGTTCACTGTGTTTCTGGCTGCTATCTGGCTAAACAGCAGCCCTTATTCCTTCCTGCTCTCTCCAGTGTTCGAGGAGCCCGAGGACCCCAGCGCCCGCTCCTTCTTCTCTGAGATCATCTCCTCTGTGTCGGACGTCAAGTTCAGCCACAGCGGTCGCTACCTGCTCACCAGAGACTACCTGACTGCTAAAGTCTGGGACCTCAACATGGAGAGCAAGCCCCTGGAGACGTACCAGGTGTGTGACCGCATGAGAAAAACATAAGGGCGTATTATAATGCAAAAAACATGAGAATTCATATTTTCTCTCTGGCTCAGCTTCCTTCTGGGAAGGAGTCAAGTGACTCTGTACAAGGTGATTCCACTCGGTGGAGTCAGTGTAGCTTTATTCTAGCTTCAGTCATTCAACATTCAGTCACAGCCAACGGCGTTTATAACCTGAAGGTTCTCATTATCACCCTCATGCCAACACCACATGCTTCTGCCATAAAGAGTCCATTTGTTTTCTTTAAATAATTCTGTTTTAATACATAAACTAACATCGTAAATCACAAAAATTACACCTACATGAAGAGTAGTTTGTTTTAAATCCTCGTTTCCTTAACGCATGTGTTTGTGACTGAAATCTGCTTGGTGACTTACCGTCCCTGAAAGAAGGCATTGTCATTCTGGAAATGTGAATAATTGGAGAGAGAAATGAATCACGGGATGATGGTTGTCTCTCACAGCACTTGCTGATCATTCGATTTTTTTTTTTTTTTTTTCAAAACCTTTTAAGGATAATTGGATTGATTACAAGCCAGAGAATGCACTTGTTCTTCTTGTCGGTGCAGAATCACCAAAAACTGGCCAAAGTTTTTTAATTTTAATTTTAATCTGTAGATGCATGGGATTGTGTGTTTGGCAGATAAATATGTGTGAGAACAGTACATTTCCATTTTGCTTTGTGTGTGGGATAGAGATGAAGTAGGCTTGACATGCTGTTGAAAGTATACAAAACGAAGTTGCCTACTAATTTTTTAGAACTACATTTTTCTTTTATGTTTGCATCTATCTTACACCCACACTCAATTTGTTTTTTAGTGCTTTCTATAAGCCACACCAGCTTCTGTTTATGCATTCATGTTCAGTGGAAGTATTTATCAACTCCCCTTCCAGTGTGTGTTTAGTATTCCTGCCGTGTGTGTTTGTGTTTCTGCCTGATGTGTGAGGGCCTATGAGGCAGTCAGGAGTGGGAGGCCAAGACGCACTGGAGCTATTTATAGTCCGAGCCTCCGCTCATAAAGTGAAACAGGAAGGAGGGATACCTTACACAGTGCCCGACACCTAGATCTGCAATGCAGCATGGAGAGGGACGAAGGGCGGGTAGAGAGGGAGAAGAGGGAGTGTGAGGTTGGTGTGATGAGTAGCGGAGCGAAGAGTTTGTAAGTGAGACGATGAGAACGAGTGATGGCAGAGGTTCAGTGGAGTAAACTGAGGGGAGAAGAGAGATTTCAAGGCTTAACAGCTTTTATTTTGGTAAATGTACACTATTTTTCCTCCTGGAATATGACAAATGTGCACACTGCAAGATGCCCATGCAAGATGAGGCACTACACTCAGAGATCTTGCTGACTGGAAAGAGGGACTATATATTCAACCTCAGCTGACACCGTATCATTTCACACTGAGCAGAGAGACCCACAGGGGAAAACCAAAATGTCACCTGGTTTGATGTACAACCATGGGCCGACCTCAGCTTGACTATTTATTGATCGCCGACTATCTGCTGCTGACTTTATGCAGAATATGAAAACGGGGGGTCTTAATGCAGAGCACGGCGACTGAAGGAAGGTGGAGATTTCAGCCCCTTGCATCACACTGCTGACACAGGCGGGTACGATGAAGGCACAAGGGAAAGGCATTATTAGTCAGTGTGTGTGTGTGTGTGTTCACATGTGTGTCTCTATTATCATGCCCTCGGTGGGTTTGGATTTTAATGGGTTTACTGATATGGAAAAGGAGTTTAGATTAAAATGTACTCTCGGCCCTCGTATTGCTCAGGGTTGGTGTCTCATTACAGTTGCCTTCAGGGAGGTTTGTGTTACAACTTGCACATTAAATGTGTTTGGTATCTGCCTCGTGCGTTTGTGTGTGTGTGTGTGTGTGTGTGTGTGTGTGTGTGCTCCCTCTATTCATAGTTAGAGTGTTGATACCTGGGAGGGAATTATGTGTGTTGATTGACTATAATCATACCTGTGTGTGCGTGTGTGTGTGTTTCTCCAGGTTCATGATTACCTACGCAGTAAGCTGTGTTCCCTTTATGAAAACGACTGCATCTTTGACAAGTTTGAGTGTGCCTGGAACGGCTCGGACAGGTACCTGACGTGTTCTGGTGTTCTTAGTCTTATGACAACTGAATGTCCCAAGATGTACTTGTAAGACTGGTGCCCTTGTGTATATATATATATAATACAATTTGTGGAGATGTTTATAGATTAATACATTATTGATCCAAATGAAATAAAGCATATTTTCTGCTCAGTTACTCAAATATTGTACTTAAATACAATTGTGAGATACTTGTTCTATAAATTTATGCTACTTTATACCTCTACTCCACCACAGGTCACCTGTTTAACCACACTTCGTGTTTAAAAGTCATAATAGTTAGTTTTAATTGAACTTGTATAATATGATGCATCATGACAGGTTAATTACTTAACAGTATACAAACCAGTTGGGGAACATTGTACAGCATTAGTACTTTTCTTTTATATACTTTGAGTACATTTTGCTGACAATAGTTTTCTACTTTTACTCAGAATGCTTTATATTATATAAATATTATATATTTATGTAGGTCTGTATCGCTGAATACTTTCTCCACTATTGTTGTTAGTTGGAGGAAATGACCCATTAGGTTTGAGAGTTGAGGTCAGTTTAGGAAGTTAAAGTCCAGACCTTAGTAACTGATTATCTCACCTTCTTCTTCTTCTTCTTCTCAGCGTGATCATGACCGGAGCCTACAACAACTTCTTCCGCATGTTCGACCGCAACACCAAACGCGACGTGACCCTGGAAGCGTCGAGGGAGAGCAGCAAACCCCGCGCCGTCCTGAAGCCGAGGAGAGTCTGCGCCGCCGGCGGGAAGCGCCGGAAGGACGACATCAGCGTGGACAGCCTGGACTTCACCAAGAAGATCCTCCACACAGCCTGGCACCCGACCGAGAACATCATCGCCATCGCCGCCACCAACAATCTGTACATCTTCCAGGACAAACTCAACTCTGAGATGCATTAATGAAGGGACGTCGGCGGTCGCTACAAATGAGTTTACACCTGAACACCCAGCTTTGTCGGAATGTACACATTGTCGGACATACACATACACACGAATATGCCTAGCACGCACACGATCAGAAAACACAAACGCATCTAGGTCTACTCGTCCACACGCTCCCTCACCTCCTCCCCAGCCCCCCAGAACTGAAAGGACCTGGAAAGGGCTAGAAAGGGAACAAGCTGGATTACGCAATGGATTATGGATCGCAAAATTGTCCGAATTGTGGATTTCTTGATTGTTCCCTCTGGATTGTGCTTGATGGTGTGTCAATTGCTACAGCTCAGCCTCTGAGGGGGATGAACCCCTCCCTCCCAGACTGGAGAGACGTTTACATATTTGTCTTCTTTTTGTTTGTTTCGTTCTTCGGGCTCTTTTGCTTTCTCCTCCTCCTCCTCCTCTCCTTTCTGTATTTGTGTGCTCCAGCAGATTCTATTCTTAACCCGTGCCCACTGTTTTGTATAACTAAAACCCTCCGTGGTTGTCAACCAGTGGCACTGATGGAAAACGGGGCGTTTATGTAACCGGCTGTTTGTTTGATTTCAAATCCCCCCACCCTCTGTTTTTTCGTAACTTCTTGTTAGATGACGTGAGTGATGGTAATTATGATGACAACGACAATTTGAAATGATACACGTGATGTGCAAGGAGGAATTCTGGACCCCCCCCCCCCCCCCATGACCCAAGTGCACCCCAGACACCTCTGAGTTTAATCGGACCCGCGTTCAGTGAGGTGAACCATTTCCAGTCCTGCAGATAGAAGCAGAATGGTTACACCATGGTCCAATATGAGGACACACACTCATATGTGCGTTTCAGTCATTAATGTTGTCGCTGACCCTTCAACGTTTCTGATGGTTGGAATCTGCTTGTGGTCTGGGGCTACGTCGTGTGCTACTTTGCCGTTAAATATAACTCAAATCATGAAGGACAAAAAAAAAAAATCATTTCAACAATCAAGCAAAAAAAGATGCTGCATGTAAAAAACAATTTAGCCTAGGTGTTTATAAATTGACTGACTGACTTGGCTGCCTTCTTAACCATTTAGACCCAGCTGTACAAAGGCTTCAGGGGCCCCCGAGGCCCCATACAGCACGAGTAACCATAGAGGACCGAGCTCTCCTACCTTTATTTGTGTCTCCGGACACGGAAAGCATGTTTACCAGTGTTCATACACTTACATGTCCATTTTGAATGAAGCCATCCAAGAATCGGTTTCTCCTCGACTGAAACCGAGAACCAGGAAGAATGGGGAATGTTTTCATTAACGTTGTTCTCTAAAAGACAAAAAGAAAAAAAAGGGCCTAAATGGTGTGTGTATATACCAACTCTGTTTTTGACATGTATGAGGTTTTGTTTTTTTTAAACATCCTTAAACGGACTGCCGATTCGATCATCCGTATCGATGATTGCCTCCAAATATACAGCAGAGAGATGGTATTTAAATATCCTCAGCCTTCCTCACTGGTTACTTTGCTGATGTGCAGAAGCTTTTATTTTTAGAAAACAGTTTATTCTTTTATTTCCTTTTTCTTTTGTCAATTCTACTCCACTACGTCCTGACCAAACTAATGTTGATTCACATATTTTGTGTTAATGTCTGTTGATGACAAATTTGTCACATGGACAGTTATAAATAATGTTAATATGTTTTTTTCTGAATAAAGATTTCAACGAAATTGCATCCAATGAGATTTACATGTGTGATTTTATTTCCCTGTCATTTTATAAGACTAACAGTAATTGCCAGTGCCATTATGGAAATGTGCATGCTTCAATTTATTTGGGCCTATAAGGAGGGGGTTATCATTATGGTCTGTGATACCAGTGAAGTCATGTGGTCTGAGGCACCATCTAGTGTCATCACATACTTACTGCACTTACCATACATTTCAGAAACAAGAAATCTCTCTCCTGCTGCTCTGACAGCGAACTAGATCAATTTTTCATATTTTAAATAAGTCTTGATTGTATCTGAGCACTCCTGTTCCTCACAAATGAATCACATTCAGACTTTTCCACAGTGGACATTTTGAACTGATCATATTAAACCTGCAATAATTGATTTCTTGGCCACTTGGGGGCAGCAGAGATGAGCTAACACAGCATTGAGATATCATCTTGGACATGAATATTTTTGAACTTAGTGTCTTTAAGAGATGTGACTTTGATCCCTACACAAGGACTGGGTTTCTGTCTACTACCCTTATCTTAAAAACAGCAGCTTAAAAAAACCCCAAAACTTTGAGTTTAACTTGCAGCCACTAGGTGGTGATGATACTTTTTTGTTTAATGAAAGCCTGATTGCTTGCCCTTTGAACCCTGATGGAGGCCATCTTGTTTCCTTGCACTCCTGGGTCGAGAGCACATTGTGGAGCTTCGGCAGCAGAAGCATCTCCATCTATCTTCTTTTTAAATCACTTAAAGAAGGGTTGTCTGTAAGTACAGTTTTTATAAGATGCCTATATTTGCATTAATGTTTATATTTTATATAAGACTGGGTCTCTTCGTAGTTCTCCATGTAACCAGTTCTGTTAGCAGCATTCACGTAGCTAAATTGATAGCCAGATTTATGGGCACTATGAGGCATTTAATACATGATGGAAATGTGTAATAACTCGGCTCATCATGCATATTGTTTACTTTATTTACAAGACTGAATATATTTTGGACTAACAAAACAAGACATTTAATGACATGGACTTTTTCACTATTTTCTGAAATTTTATTGACCAAATCGTTACAAAAATAATATTTAATCGCAGCCTTAGTTCCTGATATTAATGCTCCTTTGAATTTAAGTGTCCCTAAGCCATGACAATTGTCTTTTCCTTCTGTGTTTATGTCAAAATGGCCATTAAAATGTTGATCTTAAACAGTATATTGCACTTGCTTATAAATGCAGGCTTCACACCTTAAATAATGCAGTTAATGTAGAATAAAACAGCAACAAGCAAATGTTTGCACTATGTTTATGGTTCACAGTGAAGAAAACAGTAGTGACATCCTAACCTAAAACACAGCATCACTCAGGGACTGCAAATATCTTAAATCTCTGCACAGCAGAGATAGAAACCAGGGAGGAGGAGCAGCTGGAGAAGAGAACAGAGATCAACTTGGATAATAAAAACATGGATGCAGCTGGCGTTTTAAAGGTTAAGGATTAAAGACGTGATTTCATCCATTCTCTTCCAAATTATTTTTCAACCGAGACCATATCTTGTAAGGCACTAAAAATAATTTCACAAACCAATGACATACTGCACATTCAGTATTCTGTCTAATGTTAAATGCTTAAAGTTTGTCAGCAAAGGAAACCCTAACATAACACAAGTTATCATCAGAAACTTGAACAATGAGTGCTCACTTCAACGAGGACACTTTTAAATGAAAATACTGATGATTTTGGCAACAAATAATTGATTTAACGTACATAAATGTTCAGCACACAGTGTTTGTACAATGAACAAACAAAATCACAATAACTTAAAGAGACTGCTGCTGAAGTGCAGCTTAAATAAGATGAAATGCACTGACCACAGCGGAGGAGGTTTTGATTGTATCTTTTTCCTGTAAGGCAGTAAATGTCTTTCTCTAAAAACATTATCTGTTTGAGTTTCTCCTTTTTTGTATATATTTCATTATTTTTTATTTTATATTATGTTCTCACACATTTTGGCTCGAGAGCTATAAGAATGCAAACCACACATTTTGAGTATGTATTCACCCTCTGACAGTGTTAAGCAGAGTCATGTACAATCATTAGTGTTCTCCAACTAGTATTATCGTTATCATACATCCAGAGGTGTGTTTTCCAGATCCCTACCCCCCCTCTTGTATCGCAGTCTCTATTTCAGTCTCCGTGTGCTCGAGCTGAGCGGTCAGGAAGGGGTTGAAGAAGAAGTCAAATCCAAACTGCAGGGCGGTCTGGGCCGTGCGCCTCCAGTCGTGCTCGATCTTGTACTGCCTGCGGCTGGGCAAGCGGGCGTCGCCGCACGACAAGCAGTGAATGGCTTTCAGCTCAAACACGGGCCACTTGGAGCCTAGACGACCTTCCAGGATGGTGCTGAACTCCACCAGGCTTCCTGTATTTAGAAATAAAAGCATAGACTTGAACTCGTTGCTCGCCCGCAGGACGATGTCCTTCGTCGCGTCTTCGTCCTCTATGATCGTCCCGTTCCTGGTCTTCCTCTCCAGCGGCATGCCCATTGTGACTTCGAATTTGTAGCGATCGAAGCGCTTGATGTGACATTCATGCTTGGCCAGTTTTTTGAGTTTGCAGAGAGGATCTTCCGGAGGAGGCTCCGGTGCAGGCAGAGGCTGCGGCTCGTTTTTCACCTCCTCACACAGAGGATACGGCTCACCGTACAGGCACCGCATCCAGTTCCCCACAAACACGGGCAGCAGGTTGATGACCGACTGCGGCCCGTTCTCGATGTCGGTCACGCGGACGTATTTGAAGCGTCCTGTCCACGTGACGCGGTGCCCTTCCAGGTGAGAGCAGAGGATCTGCGTTTGGGCCATGTTGGCCTCTTTCCAGGCCAGAGGGCCACAGAGGCTGCTGTACTCGGGCCACGTCAGGGTGGAGTTGTAAACCTTCATGCCTTCAGACCGGTAGACGTACATCCAGCAGAAGAGCACCACAGCGCTGAGCCACACCAGGATGAGCTTCACGATGCTGCTCCGCGACAGAGACCGGAACACCGCGATGGGGTTGAGGCTGAAGCGGGTCCAAAGCCTCAGAACCACTGGCACGAAGCAAATTGTCAAGGTGACCACCATCTTGGTCACCTCCAGGGCGAGGAACCACTGCAGCAGCTGGATGATGAGCATCGCAGCCAGGCCTAGCGAGAGGACGGGCAGGGCAAACAGGAAGAGGAAGTAGCCAACGCACGTGCGGATCAATCCTATTGCAGTGGCGTTGTTAAGGAAGACCAAGCTGAGCTCACACCAGGTGAAGCAGACCATGTAGGGCACCAGGCACAGGTAGGAGCCCTTGAAGCCTCTCAGCTGGGCCATACGGAAGAGCAGATAGAACAGGTGTCCATACAGCAGACACGGCACCCCCAGGTTCAACACCACGTTGTCCCCTAGAGGCAAGGTGATGAACGTCATCCCAAAGACCTTGAGGAACCAGGGGAAGGAGTCTGGCAGGAGGTGGGTGAGGGAGCACGCTCCGGAGAGGACCTCTGTGAGGAGGGCTTTACGGGCGAAGAGCTGAGCAGAGGCATGAAGGCTGAGGAAGGCGGTGACGGTGAAGAAGAGGGCGACAGCAGCCAACTCTGAGCAGGGGATCCAGGATTTATCAGCGACAGGGAAAGAGAAAACCACGAAGATCACGGACAGCAGGAAGTACCTGGAACACAGAGAGGGGACGTATTCATTTAGTTGCAGATGTCAGTTTAGCTTAATATTTGTATTAATATATAAATGTATTTACTTTAATTTAGTGTTTATTTTTTGTATAAAACCTAAACTTAATTAGTTTTTAGTGAAGGTCAGGTTAAAAAAGTTAAATAATAACTTTGATTCAATTCAACAATTTTAGAAACAAATTGGCAAAAAAACAACATATCTACAAAACAATGCTAAACATATATTTCTAATAAAAAAATAAGGAATAAATATGATATTAATATGTTGTCCACATGGATTCTTGTAAGTTCTTACAGATAAGGCTCCAAGTGCGTCCATCCAAAGTTGGTCTCAGCCTGCTCCAGATCCAGACCAGGTTCAAAGTGAGTCAGCAGGTCTGTCAGGGCCCGAAAGTTTTCCCACGCTTTTGAATTCTGTAGAAGGAATGAATATGCAAATTAATTTCCGTTCATCTCCTAATAAAAGTGCATCTATAAAATAATACACAAAGAAAGTCACTTCCATTCAAATTGGACAGGTTCGATACAACAATACAACTGAGCTCTATGCATAGTATGTCTTTAACAGCACTCACCTGAAATACCCGCAGTGTGCAGATGACCATGGAGAAGAATGAGAGGTAGAAAACCAGCAGAGGGATGAGGAAGATGAAGAACTCTATTGTGAGGTTGGAGATGATAAAGAAGAAGATGAGTGCGTTGACGTGGTGCGTGGGGATCAGGGCGCTGAGCCACTGCATGCCGGCCCGTGACGCCCAGTCGATGAGGTGCTCCTTGATCTCCAGCAAAGCGAACAGAGGGAACTTCAGCAGCTGTGGGAACGACAGGAAAGGAGGGTGAGTCCCAAAGACGGATGGACAGCAGACATCAGTCACATGCTTTCAATCCTACCTTTTGGTGTAAGGGCAGTTCGTCGGGATTCTTCACCACTGAATCATCGCCGTCTTCATCATCATCGCCTCCTGCTGCAGCCATGACCGGCGAAGGTGCAACACCCTGAGCGTACTTCTTGGTCATCTCAACAAAGTCTTCCAGACCCACTTGGCATCTGGCTGCAAAGAGACACGCAGAGGAAACACGGACGTTAACCGAAATTTCAGCTGTGACTTGAACAAATACAGTAATTTACTCCCCTTGAATCTTCTCAAGGAATAAACATGCTATACAACATGTTTTTAACCACACAAACCTTCACTGGTGACCATAGTCTCCAGGACTCTCCTCTGTTTTTTGGCAGAGCTGTTGAGTGGGCCTGGGGACACTGGTTTGCCTGTAAATGGAGGAGGGATAATACAAAATCTCCTTAACATGCAACTAGTTTGTGTTTTGTTCTGCCTCTTTAAAACGACACAAACCTGTACAATGACGGTGTGTTAAAATTACAACATGTCCCCTCCCGTACCTGGCTCTGTGTGGACGTGTTCAACATTCTCCAGCATTTCCGAAACGGCCACAGACTTCTTCCTCTCCGGGTTCAACTTCCAGTACATCAGCAGAGCCGCTTTCCTGACTCCTCTCTCAAAGCGCGTCTCGGTACACAACTTCTTCACCTCCTCAATGTTCTCCAGAGTGATGCCTGGAAAACAAAACCAGGAACACAGACGATGGCAAACAGTTGAAGGCTAGTCCAACCAATTCATAGCATCAAACCAATTGTGCTACTTTGCTAATAGCCATAGTTTGAGGGTAGCGGTGGAAAGGTTTTGGTACCTTTCCTGGAGGCTAAGCAGTGCTGCAGCTGTTTGACGGCATCTCTGCGGCCTTGTTTAGCAGCCTGGACTAGCCAAGTGACCGCCGTGCAGTTGTTCAGCTCCTCATCTCTCTCTTCTGCCAGCGCCAGGAAGTAGCGGCCCATCTGGACAGACAGACACACAGACGAGGCAAGCGTTTCTGTGACTTAATTGACTTTCGACCTGTCCTTCCCGTCACTCTTGAATTAAAATCACATTATCATTGCTTGACCGATCTGTTCTGTGCCCACCATATGCTCATCAAAGTCAAAAGTGTTTGCAATATGTTCATCGACACTGACCTTGCTTTGTGCTTTAGCATCTCCCGACTTTGCTCTCTCCTCCAAATCCTCAAGACTGACCTCCTCCTCTGGCTCTTCTGACGGAAACAGAACACAGTCGGTCTCATGGGTCCTTTACGATCAGTACACGATATATAACACGTTCTTAATAGAACCGTGTCTAACAAAATAAGTTTACTGCATTAAATGTGTGGCTGAGTTAGCAAAGTCATTAAAACACACACACACACACAACTTCCTGATCCCAGCTGTCTAATCTCAACACAGTGCAGTGAAGCCAGAGAGTCTCAGTTACTTAAACTGCTGACCAAGCTGTTTCCATTTCCAGTTCATGTGTACAACTGAAAGAAATTATATGACTGTGGAAATTTAAAATACTTGAGTCTGCAAATGGAAACTCCAGTTTGACGTGCCAGTCGAAGGCATGAGTGATCCTAAAGTGTCAGCATGAGTCAGATCCTTCCATCTCTCCTGATTAGAGCGTCCCTCTCAACCGTTTTACTGTAATTATCATCTAACGAGTTCTGCTAGCCCCAAATCCTAGTGCCTACAGCGTATGCAAAATGTGTCTACTTCCTGTAAAACGAAGGTGTCACATTCGTGGTGTAATGCATATTAGGAAAAAGAGATGAGTGAAGTGGTGGTTTGATATCTAGTTACTTCCATCTGATGCCCCTCAATGCTGCTGGCTCATTGCCCAACGCTCCAAGGCCCTAAAATAACAACTAACTTCCCTGATATAATGCACACACTTACACAGTGATGCAATCCGTCTCCCATTTTTGATTTAATTTATTACATAATATAATTAAACACGTGGTAGAGAGCATGTATTTTTCAGGAAACAGGACTGAGCATGAGTCCATACTGTGGTCCAAATGAAAATGACTGAGATGTTGATTTCACACTTATAATTTCACACACGGGGTGAGACAGGGTGCCAGATGCTGTTTTACACATGGTAAATGTCTATAGATGTCATGGAGACACTGCAGTACACACAGCACAACTGGGAGTGTTGAGTAGAGAACATACAAAAGACAGTGAAGTAAATATCTTGTGATTAAAAGTGCAGAAGGTCCACACTCAGGGTTTCATTCTCACCTGCATCAGGTGTGGGAGGAGGCTGTGGAGCCCTGGCAGCAGCTCCAGCAGCTCTCAATCCAGGGGTGGGACTCCCCGTAGAGGCTGCATTAAGCTGAGATCTGCCCACCTGAGAGGGGCTCCTGATGGGCTGGTGGAGAGGGGAGGCAGGCGGTGTGGACAGGGAGGAGAAACGGGGGGAAAGACCTGGAGAAGTCCGATGGGAGGCAGTGGAGGGAGAGGATGAGGGTGTGGATAGAGGCGTTGACACGGTGAGTTTCGGCTTCGGCTGCTCCGAGGTCAGTGTGGTTGTGGTAGAAGACGAGCTGGAAGAGGAAGGGTCTGGCCTAAGGGGGGAAGGAGTAGTTGGGCTGGGTTTTGGTGTGGTTGGGTTCCCGGTCAGTGATGGTTCCATGGCTGAAAAACGTACCAGACAACTCATCAGTCAAAAGGAAAATTCTCCGGTTTAATCACAATGATGTTTCAAGAGTATCTAGAGACAGCAGCTGTAGTGTACAGCAGCAGAATGTGGAGTGACAGTTTCTGCACTGAAACCTGTGGTGGAGTTACAGCTGTTACCACAGGTCAAAGGTCACTTCCTCTCTTCATTTCAACATGCACCCTCCACTCACTCAGCTCTCATTACGGAGACTGCAGTACACAAGCAGTTCACTGAATCTCCCCTCCAACAACATTGGTTGGTGAAATAATACAGAAATATCAGTGTTATTGACATCCCTATTTGGCATTTGTGTATCAATATAATTATTGTAATTCTGCACCAAAAAAGGACCAAGATCAGAAAGTAAAGATAGTGATCTTACACCAAACATCTCAAACACATGACAACATAAGAGTCATCAGGCTGGAGATGTAAGTATTAACCTGTGCCTAATCCATTTTTAATTAACTTAATGGTTAAGATCCATGTTGTTTAGCTTGTGTAAAACTTTCTGTCATGTGGTCTTCAGTCTATTTAAGAGATTATCGAGTGAGAGCTGAGCAGCTATATTGAGAAACGTCCACCCCCCTGGAAACCCCCCACGGTCAGCAAGAAGAGGATCCATCGAAACTAATTCAACCAGTTTAGTGGCCATGCAGACATTCTAATTTAAATACAGTGACACGCTTTATGTTACCGGCATATATGATGGTGAAATATGGAGCGGATAGATAACCTGTGGGTTTTATTGCTAATGCTAACATGTAACTACTGTAGGCTCACCTACACCACGAACACAGCCTCTTTTCAATCCTCCAAGTGAGAAGGCCTCGATAAATATCTCAGTTGCGTTGCTATTCTGTGTCCCCAGTCATTCTTCCCTTTCTTTTCTTGGTAAATCACCCTGTCAGTTCGTCGGCTCTCTGTGGTCAAACTCACATTATACACAATGTACAGGAGGAACGTCTGTCGACGCCCACTCCGAATTCTGAGCATTGTGATTGGATAAAACGGACTTCTTTATTTACAACGCAATTTGATTGGTTGTAAGGTAGGAAGTTGAACTTATTTATTTCAGTCAAGAGCAATCAACCGTCGAAAGCTACCCGGTACCATAAACAGTCTGTCAGGGACATTTATTGCAGTTACTGGAACATATAAACCTCGTTTAAACGAGTAATATTCTAAAATACGTTGTTCGAATGAGACATTTTAATTCCTGCTTTTATCATTATTCGATATATTTTTTCTGCAAGGTAATACAAGTTTCTACCAGGAGATGGCAGTATATGACATGTTTTTATATACAAAAAATGGAGAAAACTAATGATATATAGTTTCTATCAATATCTTACAAACTTTTAAAAATACATAAAAACGAAACGAATATCTTGTAAAATTATTTAAAAATCCACCTGCTAATCTACTACTTGTGTTTGTTTTTTAATATGTATTTTCTTGTCTTTTTCTTTTATATTTTCATATGTAAGCTATGATTGTGCATTCCATCTCTATTTTGTCTTCCTTTTGTTAAGATAAATAGAAAATAGTGCAGTATTTTACTTAATGGGGATTTTAAAAAGGCCCCATGGCATTTTTAAACCATGTTGGCCGTGGGAATATAAATCTGCAATTTGGGTGTAACTCTTTCTCACAGTTTAACTCTGTGAGAACAATATATTCATTGTGCCCAAACATAAGAGTTGTTAACGATGCTCAGAAGTATAGCTTTTTGCTTACATACATGCACAATGCAACCTGCAATAAGAAGCAGAGGGAAATAAACAAGGAAAGGAAAACATTAAAGTTCAGAAGATGGGGGGCCAGGGGGTAAAGCAAGGAGAGCAGATGAAGGATTTACAAAGAGAATAAGCCACAGGATTGGGGGGAATGAGATTAAAGTTGTACGCTGAGAATGAGAGTGGATACCACATTGTGGGAGAAAAGGAAATGGGGGGTAGTAATTGCTTAACTGCAGCTGCATTGAAGCAGTTATGTAAATGGCTCCTGATTAGTAGATTAATGCAATCCAGTTGAGAGGATAAGCATGACCCACACATTGGTTTTGGTCTTTCACATGCACACCTTCATGCTATATTTGGCCATCTGTCTTTTAAATGGGTTGGGGCACACATGCACTCAAAGACTACTTTATATTAGGCAAAGCAGCTCAAATAAGACATGTGTAATATATGAGCTTGTTTTCTTTCCCTGTTTCCCTTTGAAGAAGTCCTGACTTATTCTGAAGCTCATGTGATGGAGACTTTCCCATTATCTTTTCTAATCTAATATCTGACACGCCTCTCTATTGCACTCATTACTGTAAAAGCTGTTGCACCACACAAAAGAATAAAGACTGTGAATCCAAAATGCACTCAACCCCCTAGTTTCCTTCTGTGTCGAGGTAACAGGTCCCTGCATACAGTGCAGGCCTCACCCACGCCCCCCATTACTAATGACTCTCACAGGAGGAGGAGAGGTATGGTCAGTGACTACAGCAACCAAAAGGAATATGTGAGAATGCAGGGAAAATTTCCATTACAAATGTACGTGTCGCTATTCTTTTGTTAGCCATGTTAGCCAAATTCCTTCTATTTTAACACTGCAGTCTATAAATATCATAGCAGCCTGTTTATGTTGTGATACTGATGAACAGACAACATGTCATGATCAGCTACAGATTTCACAAATTCTCAGACAGGGAATTAATCCAACTCTAGTAATGTTGGTGCTACTGACTAATCGTCTAAGAACATGACGTGTCTTTTATAAGAGCCAATAAACTCTTAGAAAATGCTTAAATCATTGGCACATCTAAATGAGGAAAACTCAACTCCTTCATGTGGCGTCTGCCCATTCATCAAATACCAGCCCAACATATTTATCTGTCGTTGAGGCCTGTGTGGAAAAGAAGCAAAGGAAGTGTAAAATTAAGTAAATGAAAACTTGACAAACATGAATTGTATGGATGGTGGCCTTTATTCAAAACTCATAGGTACACTGTATTGCTAATACAGCTCTAGCTCCCCTTGGTCAGTCACACATACTTTCACTGTGGCTTGGTTAAACATCGTGTATTATGACCCTGAGTGTGGGCAGTGGTGCTGTATTCGGAGAACAAAGTACTGGACCGTCTAATGGAACATTTAACGACAGCCTTTCCATTAAAAACCTCATAGCTTCCCCAGAAGGTCAGAAACAGAGAAAAACCCTTGTTACTAGGTTGTCGGATTGTTATGGTTGTATTAAGGGTTTTGGGGATACACTGTGGAACATCAGGCTCAGATTTTTTTCTGTGTCAAACAGTGGTGACTCATGCCTGGGAAGTCTAATTTCCTTCATATGAAAGTTTCACGTCACCACAAGCACTAGACTGGCCGCTTGGGGTTACATTATGGAAAATAAGTCGGTTAGGCGGCTGGCTTCAGAAATGGATGCCTAAGTGTCTAATGTTTTCTGTCTACGTGCTTGAAATGAATGCCAAATAGATGGAAGGTTAGCTAGATATATTCCTCATTTGATCCTGTGATCCCCTCTACCACAGGCTGTCACTAAAAGCTAACAACCAGCAGTCATGAATATGTTAAGCTTATTATCGACAGCTCTCATGGATATGCAGAAACCCTAAGACGATTACGTTAAGTTAATAAAAACAGTCACTCCTCACATTATTGTGTTACTCCTAGCTGGGTCAAAGAGATGGAAATAGGCTGGCTAGAGGTTGTTTCTTTCTTCCCACGTAGAAATCTGGGATTAAGATGCTTGTATAACTTCACTATTCAGCCCGGTCACTACACCTTCTCTTATAGAAGCAAACCAGGCTCCGGATGTATTCCACCAATACCATCACCTGAATCTAATAAGATATCTGCTTGTTCTTTTATCTGCAGATGAACTTTCACAAGGCAGTATCACAAGGTTATTGTGACGTCAAGTCGAAATAAAGTTTCCCTTATCCTTTTCTGTGAAATCTCCCATTCTTCAGAGAGGGAGAGAGCGCGAGTGTGGTACAAAACCAGCCCGACAACGTACCACGCTGCGGAAAACAGTAAAAATACCTCAGGCAAAACAATTAAAAGAAAGGCTCATTACCGCCCTCTGACACACATTCACTCTCTGAGTCAGTCCTTCACCAAAACAAAGCAGGACACACATCCCTCCCTCTCCTTGTCTCTCTCTGCCTGCAACAGTGTTTTTTTCACTTTATCTCTTCATCTCGGTGTCTGTTTGCTGGCCTCAGCAGGAACCTGAATGGGCTCTAGCTTACTACTACAGACCTGCTTTGCACGTCTGCTTTACCTCACTCAAAAATGTTCTGTACATATGAAGTGCACAAGCACATGCAACCTGGAAAAATGCCGCCTGGGACTCTGATTGCACTGCAGCAGAGGACATTATGTGTAGACAATTGAAACTCATCCCTGACCATTCGCGCTTCTTTCTTTGCTTCCTGCCACCTATGTTGCCCTGCAGCAACGAGCATATGCTGCCGCCACTGAAAGCTATGCTGATGTGTGTGGTGCTGCTTGTGAATGGCAGACAGGCAGGCAGGCCTAGAGTGGCGAGGGAGAGACAGGCAGCTGCGCGTGAGTAATGCATCCTCCAGAATCTGGGTCACACTCACACCACTTTCATATTGTCAGGTTTTTTCCCCCACAGTTTTATGATTTGACAAGTCATGTTCTAGAAAAATGTGTTGAATTAAGAGGCCTGAGAAACCTTAATTGAAGCTCACAGTGGACCTTATATAGTGGTCATCATCATCATCATCATCATCTAACATACAGTGTAGGGTGCATAGCACATCAGGTACAGAACATTTTCAACATTATGGTATAAAGGTATTTCAATAAAATATAATAATTAGATAAATGACAATTAAATTAAAGGCTTAAATATGAACAAAGCAAAAACAAATATTAGATTAAAAGGAAAGGACATAAAATGATAAGAAACTAAGCACTGTCTCATGTCTGATTTGTATGGCTGTACCCTGGACGTCTATTAGCACATCAGTGGTCTGTATGGTCTGTACGTCTGACGTACGTTTCTCCCGCACCGGCAGCGTGTACACGCATTAACCGCGCGCGGTGTCATTCTTGAACACGCAGTCAGGTGTCGCGCTTCTATCACGCTACCGGCGACGCCCGCCCGGCGTTTTTTTCCCCTCCTCCCCTTCCCATGTTCACGTCGAAACAGTTTTATTTATTTATTTATCTTTTTACTCGTGTGTTTGAAATGTATAGGAACGGATGACGTCGCGCGTGCACTGTGTGTGTGGGCGTGGAGTGAAATGTCAACGGGCAGCGCGCGAGGACGAGGAGGCGGAGGAGGAGGAGAAGCCTGAAGCGTCCAGTCTGTAGCTCGGAGGATGATATCAGGGGTGGAAATACAACTTCAGCCGCTGTGTTAGCCGATGGAAAATGTGTGTAATATCCGAGGGGTGAAGTTCTTAAACAGTTGCTGTTCACAGTTAGCCGAGCCCGGCTTCTTTTAAGAGCTGGGGGGTGCAGTTAATTCATTCACCCGCACGCCGAAGCCCAGCCTCCGTCCTGGATGTGGGGCGAATTAACGTCAGGCAGCGACGCTTCAACATCAGGCCACTTGTGACCACCGGACCTCCATTTCAGGTAAGTTTGCTCGGTGTGAAATGACAGGAAACTTCTTTGTAGGCTCTTTGACAGGCGGTTATTCTGCCCGTGACACGTATCAAACGTCCGTGTTTGATAACTGCTAACGAAGCAGGAACGGAGAGAGTGCCGCCGCCGACTTCATATCTGCCTTTTGATGTGTGTGTGTGTGTGTTTTTTTGGGCTGCCCACAGTAACGTTAACTGCCTCACGTCGCGATGTGAATTATGTCTGCATGGTGGACCTGTGTGACATCTGTGGTGTGGTCGACGAGCCAAATGAGGAAGTGATGGCAACACGAGTGATTAATATTCAACTGCTTTTACGGTCCTCCTTGATACGTTAGCCGTCGCACCGCCGGTGTGTCCTCCTGCCTGCCGTTAACTGGAGGCCCTCGGTGGACCGTATAGTGTAAGAGCAGCGCGGTGGAAATGCTACATGACAGTGGTTCACGCACAAACATCAATTCACGTCAACGTTAGTTAGCCGAGCGCAAAGACACTTTCCGACCTCCGTGGCTGCAGGATGCTGCAGCTCGCATGTCGCCGTGGGGTGTGGTTGGCGAGCCGGACGCGGCTGTCAGCTCCCTCCAGCAGCACTCGACCCTATAATCTCCCATTTGACAGTTTGTTAGAGAGCTGGGCACCATCGCGAAATATATATCTACCACTAGTCCTCTGCCATGCATGTATGCCAGCCCTCTGTGCTGTGTTTACCGGCGGGGTCTGTCATAACAGCTCTCTGCCTGTGTGGCTGTGGCTCCAGAGGCTCGTAAATCTGCCCCAGTGGACAACCAACATGTGTTGCACACTCACTACTGTTTGATCAGTCGGCTCAGGGCATGCTGTAATAACTGCGATGCATAATCTGCACACTGTGTGCTGTATCTCTAAGGATTGCACCCCATGCAGGTGCTGGAACAAAACTATATTTATTATGTTGACAGGAAGATAGGCTGGCTATGCATGATTGTTCAATGGTAGTTTTTCACCATGGCCTCATCCTGTCAGTCTACTCTGTTGCATCAATGAATGTTGACATTCAGCGAGTCTTGCACTGTACCAGTTCTTTCCCCTCATTAGTGCCTGCCCTCATCCACACGCCCATTCCTAACTTAATTTACACATCCTTCATTCCTCATCCTACCTCACCCGCCATGCTTTCCATGAGTATGATACTTTGAGTAGCGGGATAATCCCTGTGGACTATGCCCATATGTGAGTGTAGATCATCCTGTATTCTTAATGCAAAGTGTGGGGCAAATGTCTGTACTGTACTGTGTATTGATGTTTATGTGTAAGCCAGGGGGTAAATAGTAACCACAATGATTAATGTGCTCACTGTGTAGTCAGAGAGAGAGAGAGGCAGGCTTAACCACATTACTGACTGCACTATCATGTGTTTGCAGAGAGAGGCTGTCACTAATAACATACATACAGATGCACCAAAGCATGCATTGACATGTAGATTCACAAAAACACACCTCTGGCAGCGAGAGACCAAACCGACACATTAGTCGGTGCTATAGATCTGTAACCTGAGCAATAAAACTAAGAATAGCATAACTGAGTCTGCAGCATGCATATGTGTGACCGAGACGGATAGAGAGACTGTGTTTATCTGTTTGGGTTGACTAGTCATCGAGGTCAGTAACATGGATAATAGTTTGTAGGTCATATGCTTCACTAGTGCTGCACTTGGCTGGGTTACTCAGCCCCGCGATGGGATCTTCTTAGTGTCTTTAGAGTATCGCTCGGCTGCTGTGTGAGCGTGTCTGGACTGTAGAGGGATGTCTGGAGGGTGGCCAGACCTGTTCTGACAGTCTACACTCTGCTGATGCTGAAATGACTACCATGAGAATATGTATATGGGTCGGTATATAAGCATAAGGCATTGTAATGACTGTTGATTTTTTTAAAACCTCGACAGGGAAGCAGTGAGTCTGTGTTTCGGCTCCCATTTGCAGCGCTTTGATGTATTTATTGGGCTTTTATATCTCATTGAAGTCGGGTTAATGTTTGACACGACGTGAGTGTGTGTGGTCTGTCTAGCTTCCAGGAGGTCCATCTGTGAGTGCGGAATAAAGCTTGTGACCGTTGCAAAGACGTCGCCTACCCAACATTTTGTACTTCATAAATAGTAAACAACCCATTAAAAACCCTTAATATATGTATATCTAATTCTTATATTATTAACCTAGCTGGGATTGGCTCCAGCCCCCCCGCGGCCCCGAATACAGGATAAGCAGTAGACGATGGATGGATGGATGGATGGATGGATGGATATAACCTCTGCTAAAGAACAATGCTACACTTATAGTACCATATTTCATATTTTTATATCATTATGAAATCAAATTATCAAATAAATGTTGGGTTTTCCCAAAATTGTCAGGTTTTTATTCATTTATTTTTTTGTAGCCAGCAATTCTTTCATACATCATGTCTTTTTGTGAAGTCTAAATCACAATGTGTAGGTTAATCATGACGTTGATATCCCTTCCTTAGTATAAACTTAATAGGAATAAAAACAGGCAGTGAGAGCAGCACTTGGCTTTTTATTGGAAGAAATTAAACGAATGGTCACTTAATCCATTAGACGATCAACCAGAAATCAATTGGTGAAATTCATTTTGATAATCAATTCATCATTTCAGTTTATTTTCATGTAGTGATGACAGAAAAGGTGATGGTTGCAGCTTTTTCATGTCAGGAATTTCTGCTTTTCTCTGTCTTATGTCATCGCAATTTAAATATCTTTTTTTCGTTTTTAACTGCTTTATGAAAGTATGATGGGCACTATTTTCTGATGGTTTATAAAGCAAACAACTAATCGATTAGTCATCAACAGATGAATTAATAATGGAACAGTCCTAGTTGTAACAATATAGGATGAAATGGAAGACCACTTGGTTTTATTTATTTATATTTGATTGTATGGCTGTGTTACTACGGTATGCTGCCAACTCACAGAGAGACAAATGGCAGAACGGTTTCAGGAACCTCAACATTTACCTGAAATATGTAAAACCGGTTTTATTGTCAACTGGTAGCTGAACATTTTAAATGTTTCCGGTTTCAAATTAACAGAACAGTCTCCAGCTTTTAAAATAGACTTACTTTAGGCACTATCCACTATACTGCAAAGTTCACTACTGAGGATTTTTATTACAAATATACAAACGCTGTCCCACATTTTAATCTCCCAACTAAAAGGCAAAGCCAAGGAACACCCACCAACCAGTGCACTGTTGTAATCCTATACTGGTATGTCGTTTCACAGAGAGAACAGGGATTTCCTGAAGCAGTTATGAAACTACCTGCATGTTTATCACACTTTGTCTGGCCTGTTTTGAAGGAATCCAGATTTATCAGCCAGTTGTAGCCAGGTACCAGCATGAAACCTCAATTACACTATGCTTCAACTCATATTCTCATTCTCCATTTAACTGATGGATTCATTTTGTTGCTGACTTTTTGAGAGTATCAGCTTAATTGTGAAAGATCCTTAGCAGCTGCAGGATTTCTTCATCACTCCTTTCTTGTGTCATAGTCATTTTCCGTGGTTATGTAGATTTGATTATATCAGTTGTGTGGTTTATTCCGGGGTTGATGACGACTTTTCGATCTTGGCCATCAGTTTTATCTGTTGAAAGGTTTTTGTGTAAACACTTTGGCTTTCTAGCGTCATATAAGCGGGGTAACTTTAGCACTGAAGGTTCATGTGTGCTTCTTGGTGCCCCTATAAAATCACAGTTTGGTTCTAGCTGCCAGCTTAGGAACAAGTGCTACAGGGGCTTTTTGGGAACTCTCTGCGGTTGATGGCATGTACAGCTTATGTTTGTCTGTGTCAAGTGAAAACTGCTCTCTTTTTTTTATAACAATAATGAAATAAAGACATGTTTGTTAGTCCTGTGAATAAGTGATGAGAGCTTTTGTGTGCATAGATGACAGCGGTATCTGTCCCTAGTTGTTCTCAGACTTAGAGAGTGTGTGCTTGCGTCAGTGCTTTCTGTGTATGTGAATGATCTCCCTCGGCCACTCTCTCTCTCTCTTTCTGTGTCTGTGAATGAGAGTGAGATCACCGATTGCCTCGGCGCATTAACATCATCATGCCAGCAAGTGGGGGTGGAGGGATGGAAGAGGAGAAGGGGGAGATGGTTGAAGGTTGGTTTCTCTCTCTGCTAGAGGTTTGCACTCCCCCCCCCACTTTGCTACTGCTCTTTTATCTGCTATAGGCTTCATCTTCCTCCATCCTGTCTCTCATGCTTTTTCTCTCCCATCCCCACTGGTTCCCGATGTCTGACTGTGTGTGCTGTGCAAGAATCCATGTGGAAGAAATCTTCCTTGCCCTCCAGCATCAATGCATTTCTGTCTCTCAGTCAACCTCGACTCAGAGATTGGACCAGATAACAAAACCGTGTGTGTGTTTTTCTGTGTGTGTGTGTATTGTACGTATGTGCAGCCTTTATATGATGCTGTTTGTTTCAAATCCACCGTGACGTTCCTTCCCATCATTCTCATTTGAGAGGAATAGAGTTTTTGCGAGCAAGCGTTGCCTTGGTAACTATTGCTGCCATCTGTGTACGTTGTATAAATGTTTGGTAATGTGTGTGTGTGTAGAAAAAGATGGAGGCGCTTGCGGTCTTAATGCTTTGGCTCCCTCATCGTTGCATTATTTATTTAATAGTCAGCAGAAAGAAGTGGAAGGTTACTGGGTTACAATTCATTCCAGGAAGAGATTGGAGGAGTCCCTTTTTCAGCTCAGTGAATGTGTGTCACTGAAGCAACACAGTCGGAACACAATATGACAAAAATACACCTGCTCACACAACATCAGTGAGATTTATGATGAGGGAAAAAGGATGAGGAGTAGAGAGAATCATCAATTTACATCCTTATGTATTTGCTTTGGATCGTGTGGTTCAGTTGGATGTCACCGTTCTCCAGCTCAACGCTTATCAATGATTAGCTTTACATTAAAGCTGAGTGTGTGTTTGTCCAAGTACCATTTAGTTTTGTGTGAAACCACTCATTGAACGACATCACTCTTCACCAGTCGTGCCGCTACCATACTAGGTAACTTAGCTAAGTTTAAGCTAAGCAATTTTACCTGATGTCTTTTATCCAGTGACTCTTTTTATCAGCTGGCGTTAGTGTGAGTAACATAACATCCCGGAATGAAACACACAGGCATCGTAGCTTCAGTGAGAGATGTCACTTACTTCACTTTTGGATCGTAGACATTCTCAATATGTATTTTCAGTCTGATACTTTTTACAACAAAATGCAACTTCCTTGACGTGCAAAGTTGTATTTAAAATTTAAAAACATCCGATGCGTAATTCATGGCACAATTCAAACCGGATCAAAACATTTCATCATCATTGACTAATGTGTGTGTTTTTTTTTTTTTTTTTTTAGAAATAAGGATGTTTATTATTAGGAAGGGAAAGCTGGAGACAAATCTTGCAATTGTATTGCACTTTTGGGTAAAGTGGAAAAATTGAATGGTGATAATAGAGGCGGCTGCCTTTCTACACTCACCTGGTCCACAGAGCCGAATCTAAATCAGTCGCTTATCTGATTGAAACAGTAATTCATTTAGAAGGGGTGAAGACAAGTAAAGCAAATATGTCTAGATCAAATTTTGTCAAAATAACTGTCAGTGTGCAGGGAATTTGCAGTAAGTGATAAATGAGTATTGATGTGATCTGTGATGATTAGTTTGTTCTGCAGGAGTAAAGTACACTGATACTAGGACAGCAGTGTGTGTGCAAGTCCAGAACTTATTAGAGGATCTCTAGAAAATAGAATCAACACAAATGCATTTATTAATCTACTGTAAGAAAGAAGTGTTAGGTGTGGAAGACCAGTGACCATCAGACACATTTTAATGCACTATGAGACCCAGGGACTAGAATAAGATGATGATAAATGCCCCACACCACATAGAAAAGGGTTACAGAGGAGAGTGTAAATGTTAGTCCCCAAAATAGTTCGTTTTCCCCAGGCTGTAGTGCATCATGTGGCTTAGGTTCAGTCCACTGTGCAGAGTAGTGTGGTGTAACCCAGTTTTAACACTGACTCACCCTTTTTCTTTTTCTCTCTGTTTGCTGTCTCTCTCTGAAATAAAAGCCCCCGGTGACCTCCAGCAATGATGTAGACTTGACAACGATATGATGATAATGCAGGGCTTCGCACGGAGGCGGAGCAGCGACTGACTCTCTCCTCCTTTTCTTGCCACACCTGGCACTCTACGCCCGCTCGGTTTGGGCAGCCGTAGTGCGATGTCCTCAACCACACACCCCGTGGCGCCTCCCCTTAAGAAGGGAAGGAAGCCAGAGAAATCGGAGGCGATGACTGACCCGGTGCAGGCCACCAACGAAGAACTGAGGGGCAAACTCCTGGACACCCAGATCGAGCTGCAGCAGGAACGCGGCAAGGTGAGGAGGAAGTATAAGCCTTGAAACCATCAATCCATAGAAACAAGCTCAAAGTATTTGTATTTGCTGCAGCTCATTCAATACAAGCACACTCATACTAAGATGTAATACTTAGAATATGTAATAATTGAGTGATTACATGATAGTATTAACTGAGCTTATACCTTTACTTAGTTAGAGGCTGGAGCCGATCTCCATTGGGTGAAGGCAAGGTACACCCTGGACAGGTCGCCAGTCTATCGCAGGGCTGACATGCAGAGACAGACAACCATTCACACTCATGGGCTAAATGACTCGAAATTGCCTGTAGGGCATCATAGGTTATCATCAATTAACCTGCGAACTCCACACAGAAGGAACCCGAACCCAAACTGGGAATCGAACCCGGGAATCAAACCCGGGAACCTCTCACTACCCACTCCACCACTGTGCAGCCCTCAGATTGTGATAAATGAATCACAGCAATGAACGACATGGGGGAAGTGCATGCAAGAAAAAGTTATTTTTGAATTAACATTTAATTTAAGCCAGGACAGGAACCGAAACTGTTTTTCATGTGTGTCCTGCTCTCCCCGTTGGGGAATAAATCACCGGCTCCATAGCTGTTCATCCATTTTGGCTTTGACTGCTAGCACTAAATGCACAAACTTGCACAGTGCTGCACACACTGTATCTGTGAGCAAATGGATGAACACACTGGTGGCCTGTGATTTGTATGATAATGACGGGTTGGATTCTTATGCTCTCCCAGGTATGTAAGCTCCGTGAGCGGCTCCAGGAGCAGCGGCAGGGTCGGGAGCTTGAGCAGCACAAACATGCTGTCGCGCTCACCGACCTCCGCGCCAAACTCCACGAAGAAAAGCTACGCGAGACTGCGGCCGTCCGTGAGACGCTGGCACGGCAGCATGAAGTGGAGTTGGCCCGGACCATCAAGATCCGGGACGCCGAGGTGCAGAGGCTGCAGGGGCTTGTGAACGCACTGAGAGACGGAGCTGCTGACAAGCTCAAAAATGCTCTTCTTGGAGAGGCTCGGGAGGAGGCCAGGAGAGCCTTCGATGGAGAGAGGATAAAGCTACAACAAGAGGTAGGTTGTAACATGCATATCGTAACAGTAATGCAATATTAATTATGTTTTTAATATGAATTTGGATGTTGTCGCGGTGACATTGCCCAAAAAAAACTCAAGTATTAATCCTAATGCTGCTTTCAAACTGTGCTCTGCTTCTACCAAAGTGGAAGTCAGCCTGATGCGCCTCACAGTTGTGGTTGTTATCAGCAGCAATTTCATTGGATGCACCACATCATATTCAAAGCACTTACACGTCAAATGTGCTTATATTTAGCCTGACCTCACAAAACTGTAGAATGAGTGTTGCCAATTTGCTTGGATCTTTTCTGTGGGCATCGTGTGTGTGTGTGTGTGTGTGTGTGTGTGTGTGTGTGTGTGTGTGTGTGTGTGTGTGTGTGTGTGTGTGTGTGTGTGTGTGTGTGTGTGTGTGTGTGTGTGTGTGTGTGTGTGTGTGTGTGTGTGTGTGTGTGTGTGTGTGTGTGTGGATAAGGGACTGTGTAAAGTGTTTTGTAAATCTGCTGCTGAAAAACAGGAAGCAGGGTGGAAAGGTCTTTTGCCAAGCTATTGTTTCGCCGTAGCCTGACATCCAGACATCTATCATTTCAACTATCTAATGGGATAGGACGTCTGTTTATAAATGCGTACAAGTTGCTTGCTTTGATGTTTAGGGTTTTGTGTATTAATATTATTTTGTATGTGTTTTTTTTGTTTTAGATCCAGGAGCACAAGACTGCCAGGAAGCAGGCTGAAGAGGCACATGCTAATGCTCTGCAGGCAGATAAAGCCAAAGCAGCGGATCTCCGGACAGCCTACCAACAGCACCAGGATGAAGTGCACCGCATCAAACGTGACTGTGAGAGAGACATCCGCCGACTGGTGAGACCACTCTCTACCAAGAAGACATGCACTAGGGACACTACGTATGTCTTATAGAGTCTCTCGTTAAGGCTAATAAATAAAAATATATATAAAATATTTCCTGAAGACACTTTTGATGGTTTACCTGCTGGTGACTCAAAACATGCATATCTTAAACAGCACTAACTTCATCAAGCTCACTGAGAAAATAGTTTTTTTAAATTTGATACCATATGGGATTATTTCCGAGTTCCTATGTTGGAGAGTCTCCCGTTAGTTCCATCACAACAATCTCATTCCTGTTATAGGTTGGCTAATTGCTGTATTGTGTCTTACCTGCTGCAGTTACTCATAAAACCCTATTACATACAGTAGGGATACATCAGGCATTATTGCCAGTTAAGGACTGTTTGAGCAAGGACATTTGGTAAAAGAGTAAAACGTGGCTGGTTGATAGAGAGTAGTCAGAGCAGGAAATACCAGTGAACAAAATACAGAGGGAAGGAAAAGTGGGAACACTTGTCAGAGGGTTGTGTGAACACACAGCAAGTGCAAGGCCTCATAAATGAATCATAGCTGTAGCACTATATTTGAAAAGTTAAAACACTGTCACTCCCTTTTTCTGTTCCCGGCCATCGGAGCATACAGCTTCTTAGGCGGTGAAGGTGTAGAGGAGACGGTGTGGGACTCGAGGTTAAAAGTTGCATCCTGCTAAAACACACTTGATTGTACATAAATAAAATAGTGTACTTCATGTAAAGCAGATACATATATCTACATTTTTATGTATTTTCTGCAACAGAATCTGAGGGACATATACACCATTATGATCATTTATAATGTAGTCCAGTCGTGTTTATATGGGTTTTAACTGAGATTCAATGGAAAACTGTCTGTCTGACTCACTCACTCTTCTCACCACCCACACCACCATGTTCCCATCCATCCCTCGTATAGATGGATGAGTTGAAGGCGAAGGACCGGGTGATGTGTGCCTTGGAGAAGGAGCTGGGGCTGCAGGCCGGCTACGCCCAGAAGCTTCAGCTTCAGAAGGAAGCTCTGGATGAACAGCTGGGTCAGGTACGAGAGGCGGAGAGACACAACCACGGGAGCCCCAAGAGAGAGCTGGTGCCTGGGCTGGGGGACAACTCAGACCTGATCAACAACCAGGTATATACCCGCAGCTGTAAATGCGCATGCTACTCTAGTGCACATTGCACATTCTCTACATTAGCATTTCTAAACAGGGGGGGTAGACTTCCTTTCACCCTCATCATCGGAAGCTTTTTTTTTTACAGTGAGGCTTTCACTGCTATAACAACGGTGGACTCTGGTGCTCCTCTGACATTTTTTTTTTAAGTTTTCAAAATACATCCATATATTAAAGTCCATGCATGTACTGTAGATGTGATGTCTGTACTACATAAAGGTCCACGTTCACAGTGAAAAGGCATCTCAATCTTCATCCTCTTTCCCATCCACCTGAATATCCTACCTGCCTGCATGTACTCCCTTTTTTAGTTTGTATCTTCCTCCTGCTCTCCCCTAACCCCTGCTCAACAGGAGGAGGAGCGTGACATGAGGAGGTTCCAGCTGAAGATTGCTGAGCTCCACTCAGTCATCAGGAAACTGGAGGACAGAAACGCACTACTGGCCGACGAGAGGAACGAACTAGTGAGAAACACACAGATGTACATGCATGCAGTGATAATAGGCATGCAAATACACAAACACACTCACATTGTTACACTAAAGTACACACACACATAAATAAACATACATGCCTAAGGAACATGTATTAAAACATTTTATTTTCTAAGCTCTCTGGCCTTGATCTTGCCTCTCCTGCTAAAACAGGGCATTTTTCAGTAGAAGGCGGAAGATTGCATTGTTTCCCCTCCGTTTCCTTCCTCTATTCAGTTGAAGCGGGTCCGAGAGGCTGAGAGCCAAATGAAGCCTATGTTTGAAAAGAACAAGCGGCTGTCCAAGAAGAATGATGACCTCCTGCAAACGCTGCAACGCATGGAGGAGAAACTGAAGAACCTGAGCCGAGAGAACGCAGAAATGGTGAGATGCTACTACTACTCTCTTTGCTTTTCCTATGTCATCTAGTTAGATTAAGAAAATGGCAGATATGTTAGTTCTAATCTGTAGAGGAAGTGGGATTGTGTTACTGTATATTAAGTTTCCCTGAGAGTATCATGGAAAAAGCAGCGGGCACTCTTCTAGCGAAACATAAAATAATTATCTGTACAAGCATAATTTGAGCACTCTCTCTGTCTTCCTCCCTCAGAAAGAACATGCCGCCTCCTCTCGGGCCCCCTCACAGCAACAATCAATTCAGTCCCAGCTGAAGAGACCAAGCTCCCTGACAGACCTGAGCCATGCCCACGAGGAACAGGAAGTGGAGTTCCTCAAGCTGCAGATTTCTGAGCAGCGGGGCATCATCGATGAGCTTACGCAGGTCAGTGTTTTCCTGAAACAAGTGTCACTGTTTTTAACATGAGTAACATACAGTTTCTGATTTTTTTTCTTTTTTGAAAAAGGATAAAAAATTGTCCTAAAATGGGATACGGCTGGGAAATGTATGCAGTTAATATAAATGTTTCTCCCTTGAAACATTTTCGCATACATGAGGGCATCACAATATGAAAGCACTGGCCCGTAATTCCTGCTCCTCTGTGCCTTTTAGATCCCTGTGGATCAGTGGAATAACATTTCTACTCTAATCCAGCACAGAATGCCTCATTTATTCATATTAACCTGTTTTCCCCTCCCTTACTTTGTTATTTACCCTCCCAAGTGCTTCGACTTCATAGTGTTTATAGTCAGATTTGAATGTTTTTGTGTTATTTGACCTCGGATTTTGATAAAAAAAAAAAATGTACACTGCTGTATTAAATATTATATTCTGATGCCAGGTATTGTTATTGAGCTACGTGAAGCCTGTGCAGCCCATTGACTGTCATCTAAATCTTGATCGACCGTGTGTTTGCTTTAGGAACGTGACAGATTGGTGATGAGCAAAAAGAACAGGAGGAAACCTCTCAAACTGTCTAAAGTAAGTATTTGAAAACCAAGTGGAGCGTAACTAAGCAACTACCTTATCTATGGTTGACTGGCACTTAAGGTCTGTTTTTAATTGAGTGTGTGTGTCTCTCTGTGCGTGTTTGTGTTTAATTGGGCTCAGGAGACAATAATGACAGTATCCCTCCCAGCTGGGAGCATCATGCTGAGCACGCACGCATGAGCCAACCACCACAGTGGAAAATCAGTTGTTTATTTCCGTTTCTGCTTTATTTTATTTGGGTGGTTCGTGTATTGTATGATCATGAATACATTTATCCCAAATATTGCATGTTTCATTTAGTTTGTGTTTCCGACAGGTAAGGGCTTTCAGTAGCTAATTGGATGTACGCATGTATGGGCTCAGGGGACGTTTGAGAGTTTATGGTGTTGCTAGGGGGAGGAGTTTGTAGATGCATGTCAGATATTATCTCCTGCTAGAACCAGTTTGTCACCTCGACTCGGCGAGGTGGAAACAGGGTTGGACACGGCGACCCGGCTCTTGGACTTGCACCTGGAGATTTGTCTTTTTGTTAGGGATTTAAAGCAGAAGCTGAATACGTGAGCTTGGAAACAGAAAACTGGAGCTGGCCTTTTGGTTTTTCTGTAGGAGTAGTTTGATTGTCACCAGAAGCTTTGTTGTCTGTTTTTTTTTAATTTTGTGTGGGAGTGCAGCGGAAAGCAATTTTCCCTTTTGGAAATCCATAAATCAGCTAGTATAGTCCAAGATATGATGGACGTATTTTTGGGAGATTCTTTCTAGTTTTGTCTTGGTGTTTTTGGACGAGTAGCAACATGACTGAGTACATTCTCCTCATCCTCTACTTCTCATCCTTCATTTGCCTCTGTGCGCTAGTGTGCCTCTACTTCTCTGGTTGCCAAGAGATGACTTATAAACATGATGGTAAGGACTCTGGGGTCTGACAAGCTTAATGGAAAGAAAGGCGTAAATAAATAGACAGAGACTTGATCTGATATGTTCGGATTGGAACAGAATGAAATAACCTGTGTTTAGACACAAAGTTTGTGAATGGATCTACAAAATGAAGCACTTTTTAAAACATGAGACGACATGTGGTGGCTTCAAGAGCTTTATTGAATTCAAACAAAGTGTATATTACGGTTCGGGTTTTATTTGACAACGTGCACGTCTTCTTTTCTCCTTCTGCAGAGGCATGTTGTGGAGACATATTTTGGATTTGATGAGGAGTCGATAGACTCCGAGACCTCCTCTCTGACCTCTTACAACACTGACCTCACTGACCGCACGCCTGCAACTCCAGAGGAGGATTTGGAAGAGGTAAGACAATCTCTTGTCTACAATGAAAGAAACAAGAAAGAAAATATATCCTATAGTTTCCACAGCTGGAAGATGTGCTCCATAAATGTTGAGATAAGAATCATCCGATTTTATTTGTCACATATTATGTATGTAAGTATGTTACCTATAGTCGAACACAAGACAGTGGTCAATATACAAAAAATAACAAATGGCTATAAATATCAGCATGAGCAAAATATACAAGACAGAACAAAGATGGTCTACAGAAGAAATAAGTTTAGGTAAAGGTTTGTGTGTCCGTTAGACCTCTTTTTAATATATCTTTAATTTTTATTTTTCTTAAATAAAGTGCGTTTCCCGTGAAGAGTCAGAGCTTCGCTTCCGTCAGTTGACCAGAGAGTACCAGGCACTCCAGCGGGCCTACGCTCTTCTCCAAGAGCAGACGGGGGGCACACTGGATGCTGAGAGGGAGGCCAGGGTTTGTACTACTACCTTTATCCCTCTGCCTTTTAGCAATGATCCGACACTTCTCAAATGTTTTTCTTTAATTTGCCAAAATCCAAGTCTTTAAAAAAAATAATGATAAAGGCTGATTTCCCCTCCCACAGACACGTGAGCAGCTGCAGATGGAGCTCAGCAGCTGCCAGGCCAAGATGGTGGACCTGGAGAAGGCCCTGGCTGAGAGGGGGCAGGTAACAAAGAAGAGGGGTGGTGACAGGAGCTCACTGGTTCTGCTCTCACTGGCCCTCCTGCATGTCTGTCTGGCTGCTCTGCTCCTGGGCTGGCGCTATGCTGACCAGGTCTGCCGCAGATTCTTGTGATGCCACTTCCGCATGCTCTTCCTCACCCTCTATCACTCCTTGTTGGTTCTGTTTCTGATTATCGGGCCTTTTCAGTGATGTCAGCTGAAACCACTTTGATTCCTGTCAGCTATGAATGGATTGATATATGTACAAGATCTTAATCCACTAACGTTTCACCATATCTGATTATGAAAATACAGTTAACATTGATTTTAGTTTATTTAATATGTACAAGAGTCGTCATGAGACATCTTGGTCTGAGGACTCATGACGACTCTTTTCATCTGTAGAAGAAAAGCTTCAGCTATTTTGTGTAACTTAAGTAGATTAAAATAACATTTAGCACCTAAATTATTACCTACACTGATCATGAGGAACACTGGAATTATTATGATTCATTCATATCACTACTCTTAGTGTCTTCAGTTGTGATTTTTTTTCCCCTTTGTTCTGCATGTTACCTTGTCCACTGGTGCATGTTACCTGAATTTGATTTGCTGCTCTGCTTTGTTTCCCACCTCCAATCAGCTTTTGTTCCTCCTGTTACTGTGAACTCTGAATGACTGTGAATGCAGCCCATTTGCTTGTTTTCTCAGGCGAGGTCTTCATTTCTCTGGATCAATAAACTTGTGCCACTGCCACTCTGTTCCTGTCTGTTTGTGTTGATGGAACCTTTGCATGTGTGATTTGCAAGCACAATAGTCGGGGATGCTTTCCTTCCTTTTCCTCTTCCTGCCAGTGTCAGTTCTCGCTGATGTTGTGTTTGGTTGTTATGGCAGGATTCAAAGTGGGTGGAGGAGAAGCAGTTCTTGCTCAGGACCAACCAGGAACTCCACGAGAAGGTAGAATGCATTAGCCTGAACTCACTATCAATGCATCACTTTATTGCCAACATAAATGCTGTGTAAAGATATCAGTGCATCACGCTTAATGCCACCCCAAGCGTGGTTTTATTTAAGTTTTCAGTGCAATTGCTGATACAATACCATAGTATTATTATTCAGTATATTCTCTGTACCGATACCAAACGATACCTTTTTAATGACCAACTTTGTTCTGCTTTCTATTTGAACAAAAAAGCCAAAACAATCCAAATCAAATATATTATTGAGAATAATTGATATTGATGTTACCCTGAAATACAGGATAAGCGGTAGACAATGGATGGATGGATGGATGATATTGAAGTTGATCCTGAAAAAGGGTCAAAACCCAGCTCTTGATATGGGTTGACCATAATTTTTAGATAACGGTGAAATAAATAAATCTGTCTGTCTGTCTGTCTGTCTGTCTGTCTGTCTGTCTGTCTGTCTTTTTTTGGTAGAAAAACTATAACTACAGGACATTGATTATTGAGAGTATTCATAATACTTTGTAAACCATAAGAAACCATTTGAACAAAGATGTGTGTGTGTGTGTGTGTGTGTGTGTGTGTCTTTGCGTCTGCAGATGTGTGCATGGCAGCAGGCGGAGCTGCGGCTGCAGGCCGAGGTTCAGGACGCCCGGGATCAGAATGAGCTGCTGGAGTTCAGGGTGCTTGAACTGGAAGTAAGAGACTGTACCAACGTCAAACTGTCACCAGGAGGCGACACCAACAATCTCAGTTCCAGACGCAAGACCTACATACAGTGACTCACTAGACAGACCGATAGACAGGCACACTTTTCACTTCTACACACCAGAGTCCTCCTCTCCTATGCATCAATGTTTTGCATGGCAGCTGTGTGCACAATCCCTCCACTGAACTGGAATATTTTTTTAATGTTGTGTTAAGATGAATATACTTTTTAAATGGAATAAAAATGTATTTAAGTTCTATATTCATTCCCATCTTTGTTCATTTTCATTTTGTGCATGTCATGTGATTTCTTTACAAACGTGTGTTGCATAATCTGTTTTTTTATCAGCTCATTGTTTTTTTTTTAATATTGAAGTTAATAAGAAAAGTTGACCTAGAGGTTACAGGCATGTACCATCCCTCATATCAGTCGACATGGAGTATCTGACTGTTGAATCTATTTGAGATCACATTCTCAGTTTTTGAGTTTCAGCATGTGTTTTCAAACTTCCTATTGGTTTGATTTCCCATTTAAAACTATGGGCTTCCACCTCCCTCATTTTGGCCGATCCCAACCATGTTTTCACTGTCATGTAAGTAAATTCCTCATTCACTCCCTTTTCACACTCATTTACGTTCCGTATCTGCCATTCACAGTGCGCCACCATCAATGTGAGGAACTATTTCAATATTTTGACTGATAACATGATGTTTTTACGTGTTTGTATTGTATTGTATGCATTAACATGTTGTGTTTTTGCTGTAGGAGAGGGAACGCAGATCTCCTGCACTCAATCTCCACATGTCTGCGTTCCCTGAGAACAGCAGCAGCGCCCTGCAGATCTACTGCCACCAGGAAGGCGTCAAGGTGACAAAACACTTTAAAACAAACACAGACTATTTCCTTTTAAGACTACACACTGTTTATACCATGTGTGCTTTTGACCTGCAGGATGTAATCATTCCTGAGTTGATGAAAAAACTGGATATCCTCGGGGATAATGGGGTGAGTTAAAACACGCTGTTGGATTTAAATAAGATCTTAAAAAAAAAAGAAGTAAATTCAAGTAAAGTCTGTTTTGTTTTCTGTAGAATCTCAGAAATGAGGAGCAGGTAGCAGTTATCCAGGCAGGGACAGTGATCTCGCTGTGTGAAAAGGTGAGCGAAAGACCTCTCAGACATGTTTTTACTGACACACAGTGGTCACACATTGCCATAACACTTGATTTATTCTCAAACAAGCTGCTACATTTGAGTCATTTCTGTCACGTTAAATATGGATGGTGATAAGAATGTTATCTAAGCTTCTGAGAATGCATTAGTCCCTCACTTTTCCTCCCTCTACAGTGGTTGAAACAGATAGATAATACAGAGTCTGCCCTCACGCAGAAGATGATCAACCTGGAGAATGATAAGGTGAAAAATCATTTTACCATAAGAGTACACAAGCTTCTCTTTTTATCATGCAAATATGACTTTTATATATATATATATATATATATATATATATATATATATATATAATATATATATATATATATATATATATATATATATATATATATATATATCATATATATATATACATATATATATATATATATACATATATATATATATATATACATATATATATACATACATATATATATATATATATATATACTATATATATATATATATAATATATATATATATATATATATATATATATATATATACATATATATATATACAAAACAAGCTATTTATCTGCTTGTTTTGTATATATATATGTATATATATTTGACACCCAGCCTTAAAATGAACGACGAGTCCCAGTTGTCCTGATTCTGTAGTATAAACTGTACTCCACCTTTGTTGTTGCAGGAGCTATTCAGCAAGCAGAAGGGATTCCTCGAGGAAGAGTTGGACTACAGGAAGCAGGCCTTGGATCAGTCCTACATGGTACGGAGCCCGGAGCAGTATCGGTCCCTTTTATACAAATGTTGGCTAGACAAAATGCACTCGTATTGGTTACGAAATCAACCAAGGTTTTGTACAAGGGAAAAATGGTTCGTGATAAAGTGATTAAAGGAATGTAGTCGGTGCAACATTGTCATTCCAGCATGACATACATGACAACATTTGAAACCCCATTAAACATCATGAATGCAACATCCTCCATAAAGGTAACATTTGTTGCATTGTGTTGGGATACTGCATCTTTTACCACTGAAGTCTAAATTCTGTCAACAACGTAGGCTACTTAATTGATATTCGGCCCCTTGTTTATTGGCCTAATGCTCTTTTATCTACTTTCTCTATATCTTTATGAATATCCTGTCTTTTCATGAAGTCCTTTGACTTCAAGTAGACAACTTGTGTAGATAAATAAATGATCTAGACAGAATGAGATATTAGATTTTAGAAGCATGAATGATCTGAAACTTTCTTTTGCTTCAACTAACTTATATAGGTTGTTCCCAGAAAAGAGGTTTTGGTGTTAGTTTGTGTTTATGGTTCCACTTTATATTGTGTTGGTGGAAGCTTGTTTTTGACATGGTAACCTTGCTAGACCAGTTAGGCAACTATGGAATCCATCTGTAGGAGACGGAATGAAACAAAGGTTTGTGTCGTTGATATAATGAAGTTACCATGTGAAGGTTGAGCCTAAATAACCCTTAATATAAAGTGGAACAATGTTTTTCATATCTGCCATGGTCACAGTGGTGTGTGTGTATGTATGTGTGTGTGCGTGTGTATGTTTGTGTGCATATGTCTATCCGTTTGCGTGCCTCCGTGTGTGTGTGCTTGTGTGTTCCTGCATGTGCATGTGCACGTCCATGTGTACGTATGTTTGTGTGCCCGTATGTGTGTGTGTGTATGTGGCTGGCTGTGCAGAGGATCGAGGAGCTGGAGGCCACGCTGTATAGCGCTCTGCAGCAGGAGCAGCCGGCATGCCAGGCCGTGGCCGAGTCGCTGACAGACAGGCAGAGGGAGGAGCTGAGGCTAGCCGTGGAAAAGCTGCGGCGTCAGATTCTCCGGCAGAGCCGGCAGTTTGACAGTCAGATCTTACAGGAGCGCATGGAGCTCCTACAGCAGGCCCAGCAGGTAAGGCTTGAAACCAATCGAGTCAGGTTACTGAGTCCCGCCTTCCCTCAATCTGATACCTGGTACCTGTCTGGAAAGTCTGACCCCTCTGAACTCTGAGCTGTGGTGCTATGAGAAAGATGCAGTATCCCTGTGTGTGCAACCTGTAACCCTATCTGTAAGCTCATATGCAGAAGTGGAAGAAATGACTTTGTGTGTGTGTATCATTGTGATCTGACTACTCCCCCCCCCCCACTCCTTAAAGATCCCTCCACTCCGCAGCCCTCACATTAGTCTAACACCCATCTCCTACAGTATATGTGATGGATTACATCAGCAACCACTGCACCTTAAACATGATTTGAATCAGTTGTATTGTAACATACTAACATTGTTTTCCTAATCCCTAACATTTAAAATTCATTTCTGCTCAGCTTCTCATGAAATATACTAACTCACTAACACACTTGATAGTTTATAGATAGATCCAAAAGTCTTGTTTTCGCTTCCCCAAAGGTGGGCTTTAGTTTAAACACTTTCTCAGTCTCCTGGCTGATTCAATGGTCTAGTAATTAAGACTTTAACAGCTCATTTTAATTATCTTAATGAATGATTCGGCTGCGTTTGGTTGAAACATTAAGCATCTCCGATTAATTTGGAACGGATGATATTCAATTAAAAAGCTGGTGTTTTAGTTTTATAATTCCGTGTCTTTCCTTGTGTGTTTGCTAATGCATTTCTATCCTCATGTTTAACCCTGAACACACTTTATATGTTATTCCACAGTCAGTGAATAACCACAGGTATTAAGCCTCAATGATGGAGTCACTTCCCCTTTTCACGGCTAAATCGGTTCTTTGGTTGCCATGGCAGCTCATTCTTACCCAACACAGCTACCATGGAGACAGAAGGCATGATGGGAAAGAGTTTTTTTGGCCTATACAGGAATAGTTGGATCATGGTCTTTTGTTTGGTTCTATGAGATCTGTCCAAATGGTCCTACTTTTGTGTTTTAACAGAATTTGTGCGCCTAACCACGTCTGTTTTTGCCTTTCAGAGAATTAGAGAGTTGGAGGCCAGGCTTGACTTGCAAAAGAGACAAATAAAGGAGATAGAGGAAAAGGTATATATTCACATTCTATTGGTTTCTTCCTAGAAAGCTTTCTGTTGTTGCTGCTAGAGTCTGTGTGAACTGTGATGTGACGTGGCAAAGATTAGGGGATTTTAGGAGTTTACACCTACTGTACTGATGATGTGTGTCATTTTATTAACTTCTTTACTCTTTTTCTTTCTCTTTCTTCACCTGTTGATTAAACCTCTTGTTTTCCTTTAGTTTTTGTTCCTCTTTTTGTTTTTCTCTTTAGCTTTTATTCTTTGGCCTTAATGAACAAAACCGCGGACCCACATCAGGTAGCACCTCTATTCCCTGTATCATCAGTATTTAACACAATGATAGTAAAACAATAATGATGAGTAAATAATTAAATTGTTTCCTTTCTTTTAGGTGTTAAGGTACTGTGGAGGCAGGCGAGGACGAAACAAAACCGAATTGTTTTTTATGCATTTGTAGACAGCTCACGAAAAAAACCCTATGGCCTTTTTGATAAATGTGCACTTTTGACCCTTACGTGGAATGCAAACATATTTCTATCTGTAATAAGTAACCAGATATACATGAGATTAAAGTGAGATTTATTTATAAATAACATTTACTATAGTGGTTCTTGGACCTGGTAGATAAAAACTCCTCTGTGAGAAGCAAACGCATGGATCTACTGAAAGAAAACTCTGAATCAGAGGATTTATTAAAGGGAGAAGAGCCACAGCCTCGGCTGAAAGAATGCCCAGTTGGACAAGGGGAAAGGAGAGATGGAGGGGAAAGAAGAGTGAAACGGTGCAGAGTGAGGGGGGGAACAAGCTTACTACCAACGTCGATGGCGTTTCTAAGGAAACAACAGCAACTAAGCTCACAGAGCAGAGGCCGGACTTACTGGAAGCTCGTCGCTGCACTGAGAAGATGAAACTACAATCAGCTGAGCGCAAAAAACAGGTTATTATTAAAGTTTACCTTGAGTTCACTCCTTTATACATTTATCACTGTGAGAGCTAATTTAACGTGAGTTTTGCTGTTTTTAGAATGCAAATCAGTGATTTTCTCATCATACAAATGTGAATTGGTTATCCAGTAACTTGTGTCTTCTTGCCTGTAGTTTGTTATGCATTAGCCACACTTGCTTTGCTAGCTTACTCATGACTTATTTGGGCAGCTACTCGTATCTTCCCACGGGCAGCATGGATTACAGTGACCAAAGACTTAGTTTCAGTGTATACACAGGTTTTAAAATGTTTTCGTCTTTTGGGATTGGAGGATTTGTGAGACGCTGTAGGCAGTGCAGGAGGAGACGGGAGGATTAGGAGGCGGGGTAACCTGAGAGATACCTCTGCTCGACAACTGTTGACATGGTCAATAATAGATGACAGAGTTCTGTGCTTGTGTAACTTTTTTGATGTCTGTATTTATCTTTACTGGTGGCTGTGTGTTGTTGACTGATAAGAAAAATACAAAACAAGGACTTTTATTTTTTGCTTCCTGAAATGAGTACGAATGAGACACTTTCATGTCCTGTCCCATAGGTAAAAGTCACCTAGTGAGCACAGGCTAAGCAACGGAGGATCACGTGACCTTATCGGACATGGCGGGTTCTGGAAGCCGTTCTGTTACCATGGTAACAAACTAACTTGGAACTGACCTAGAGCAGAGTGCACATTCAGCCCTACAGTGTGACAGCTACCTGATGAACAGGTGAGAGACTGGGGGGAGAGGCTCCAGTAACACAAACACACACACACACACACACATCCACTACTCCGTACTCACTCGAGGTGATATCACATGTCGCTGCACACTTGCATGCGAGCACGCTGCAGCTAGACTGAGACCCTGCCGCTACCGTCTCCATTGGAATTGGAGATTTTATTTACACGTTTTCATCTGTTCTCACATCGGGGGGTAAGACTGAATCAGATTGTAAGAGGAAGTTCAACCACCCAGCTTTATGGCAATGTGGTTAATAAGCTGTAATGTGATCTTTGATGTTGTGGTGTTAGGATCAGAGAGGAGCCTGCTGCTACAGCTCTGTTAACCAGCCTCCCACTCTGCCTCCCACCTCCACAGCATGCAACACTCCGTGAAACTGGACCAGAGACTACACGTGCTCCGGGAGGAGGTCAGGACCATGGTGAGTGCTCAGGATGCATCGATAGGCATGGAAGTACAAAATTATAAAACTGCAATGGATTTTTCTACCATAGATCTAGACTACAATGCGTGTTAAAACAAAATGATGAAAAGTAATGATTTTGGATCTTAACACTTACTTAATTATTTTATGCCAAGTAAAGAGGAGAGTTTTTCCTGACTCCAATGTAGTATCTGTGTCTTACATTTGTTTCTCTGTCTCCATCCTTGTCTCCTCCCTCCTGCCCAGACCCAGGACAAGGAGCAAGGGGAGCAGATTTGGAGGGGGCGACTGCAGCGCTGTCAGAGGCAGCTGAAGGCCAAAGAGGAGGAGATGAGTCACCAGTCCCAGTACTTTGAGAACTTTAAAGCTCAACTACAGCACAAGCTCAGCCTGGCCCAGGACAGAGAGCACCGCCTACAGAACAGGATCTACACTTTAGAAAAGCAGCTATTGGACATGACTGTGAGTGCCGCCACTGGCATGGCAACGATCAGTGCAGTCCGAATTACTGCCGGTTCCCTAACACAGTGGCAAGAACAGAGGCTGCCTCCCATGAGAGGAGAGGGTGAAGGGGAGGAGGAGAGGAAGGAGGAGAGGAGGAGGCAATGGCAGCCAAGTGTGGAAAATGAGAGAGAGATACAAGGTGGAAGGATCAAAGACACAAACTCAAATGAAGCCAGGCTGCAGGGCCTCATCCTGAGTCTGCAGGAGGATATCAGGGTGCTCCTGGAGAGAGAGGAGGGTGGGCTGACAGAGCGGAGGGGACTGATGGAGCAGCTCCAGAAGGCTCAGGAGAACAGCCATGTCTTGGGCTGCAAGGTGGAGGAGATGAAGGCAAAGGTGCACCAGCTGAAGCTTTCTGAAGACTCCTCAGTGGAGGAGAACGATGAGCTGAAAGAGGAGAACCACAGACTCCAGCAGATCCTCAGGGATTCAGCTAACCAAACAGCCAGTCGGTCATCCACGGTGCCTGAGTCCACATGCCCGAGTCCTGGCTCTAACACTCTCTCACATACCCCTGCCATGGGACATTCCTCAGTGGGGAGCTCTGGAAAGGTGTGTTAAGCATGATTTTTAATATCATTATTATTATTTAATGTCATTTTGAATATCTGTTGTTATGTGTAATTCATTTGAACCGTTTTTCATGCTAGAATGACCAAATACAGTTTGTAAAAATAACTACATTTTAAATCCGTTATTATTATTGTCTTAATTTTGCAATTTCTTTTTGTTATTTCATGAGACGGTATTATAGGATTAAAATGTTGAATGCTCCTGAAGAGAGAAAGCTCTTTTGTGAGGATTTAGGGTGTTACGTAACCACCTTCCCTATACAGGTATTAAATAAATATCAATAGATCCTTATAGCTGACTGAGACACTAAAACTGAAATGTCTTTTTTACATTTTTACATATGATTCACAGCTTTTCCCACATGTATGATCTCTGTGTAGGTTCATCTCACTTCAGGTGAAGAAACAGGCCAGCTGCATTCATCTGAAGTTCCACCTGTTGGCCACCAGGTGGCAGCAGAGATGCATGCAGAACAACACCGAGGATCACGCCTCATCTGCCAAATCAGAAACTCCACCTAAAAACGTTTGCCACCTTGGCTCTAAAACCAACCCCAGCCTCCAGTCACTCTCCTTGACTACGGAGAATATAGATGAGTTTAAACTGGGGACCTGGTGCACCAGAGGGGTCCCCAACCTGGAGGCAAGCCCCAGTGTGGAATCTGATGCCCTGCGGGAAGCCTACAGGAGCTTGGGGTTGTGGAAGGATCTCGAAGCACTTCAAGAACAATGTGAGCGGCTGGAGGTCACCCTGGAGGACACACGGCAGCAGCTGCAGATTTTGGCTGAAGAGAATACCCGACTGAAATCCCAGCTTTGGAAAGAGGAACAAGAATCAGAGGCGGAGCAGGGATCATCAAGAGAAAAGGTATGTCACAGGAATTACAGTATTCCCAATTTACAGCTGAAATGACCACCTTTTCAAGTATACACCTTTTCAGTATACCACAAATTCTACCTCTTTGTTTACTCAGATTAGCACACTGACCACCACTGATGGTGCTGAAGATAACTCCATTCTCCCACTCGCCCAGGATGATCTTGTCCAGGCCCTGAATCAGGAGAACCGGGCCTTGGCTGATAGGATCCAGGAGTTTTTGGCTCACATTGAGCTCAGAGAAGATGAGATCAAGAGGGAGCAAACACAGCTGAGGGGAATATCTCCAAACTAGAGACGGACGTAGTCAGGCTGGAGCAGGAGAACCAGGACCAAGAGGGTTTGATTACAGAACTCACCAAGAAGACCGAAGATGATCTCAATACCATCATGGAGCTGCAGCAGAGGTTAGTGGGGAGTGAACAGCGTATTACAGGACGTTTTCAACAGAACGACCTGGAAGAACGTGTGGACAGTTTGGTGGAAGGCATGCTTAAAGGGGAAGAACCACAGTTGATGTCCGGTCAACAGCCAGACGATTTGAGTGCAGCTTCAGCACCTGGTTCTAATCAACACCGTGATCCGTTGCAGAACAGCCTGCGTGTTAGTTCACTGACTGATCAAGTGGGCCAGCTGACCAGATCACTCCAGAGCCTCAAAGCAGAAAAGAGGAGCTGTCGGGCTGCACAAATGCTCTCAGAGAGCAGCAGAGAGAAGTCGCTCTATCAATCCAAACGCAGACAGAAGTGAAACAGCGGTTAACGCGGACCGTTTGGAGACTGAAGGAGGAGAAAGACGGCGTCTTTCAATCTCTGGCTGGTCTCAAACAAGAGAGAGAGCAGCTTGCCAGAACAGTCTGTGTGCTGAAGGATGAGAGAGACCAGTTTATCAAGTCTCTCAGTGGCCTGAAAGAGTTTTTATCTGTTCTTAAAACAGATAAAAAACTGTTAGAAGAGAGAGATGAAAAAGTGCAGTCGCTACAAAGTTTACAGACAGAGAGTGACCAGTTAAGCCAGGCGGTGCTCCGCTTGAAGCAAGAAAGAGACGAACTATCCAATTCCCTTAAGTGTCTGACGGAACAGAGAGACAAGGAACAATCATCTTGCACTTCACATGAAGCCTGCGACGAGTTAATAAAATCAGCTTTGAGAGAAGATAAAGAAAGCATTGAACATTCAATCAGTTGTTTGAAACAGGAGGAGAAGCAGATAAAACTATCACTTCAGGGCCTGAGAGAGGAAAGAGACGGCGTCCAAGCTGCTCTGCCCAGTCGAACGCTGGTGGAGTGGGGGAATCGGACGCAGCATCCGCTGAATACAAACGGTGCCGTTACCACCAAGAAGGCCGACACCCACAGAGGAAGCTCTGCACAGGTATTTAGACTGGTGTTATTGATGCCTTTCTGCAAATTTGTTCATGTCTTCAATGATAATTTAGATATCGCGAAGCGTTATTACTTGTTGTGGGGATCACTGTGTACTTAGCAATGTGTTTTGATGGAAAAACAGGAGCAAAGTGATCTGTTGAGGGAGATCGAAGCCTTGACAGTAGAACTAAAGAGGTCACGAGAAGAACTGGACAAGAGCCATGAAGATGTGAGTTCACATAACTAATAACAGGATCAAAAAACAGTAATTGGACAAAACAATTCAAGATCCACTTGCTAGCTGGAGGTGATATATATCTCAGTCGAACTCTACGACTTCTTCTGTTTTTATCTTCAGCTGTCTGTTATATTTACAGAGTAGTGCTGCATCTTTGGAGATTTCAATAACTTCATGTTCATGTTTATGTTATGTTCGTCACACGTTCAGACCGAGAGGCTGCACGGTGAATTGTGTCAATCAGAAGCCGGGAGGGAAGAGGCGGAGAGGAAGGCGGCGCTAGCAGCTGACAAAATGGCGGTGAGCTTGACAGATGTAGCCGATCAGATGGAAGAAATCAGAAAGGAAAATGACAGCCTGACAACACAGGTATTTAACCAAACATTACAAAATGTTTATAAGCAGAAAAAACATTCAGAAAAACATGCACATTAAAGGTTTTTTTGGTGTGTGAATACATTGTTGATATGTTGTCTGTGTGTTATTAAGCTGTTGGACCTAACCGGGGTTTGTGTCTGCTGCAGGTGAAGGGTCTGCAGGGCAAACTGATAGGCCTGGTCAGGGAGAAGACTGATGCTCTGTCACTAAAGGCACACATAGAGGAGAAATACGACATCCTTACAGCTCAGCTCAGGGCTAAGGTATCTGTCACATAAATGATCTCTAAGGACTGATATCAATCTCAACCATTTGATTATTTCATCTTCAAACTCAATCTAGCGAGACGTTTTATAATCGGCAGATGTTGAAGTCATGGAAATTCTCATCAGATCTGTTCCTGTGTGTGTGTGTGTGTGTGTGTGTGTGTGTGTGTGTGTGTGTGTGTGTGTGTGTGTGTGTGTGTGTGTGTGTGTGTGTGTGTGTGTGTGTGTGTGAACCTCACAGACTGTGGCTCTAGAGGAGCTTAACTCTGAGTATATTGCTCTAAAACGACGACAGGACAGCAAAGATGATCCGAGCGCTCTTCTCCTCTCACTCAGGACCCGTTACAAAGACATCAGAGCTCAGGTGGGTAACCGGTCAGCTGTGGCTCCGCATGCCTCTCCATGATAAACAAACTACTCTGTTCTATGAGCTGATTTGATCTGTATCTTATAAACACTAAACCCTAGTTTTCATGCATTTTGTTTTGCTGTAGTATGATGCACTCCTGAAAAAGAGGAGCCAGAATGATCCGGGAATAGCTCCTTTAAAAGTGAGGAAGGCGAGATATAGCTTTTCATTCCTATTGTCATATCCTCTGAGCAGTTGGGTTGGACTGACAGGTATTTCCTCTGATAACAGGCTAAAGTGTCCTGCCTGGTGCTAAAGTGTCAGGAGAGGAACGGCTTGTTGGCTCAGATGATGAAGGCCATGCACAGACGCGGATGTATGGACTCCACACTCACACAGCGGGTCGAGCAGCTGCTCAGTGACGCTGCTCTGCAGGACTACATCGCAGCATTCACACCAGGGGGCGACGTTAAGACCCGAGATTATACCACCGGCTTTACAGCAGGCTTTATTTCCAAATTCCAAGACTACAGCAGCGGATTCACACCTGATCAGACCTGCTCTGCTATATCACCTGGATCTGGATCTGGAGGAAAATGTAGAGAGCTTAAAAGTGAACATCTCACATCTTTAGACACCACTGAATCCACCGCAAATTCTCCAAACTGCCGTAGTGAAGTCACACCGGCAGCAACAGGAACACTAAAGAAAAATGCCAACTCAGCTGTGCCAACCTCACCAGTGCAGGAGCGAGCCAGTGTCCAAGCACCACCATCACCTGTTGTTCCAGCACTGAAAGAGAGCTTCATCTCCAATACAGTGCAGGTGAGACAATGCAAATGGATTTCTGTTCAAATATGTAATCCTTTTACAGCGATTTTTTGAAGTTAAAGGTTGTAGATGTAGCATTTAATAAATAAGAGTAAGTTTTGTAAGTTTTTTTTTGTGCAACCATGCCTGAATCATTTAAAAATACTACATATATATATATATATATATATATATATATATATATATATATATATATATATTTTTTTTTTTTTTCACAGTGACATAAAAAAAAAAAATCAAGAAACTTCCAACATCTTTATATTCTGTAGAGCAAAAGCAGTTTGATCAAAGTGCAAAGATCCTGTTTGAAACTGGGTTTATGGGAAATGCAGTTCTAATTAAAACACTAGCAATAAGAAGATAGGTTCACTATTTTTCAAGTGTGTCTGAAGACGGTGGTCAGCTGCTCATATTAACATTGAAATATGTTTTTCTTGACATAATCATTCCCCTTGTTCATAAGCAAAAACGTTTCAATGTACATACGAGCACGAAGCTGCTACAATCTCAGCCATGGTGTAATTTGTTTTACAGCCATCTTTACAAGTTATCAGTTAAGATGAGTGGTGTTGGTAAAATTGTTTGTACTTCAAATTGTAAATTAAATTGGGAGAAAGACGACTATCTGCCTTTTGTTAATCCCTCCACAGGTCTCTCCCTCTGCCAGTGGACCAAAGAAAATTGGATTTCATCGCTCGGATACGGAAGGGAAGGCCTCCCTAGACATGACCAGTCCGCCTGGACCCTCACTGATTCCTCCCTCCTCCAGCACACACGTCAGCAGGAGGATGAGTAGTCCTGAGAAGATCATCAACCTGCATGAGCAGCTGCAGAAGGCTCTTATCAGCAGCTATCAGGTACACTGGAACATTCTGCGTTACATAGATAGTATTGAAAAAGGAAAACAGTGCTCATTTAAAAAGTTTTGATTCAGTACATTATAAAAAAGTCTTTATATATTATCTTATTTTCAAAAAGTTACAAGTTATTAAAAATAATAGTCATATGGAAGCCTCACCTGACATAATGGGTACATGCATGATTATATTTTCATATATGTACTGTATTTTCTTGTTTAATTATGTTCTTAATTTGAGCAGTACTTGCTTTTATATATATATATATATATATATATATATATATTTTTTTTTTTTTTCCTCTGTTTATGTTTTGTTGTTGTTTTTTTTCATTAATATATCAAAGCAAAAATCCTTGTATGGATACCTGGATACTTGCAAGGTTTGATTCTGATGTAGTGTGACTGTCTAACGAATGCTCTCCCCTTCATTTGAAGGCTCCGGTGAGGAGAGGAAGAGGACAGGAGCCCAGGAAAAGTCTCTCGTTTTCAGCTCCTGCAGACCTGAGACCAGCCTCTCAGACAAAGAAGCAGAGCCTCAGTTCCAACATACTCCACCCCGACTCCCTCCCAGTGAGCCGAGCTAAGCTCACTCCAGCAGTGACGGCCACAAATACGTCAACCACACTTCTCCATGCAGTCGCCTCTCGATCTGCTACCGTCACATTCAACATGTTTACCAACCATCGCTCTAAATCAGACGCATCTGAGACGACAACGTCTGCTCTTTCTAGCTCTTCTGAATGTCCTTTTGCAACGATAGAACCTTGCGAAGCCAAATCCACCACAAGCAGTGGAACTACTACAACAACGCCACCAAAGCTGGCAAATAACATCACTGCTATCCTGGACAACTCTGATGCTCAACACACTAATACTCTAACGCTAACTCCGAGGACCACGGCCGTTGACTCCGATGTCTCAATGTGCTCTGACACTAATCCGCAAACCACTGCCTCAGAAACAACTGCCTCCAGCAGATCAACTGCCCCCGAGGCCGATCATTTTAACAAGCCTTCTGAAACGGATGGTGCTGCCGCTGGATATCGTGGACTTGTATTTACTGCATCCTGCACTCCGCCTGCTCACTCCTCTCCTGAGAGAAAGTCCACCGCTGCTCTAGAAAAGGCTAAGACGGCAAGACCCAAACCAGGTAACGCACACATGTATTATTCATTTGAGATTTCATACACAAAGGCAGAACACACCGTTGCTTAAAGTCCTGGTAGAAGACATTCTTGTTTTTTGTTGAAATGCCTTTTATTGTGATGATATATTTTTGCTTGTATACGGCTGAAATGCAATTATACCCAGCTTAGATACAGACCATTCTGTTTGTGCGTCTTGCATTGGAAGCAATATTGTATTAAATTCCGGCAGTTCGATGTTTATTGCTCACATGCAGCAACACACTGCAGCACATGATGATAAGCTTTGACTGAAACGCTTGGATTCCTTTCTTCAGTTTGCACTAGTCCTGTTATGTTACTTTATTGTGGTACAATTTGAAAGTTAAAAGGTGTAAAAATAGATCTGCATTGTACAAGGAAGACAGCTCACCGTGCCTGATGTTTCTTTGTCCGCTCACCTCCAGAAGCTCCAGCAGAGGTTCGCTCTGTCGAGGTCATTCAAACAGTGGGCCAGAGCAGCCTCATGATTGGGTGGGAGAGGCCGCCGCTCGACGAGCTGGGCTGCAGTAACGGCACGTTTGTGTATGGATACCGGGTAGGCAAAACCAACCACATGGATTAATATATGGAGATTGTTATTTGTTTGTTCTTATTGTTTCTTGTTACCTCTCAGTTGTTTGTAGATGGGGACTTCCACAAATCTGTCATGAGTTCTGCATGCACCAAGGTATCGGTCTCTTAAAAGCTACAAATGATTGTATCCTATTGTATGAACACATCTCTAAAACATTATTAATGTTACAATTAATGTTATTTCTTTAATATTTGTCTTTCTTTCTATAGTGTGTTCTGGAGAATGTCGATCTGAGTGTCCCGGTCAACATCAGTGTGCAAACGCTGGGATCTAATGGTCTCAGTTCTGACTTTGTCCCCACCATGTACAGGACTTCACTCGGAAGAGACCACCATCGACTGCAGCAAACATAATAGTGGCAAGGTAAACAAGTCAGCATAGTCACGCCAAAGTTTGAATGGTGAAATGTCTTTATGTCCTTGTGTCTGTGATAGACAAATATCAGATAGCGGTGACTTTAACGTGAAATCTAATCCAGTTTATATTTTAAAAGGGGCTTCAAGGTTTCCTTCCTCCTCTGTTATCTGTGACAATCTATTTTTCCCTTCGTCCTGTGTGTCCGCCCTCCAGTGCACAGCCATCTATAGCTGCAGCCCTCCGAGGGGCCGTCCTAACCTCCACCTTCAGCAGACAGGCAGGGAGACACTGTCACGCTCATGGGATCCCCTCTGGCTCAGGTCAACCAATCAGAGAAATCTCCCACCGTCTCACTTTACCAGCCTAGGAACACGTGGTGACCTGTGGCCCGGCCGCTAAACCTCAAAACCATTAACTGAAGATGTCATAGAGAATCAGACCGCCTCTGCACTGAGAGCTAATCTGCATCTAAAAGCAAGAACTTCACCACATGCCGGATTCACCTCTTGATTGGATGGGACGCTGCGACTGCAAGGTGAAAGGCTGCCAATCCTACACTGATAAAAAAGCGATACTTCACTACAAACTATATGGCGCCAAGATGTCCGAGAGTTCATGTGTGGTACTGCTTCACCAGAGATCCCCGCTGCTGCCTCTCTGGACTCTGTGACGCGAACAGCTGGCTAAATGGACACTTACTGTATCAAAAGCCTTTGTTTTTTAAGAATCAACGCATACTGTATAATGTGCTAACAAGACATATTACTTGACTTTTACACGTGAAGCCAAAAAAAAGATATGATTCACTCCAAAGACTTATCCGTTTGCTTCTCCTCACAGGTCTACAGAATCGCTTCAGACACAGAAGTTATTTAAGTTCTTAAATTTGCACACGGTCGTATCTAGAAGATGAATCGATCAGATTTTTGAAGTCTTACATGCAGTCAACAGTAGTTGTTGATGTTTGTTTCTACCTAAAATGTCCGTGAGTTCATATGTTTTATACAAACGATTATACACATGTATTTCTTTTTGTAGAGAATACTATACATATATGCCAACGTACCACACACTGTATGTCTTTTTGTATGAGTGATGCTTTGTTTTTCATACCTAATAGATGTCACGGGTGCACGTTCATATGGTTTTATACAACGTTCACAACACATGTATGTTCTTTTTTGCTACTGACTGTATCTACGGGTGTGGAGTGGTCATGGTGGAGCAAATGTATTTTTCTATTAATAATAGAAAATATTGATTTCACGCCATTAGAACTAACTATACGTGCTGTACAGAGAATAAATGTTTTATAATTGATGATTTCAAATGTTCATCCCATGAGATGTCCTCGTGTAGAGTGCATCTGATAAGAACTGAAAATCATTTAACAAAAACTTTTGGATTTGCGTGATTTATTGCAATCATAATAATATGTTGCTGTCAAGAAAAATGTCTCTTAAAATTTGGTGATTTCAAATGTTTCCCAAAACCCATGAGATTATGTGAGCAGTGCATTGTTCAAGAGACTGAAAATCATCTTCTCTGACATTTTGGAGATGCATGACTTTCATATGACACTGACTAATACATGTGTCTCATGAATCTTGCTGTGTAGATGGTGAATTATGAGGCTCCGCTTAGACGTCACTCCTGTTCATTGTAGCCGACATGTAACCCAAAACATCCCCGTGTCTGCTCTCCCATTCAGTACAAACTAGGCACGACGCCGAAACTGAAGTGGGAGAAGACGAAGCATCAGCAGCTTCAAAAGGAGAAGGAGCGTAATAATCACCTGCTGTTCTCTGCAGCTTCGGGAACTCCTCTGAGAACGTCGGCGCTTGTGCTCAGCAGAAAGAGTTCCAGGTGGAGGCGGGAGTGTGTTTGTGCAAAGTGGTACAAGTGTAACAGTTTGTACTGCTCCTCTTCCTCGGTTCCTGTCTGAACCAAATGTATATCTTTGAAGCTTCAGGCAAATTTAGCAAAACTCTCCACACTAACCACAAAACCTTACATCAAACTAGCAAACAATTCTTCAATCAGTACAGAATGTTACAGAATGCTGAAGTTTGAAAGTTTGCAAAAACCTATTAATACAATTTGAACCAGTACATTTAACACAAATGCTTGTACAGAAATGCTTGGTCTGAGAAAAGGGAGCATTAGTTGATGCGTTGCATGTTGGATCAAGCTTTAGGTGAACTGGTGGTTCTACTGTATTCCTGCACCGACTAAAGAAGCTGCAATTAAAACTGCAGTGTTTGCATGACACAACCATCCCTTGAATCAGCCTCCATGGAGCTCAGCTGGACCCACAGGGCTCTCATTACACTCAGCTTCAATATTAACACACACACTCCAACATATATGGTGCCTCAGTACACTAATGTGTGTGTGTGTGTGTGTGTGTGTGTGTGTGCGTGCGCGCACACTTCAGGTCTTGTTTACATGAGTTAATGACCTCTGTTAATTAATTTTCTGTGTTGATGTTTAATGATGGACTCTTCCCATGTAGGCCAACATGAGAGTTACAGTTGGGAGTGATGGAGGAGGCTGGAGGAAAACAGGAGCTCAAAGGTGTGTGTGTGTGTGTGTGTGTGTGTGTGTGTGTGTGTGTGTGTGTGTGTCTTGTCGAGGGGGAGTTTCGGTGGCAGCTGGGTTCAAACTTCTGGAGGTTTCTCTCTCATTGTGTGTGTGTTTGTGTTTGTCTTCTGCTTGCAGGAGTGTGTGTGTGTGAGAGAGACAATTGTCATTGGCAGGGTGTCTTGAAGGGGGATGTGGTGTGTGTGTGTGTGTGTGTGTGTGTGTGGTGTGTGTGTGTGTGTGTTGGGGCTGGGGGGGGGTGTAGAAGGAGAAAGAAGAGAGGGGAACAGTTGTGTGTGGAGGTTTTAATTTCACCCAGTGGGGACGTTGTCACTCCATCACTGCCACTGACACCCTGAGCACCCCGAGCTCCAGCGGGGTCGTCTGGAGTGGACTTCCAGACCTCCGGGGCAACATTTGCTGCTCACACCCGCAGACGAGCTCTAAAAGCGGGTCCGTCTCACTGCTGTCTCCGAGCAGATGGGTCTCGATGCTGGAAGGGTTTGTTTGTTTTGTGTGTGTTGTTGTGATACCACGGTGGTTGTTCGTGTCGCTACAAACATGTTTGTATGGTTAATTGCTGGAACATACTATGCAAAAATGACCACTAAAAAAAGGACCGACCGCTGAGTGCTTATGCTTTACAGATTAGCCATTTTGTGTTCCGGCTTTCGCTTCCCCAGCGTTGAGATGCCTCCTTTATTCTCACCATCTCTGCGTCTGTTGTTGTGGTCGTATCAGACCATCTCAGTGCCTGTTATATTTAGAGGCAAGCCATTATCAGGGCTTACAGCCGGCCCGCCTGTGATTTCATTCTGACAGATCTACAGTGTTCAAAAAGCAATCTCCTCTCTTTTTGTCTCACTGGTTTTTTCTCCACCTCCCTCCCCTTTTTCTCTCACTGCCCTCTTCTCTCTTCACCCCATCTCTCTGCTCTTTTTATATATTACTTTCAACTTCATAATTCAACCCATCTCAGTTCTTTACCCCCCATCCCTTCTTTGAATTGTTTCTTTATGCACCTTAAGCTCTCTATTTCAACTCGGTCTCTTTCATATAATCCTCCTCTCCTTTCATCTATACCATTTTCTCGCCCAAGTCGTTTATTTAACTGCCCTTTTTTCCATCTTTTCTCTTTTCTTTAATGCTATTGTGCATCATTAAAGCTCTCTCTTTTCCAGCTCCTGTTGTGTTTCTCCTCTCTTCCATCCGACGCCCATCAGGTACGCTCCACCTCCTACCAGGCAGAGGAACACCAGCGCTCCATCACTCTGAGCAAATCCGTGTTGAAGCAAACATCAAACGGCGCAACTTCTAATTTGGGAAGAGACAAGCAATTAGTTGCCATTACATCCTTGAATCTCTGCGCAAAGGCAACCCTAATCTCATTAATCATGAACAATGGGGGCGGTAATAGAGAAGCATGTTTATGCAAATTCCCCCACAGTGATCGTCTTCCTGCTTAATAGCCAAAACAGCGGTGTCGCCTCAGAAAACACATCCTCCCCCCTCTTTTTCACTGCTCAACTCTTTGACTTGCTTTTATTTCCCCCGCTCCTCCTCTTTCTGTCTTCGCTCTCCTTGTTTTCTTTCTCTCGCCTTCCTCTGCTTTCATCAAGGGTTGGACCTCCAGAGTCTGTTTAGAAAGTATTGATCCCTGTTTGATAGCAAGAATAAGGTTTTATGGGACTTATAGCTCCCCCAGCTAATTCGCCATCTCCTCTGTCAATTCTCAATTCCCAATTCTTCTGTTTTTTTATGTAATTTATTTGCATTTTTATTGTTTCATTGCTTGCCTCTCTCCGCCCCCCAGTGTCGGTTTACATCCATTTCTTCATTTTTCCTGCTAACTTTGCTGTTATTCCACCCCAGTACCTATATGTGATGTAGGACTAAATATAGCACAGAAGGACATTATAAGATTATGTCCCTGCATCCTCCTTCTCCCTCCTTTGATCCTCTTTTGTTTCTTTTATTGTCGGCATGTTCTCACTAAGTTTCCTATGATAATCATAGTGTTGTATTCAGGACGGATTAAAGGCCTACTAAAGGTCATCAGCATGTGATGCCTTTAAGATTGGGCAAATACAACTTGATCAATAAATTGGCATTCCTGCTATCTGGCATATTGATGACTTGAGATTGGGGTCAAATAAATCATTAAAGTAGAGGATCTTGAGATCGCTAATACTTTACTTTAACTTTACATTAACATTATTTGATTTATGCAGCAATCAAGTAGAAAAGTAAAAAAGGTAAATTACAAAATAGCATACAAATTAAACATAAAAGTAAAGACTAAACAGGGAAAATGACAAACAGAAGATACATTCACTACCTTAACTATAGCTATATTGATAAGTATATCATATTTTTTAAATGGTTATTTTTAAAAATATGATGTTTACCAAGAAGATATATATTATTCATGACCATATATCAAGTAATAGAAAGTATGTCTGTGTTATAGGGGCTGTGGGAGGAGTTGAAGGAGGAGAGTGTGTGTGTGTGTGTGTGTGTGTGTGTGTGTGTGTGTGTGTGGTGTTGCCAGAGAGAGAGAGAGAGAGAGAGAGAGAGAGAGAGAGAGAGAGAAACAGAAGGAGCTCAGTGTGTTTGCTCTGCATTGTGGGGAGCTGTCCATTGTCACTGGTGCTGAAGGTGGATTACTGCTTCCCCACTTAAAGGGGGGATACATTTGATAAGCAGGAGGGAAGAAGGAGAAAAGCAAGAAAGCCTCATGAGATTCCTTCACTACTGCAACCCCAGAGGCTGCCTGCAGATTGGGAGGAAGTTTCTCGGAAACTTGGATTGTAAGAGCACCTCGAAGCTGTAGTTATCTTGAGAGTTTGCTTCTTTTATCGCACTTCCTCGCTCCCTCTCTCACTCACGATCTCTACAAGCTCAACTTTCTCTCAAGCAGCCACTAATTTGGACACGTTCAGAGGTGGGATGGAGAAGGCGGAGGAGGAGGAGTGGGGGAGGGAAAGCAGGGGGAGATCATTGCTTCTTTTTCCTTTTTTTTCTCCCTCCAGCTCAGCAGGACGAAAGGCTACGCATTAAGAGGAGCGGGCGCTCCTTTGCCTCTTTCACCCCATCGGATCCATACGCTCCACCAGAAGAAGTTGTATTGATTTCCGCTCCGACCTGAGAGCTCTGCTCTGGACCTGGACTACCCTGTCCTGCTCTGGTCCTGCTCTGGTCCTGTTCGGCTGCGTCCCAGGTCACTGTCAGGATGGCGGGGTGTGCCAAGCGCTGCAAACAGGGACTTGTCAAGTTTGCTTTGACCCTGCACAAACTGGTCACTGGGACTCTCAATAAAGGTATGTAAGTGCTTGAATGTGTTTGTGCAAAATGTGTGTTTGTGTGTGAGAGTTCTTGTAGAGTTGCAAGCACTGAAAGTCGTGCTACGTGTGCTGTAAACACTTACATCGTAACGGCCAAGGCCACAAATGTACGTCAGTGCCACAAAAGCAGGAGTGAACGTCCGGTCCAGCTCGTCTTTCATCCTCAGCTTGTCCAACTCTTTTCTTCGGTCTCCTCTTGTCTGCAGTTGACCTCGTTCTGTTCAGTATGTTCTCCGGAGAAAGGAGCGAAGGAGACACGGATGAAGGCAGGAAGCGGCTAATGGAGAGGAGAGATAAAGTTGATATAGGGCAGTGTGTGTGTGTGTGTGTGCTTGTGATGAATGTGAGGTATAAAACACGTCGGTGTGGCAACGAGGAAGAGGAGCAGTAGGCTACACGCACACACACGGTGAAGAGGGGAAAGTGAGGGTTGTGATTCATTAGTTGGTATTCGGTGTGTGTGTGTCCATCCATGGCTCAGTGCCTATATGTGAGGGTCGTGTCTTTTTACACACGAGAACATGAGAGTGGTCTTTTATTTTTATTTTTAAATCTCATTCTAGAGCTTTCATTGTTGATGCAGTGCAGCTGAATACACACAAAGCTTCAGGAACTGCATGCAGCAGAGCAGCAGCCTGGAGGCACACACACACACACGCACGCACACACACACACATACATGCACACTTACAGCATAATGCTCTTTCAGCCAATTGACATTTTGTCTGGAGGGATCGGGAACATCATAGAAGTCCGTCACACACATACATTAGATGCAAAAAGAAGTATTCAGCTGCATAAACGCACACACACACACACACACACACACACACACACACACACACACACACACACATGTTCGAGGATGGTTCAAGCATTTGGTCACAGCGGGTAGAGTTGCCCTCAAGGTATAACACACGCGTCATGAAGGAGCTGCTGCTGAGGTTTGGTTGCGTAACAAATTACTTAAAAAATGCATAGCAAATGATCAGAAAGTCTTTCTCTATCACACACATGCAGACACACACATACACACACACACACACACACACAAACAGATATGTGAAAAAACACACATTGCTCTAACACAGCCATTAAAACACCCACACTGACACTAAAATATCAGACTCCCAGACACACACACACACACACACACACACACCACACACACACACACACACACACACACACACTCACACACACACACACACACACACACACACGACACACACACACACACACAAACACACACACACACACACACACACACACACACACACACACACACATTTCAGCTCTTTAAAGGGCCATTACAATTGTAGTTTTATAGATGGGTTTTACTACGTATTGCTGTTCTATTTTGAACGTTGGTGTTTTAATTGTGTCTGATGATTGTTCAAATCAATGAACACGTTTTCTATGGTTTTGCTGAGTGCTGTGGTCCATCGTAAATGTCTAGAGGGATACTGTCTGCCACAGAAACTGGATAGTTGTAAACTGGTTAGTTATGGAGCCATTTGGAGGACATGGAATAAGAGTCTAATGTAATTCTGGGCTTAATGCTTTTCTGATATTGCCTAATGATGTGTAATAGGGTTAGGGTTTTAATATTTAGTTGTTCTATGCATCCATTTTCCATTTATGGAAGGACTTTAAGTAATCTAGCGAGAAAGCTGTCGTCTTGAAGATATTCTACATTGATTTACTTTGACAGAGGAGGCCAAAATATTCAGACTTTTACTACACCCACCCTTCCCATAATGCATCGTGTTAGCATCTTATATTAGACCCTCTTTAACGCCCACATCTTTCAGGCTCCACACTCCTAGACGCTGTGGTACTTTTCAGGACGAGTAAATTGATCCAAAGCTTCACTCCAAATATTAAATGGAAACCTTCCCTTACCTTGTGTCTGACTACCAGAGCAACATTGACCTCTGCTGGTAGCACTGAGAAAATACAGCTAAACAGACAGAAAATCACATTAAGCTAAACTGATGGGTAAGCTAAAAAAAATCCTATGAATCTTATTTGAAATTCATAACACAATGTGATGTAAATAAAATTACCCAAGTCTGTAGGTTTCAGAGACTAATGATGAAATGATCACTTAAAGGAGTGAATTATGGAACATTTTGAGTTGTGAGGAATGAAAATGTGTAAAAGAAAATCATAAATCATTTAATGGACAATACAAAAGACAAAAAACAAAGACATGGCTTGTTGGCATTAATATGATACAGATCATGTAAAATGCTTTTGGACCTCCAATGGGATTTAGCCGTAACTGTATCTTAAATCTTTATGCTATGGTTTCTACTATTTTTCATCCCGAAAAGACCCTAATAGGGTTGTCCTGCTTTGGCCTTAAATTCTAATTTTGCTTCCTGTTTCATCTCCTTTAATCCACTGTTTCACGTCAATCTGGAGTACAATCTATGTATTAAAGATAACATGTATAATCTTAAAACATAACCCCACTAGCTGACTGTGATTTGTTAGCTTCTATTTCACAGAAATCTCAGGCTGGAGTTTCCAGACCTCTTTTAAGCTCTGCTCACTTCCCATTGCTGCCGGCTGAATCAGACCAAATCCCTTTGATCGCCTTGCTTTCCCTTTAGTTCATCTCTGACTGTCTGTCACTTTGTGCGCTGCCTCAGCCCTTAACCTCTCTTCAGCTTCCTGTCATCTCTGAAAAGCCTGTAAACATCCTGTCAAGCCGTGCCAGGCTGTGCACAGCCCGCATGATTTCACTTATCCTATCCATGCAGCCTGCCCTCAGGTGCCTCCTTCTGGCGTACAAATCCAACCTGTTAGGATTTATATGCCAGAGGGAGACCAGCGTGCCCCACGGTGGTCTGGGCTCATGCATTGGCACCTGAGGGCAGCTATCAGCAAACAAAACCATCTTAAACTCCACATAGAAAATACAAAACCCCTTTTTTCCTCTCAGCCTGAGAGGCAAGGTAGCCTTCTGGATATTTTTAAATCACAAACAGTTTTTCATCCCATTGTTTGTGTGGTCTACCACCTCACACTATTTCAAGGAGCAAACAGCATAACAAATAACTGAAATCTACTGAAACTATTCCTTTTTTTTGTGCTTCGGTATGTCCCTTTCAGATGAAACTTTCCCAGATAACAAAACAAGAAACTTAAAATGTGCCGACTTCTCAGTCTTCAAAGCGCTTTTGTGCTGGGAATAAGGGGGGCATATAATCTTAATCATCCTTTTCCTTCCAAGAAGATCTTATTTTCAAAAGCTTTTGTTATTTGACAACAATTTATAAAAGATGACTTAATCGTCATACATTTTAATTTGCCTCAGTATCTGGGTTTTCCCTTTGCTCATTATGAATTAAAAGCTCTCATTTAAATAATAGTTTATATCTGGAAAAGTTCTTCAGCATTCAAAATGTTTGACTCATTTTCTTTCCTTGTGAGTTTCTAGACTGCACAGCAGAGGGCGCCAGATTGCTCCTCCTTATTGCTCCTCACTGGTCATTGTGAATTATTGTCAGAGCAGATCAGAACTAAATGCAAGTTGAGTCTTAACCAAACGAAGCATTAAATATGCAGCATCTCAAAGTGCCTGCTGATGAAGCACCTCTTCCTATAATGGATGGATGACTGATGACAGACACTGATGTGCATTTTCACGGGTTCACCTTCATCGGCCACAAGGATCCAGATCCGAAGTGTTCCTCATAAGTGCTTAATGAAACATTTAGCGGCCCCTCTGTTTTCATTAGATATTCGCTTCAGAGTTTCTTTGAGTCGGGGATACTTGGCTGCACTTTTTGTATTCAGAGAAGAGAAGAAGTTCAAGAAGGATGGATGAGTTAATGAGAACAGAGAGCTGGGGAAAGTGTGTGTGTGTGTGTGTGTGTGTGTGTGTGTGTGTGTGTGTGTGTGTGTGTGTGTGATCACACTTTTTGCACATACGTTAGCATGTGTGTACATCTTTGAGCACACAAGCTTTGATGTGCATATAAGTGTGTGTGCATGAACCATGTGTGAACTGCTGCTTAGCTCCAAAATGCTGTCATACTACTTTTAATGTGCCGTGGGGGACATGGTCCATGTTTAATACCAAATAAGATGCATAATAATTCGTATGAAAGAGGTCCTCAGGGGAGGAGACACCATTCTCTCTGTAGGGCAGAAATCAATCCCCAAGCTGCATACCATTAACACTTCCATCACTCTTATCTGCTGAGGAGGGAGAAAACAGGAGACACGGGGGGGAGAGTCAATCCGGGTGTTTGTATTCAGTTCAGGGAAACCAACTGTTTTTTTTTTTAAGTCCCAGTCGGCAAGTCCTGCAGATCGAGGGCACTGATTTTGAATGTTTACAACTCTCACGCTCCTCCCCCACGACCACCGAGCTCCTCCCCCTCGACCACGAGCTCCTTCCCCTCGACTTGTGCCTTTTGAAATCCCTTAGATCACGCCACCTTTGAAACGCGGGTCCGATGTTGACTGGTTTTATCACGGGCACCGTCGCAATCTTTCTTTTTTTCCTAGGTGTTTTCTTTTCTTTGGTTGTTTTGGACCTCCTCGTTTTGGTCTTTAACGAGAAATTGGAAGCTTGTTGCTACTTCCCTCCGCCTCCCCCCTTTGATAGTGGTACGACCCAGGCTCTAACTGCACGTAGAGGCGCGCTTTTCTTTTCTAAAACCAGATGATTTATGTTGTTCTATTGGAGCATAGTGTCGGCTTCGGTGAATATGATCAAAGAAATGTTGCCGACTGGGACTTTAAAGAAATAAGACTTGAAGGAGCTAACATCCTGGCGTGTGCTTAATGTCATCCAGGAATAGTAGTGACACGGCGATGCGGTACAGTAGCACTGTTAAACTTGCATGGCAAAGAAACAGCAAGTATTTCAAGCAGCTTAGTGTGAACGTGTTCCTCGCTGATTTATGTCCTGTATGAGAAATGTGTCATCCCTGAGTCGACCAGAGGGAGTCAGTTCGCAGGCAGTCGCAAAGTGGGCGTTTTAGCATCTTGCCATGTAAAGTAGGCTTTGGGGGGCGGCGTGCTGCGGTGAATCCTCCTGAGAGATTCAGTGTGGGACAGAAGGAGCATCCCTGAGGGAAAAGAGACACTGTTGTTGTCATGGAGAGAAACCTGGAATGTGTCCAGGTGTTGATGTGAGATTTCTACTCTGGTGCAGGTGAATAGCATTTTGTTTTTGGCACTTTAAGAGTCTACAACCATGTGAGCTAAATGCTAACATCGTTCTCATAATGAACATGATATCAGGCTGATGTTAAGCGTTTAGTAGGTCATTGATTGAGCATAATCACCATCTTAATTTAGCATGTTAGCATGCTAATTTCTAGTACATCTACAGCTAGTAGAGCAAAAATAATCGTCAGCAACACATCTCCCCTTTACTCTGACTCATTTTGCACTGCTGCACTGATTAAACTACCTATTACTTTCTCTATCACTTGATTATCTGTTTGGCCATGAACTTCCTAAAATAACCAACGCAATTAGCTACTAAAATAGTTTATCTTGAAGCTAACTTTTGTAGCCCGGTGAAAATTAATGAAGAATAAAAGGGCAAATGTTAAAATAAGTTAATTGCATAATAAAAAGCAGTTATTATTTAAAAAGTCTTAAGTTCATGATTAATAAATGTCATTTATGTCATTTAAGGTAAAAAAGGTAAAGTTAAAATCTTTCAGTTAAAAAAGTAAATACTGTGTGATGTTACTGGTGAATTAAACCATGCATTTAATGTTAATTATTTGTGGTTTATCAATGCCTGTAATTACGTTTAACTATAATGTTTTCACTTAAGTGCAGGAAGGAAGAAATGGACACACAAATGGTTTTAAATGTATTTTATTTTGAAAGGTGTGCTAGTGAGACTTGTACCTGTAAAAAAAGAAGAAAGAGAGTCGGGTGCTAGCGAGAAGCCGAGGAGGACGAAGCATGGAAGCTCGGCGTGTACAGTGAAGGAAAAGAGACTGTCGAGAAAATGTCTGTCACCAGGGTCGTGGATGTGTTCGCCAAGGACATTTCGGAAGACTTTGTGGTGAAGTGGCTGTCTGTTTGAGCGGATAGCTCAACTCAAGATAAGTGAAAGACGACAAGCTAGCTGCTAGACAAGTGGCTAGTTGCTTACACAGACTGTGCTAACAGGCTAGCGGCTAGCGACCCTTAGAGCGGAGCCTGTGTGAGAGCGTGTGTGGAGCTGCGGACAACGGAGCCGACCCAGCGCGAGATCGGAGGCGACGCGACGACGGAGCCGAGCCAGCGGGCCACGGTGGGATCGTCGGTGGCGTGTGTCCCCCCCCCCCCCCTCCTCCCGGTGGAATCGGGCGGTGTATGTCTTCTTCTCCTCCTCTGTGGTGGATCGTTTCCCCTCTCCTCCTGTTTCGGCTATTCTCTTCAACACCTGTGGATTAAGGTACCTCTCCTTTTTTATTTTGCCCTGTAGTGGTGAAGCAGCCATTTGTTTGAGGCTACAACGTTCCCGGGCTGCATTCAGGCCTGCATCGTTTGGACGGTATTTGAACAGTGAGTTTTATTTTATTGCCGGCTGTTTTATTTTCATGGGCCCTTAAAGTGTCACAGTGATAATAATTATTTTTTTTGAAACCAACTCTGAAAAGTGTGTGAACCTGCTAAATATAATCTGTGAGTAAACAATTCCTTTTTTTTTTACACTAAACTGTTGTGGTCACTGAGTCGATATTTTAAGTTCTTAAAGGTCACAAGGAATAATTTTGTGTTAAAAGGGGAGTAAAAAGTACTGTGATTTAAAAAGTATTTGAATTCATACAAGAGTAACGTGCTGGTTAAAAAACTTGATTTAAAGGGGAAGTCTAGACTACATTTAAAAATCCCTTTCACACACACTGTTAGTGTACACTTTTAAGTTTATTACAGAGACCCAATCCTATTGCTATATAGGAATAAAGAGCTCAGGTTAGCCACCTCTCACTATAGTGTCATACACTAGAGAGGCGCTACATAAAATGGAGGCACCGCTGGGATTTTATTTTGGATTTTAGTGTGGGTTTCTTGTGTTTTATATTTTGGGGAAATTTTTGAAGCAAAAAATTGTGCTAACTGCTAAGCTAAAATGGCAACTCAAGCTGAGCTAGTATTTGAGTTAAAGGGATGGTGCCGGGGTGAGGCATTAGATGAGGCTCATGCAGTTATGGTTATCACTAAAGAAGATGTGACCTTGGATGCCATTGAAGAGGCAGTACAAACAGTGAAGAGTTTGGGACGTGTGCGTGTCAGAGGTCGGACCTTCAGCCTACAGCACAACCAGTACCATATACTGTGTGAATGTAGGGAAGCTGTTAAAGGCGACCTCGTTCCCCCTGAAGTGCTTCCCACTGACAATGGAGGGCCGTGGCAAATCATCCGAGCAGATCAAAATACTGAAGACCTCCCCCCATCGTTCCCTACTGAAGAGGCTGCCGCCAAGTCGACAGAGGCTATACTTCGGGCAGTGAGTGATTTGCTCGATAAGACATCCAAGTCATCAGGTGAACAGGGAAGCTATCGCCGCCTACGAGTTTTCTCTGGTTTATCTCCCACACCGGCTGGAGAAGAACAGTTTGAGCACTGGCTGAGTCAAGCACGGCTCATGGTGGAAGAGTGCGACTGCTCGCCAAGAGAGAAAAGGCGGAGACTGATGGAAAGTGTTAGAGGTCCTGCTCTAGACATTTTAAAAGCCACACGAGCTAGTGATCCTGAGGTGAGCCCTGAAGACTGTTTAGAGGCGCTTGAGCATGCATTTGGGACAGCAGAGTCAGGTGAAGAGTTATACTTTGCTTTCCGGTTACTGCAGCAGCAACCAGGTGAGAAGCTGTCTGACTTCCTTAGACGGCTAGAGCAGTCGTTGGGTAGGGTTGTGCAGAGAGGCGGTCTTCCCTCTGGTTATGCAGATAGAGCCAGGCTTGAACAGTTGTTGCGTGGGGCCGTTGCCTCTGATCTGATGCTCATCAATCTTCGTCTGAGAGAGAGGAAGGAAAAGCCTCCAACCTTTCTCCAGTTGTTAAAGGAGATACGCACAGAAGAGGAATACGAGGCATCAAGAAAGCAGATTACACCTGTCGCACACAGTTCATACAAGCAAAATGTTGACGCCAAACAAATTGAAATACAAAACCTGAAGTCTGAGATCAAAGAACTCAAAACACTTGTCGCTGCTGTGGTGTCTAAACCAGCTCAAGACGGGCCAGCTAGCGATGAGAAAACGCCCTCAAAAGTTGCATCCAGTGAATCTAGCTCTGATAGTGAGATGGCAGCATTAAAGAAACAGTTAAAGCATCTACAGCAAAAGGTCGCTAATAAAGTTGCTGAGCCTCGAGCATCTGTTTCAGCTGTTAATGTGTCAAAGCCAACTGCCAGCTCTCCCCAAAGATCCTTTAATGTCCCGGAGGAACATTTTTGTTATCGATGTGGGGAGAATGGGCATTATGCTGGGAAGTGTCAGAACTCAGAAAACCAGGCTAAAGTTATCAAGAGGCTAATTCAGGCCCTGAAGCTGTCAAAAAGCAACAAGCCATTAGGTGATGCCACAGTTAGTAAGGTTAACTGCTTTGTGAAGAAAAGTGCTACTGGCTTGTCAGACAAAGCTAGCATTCCAGATGGTTTGGTTGGTCCGCCTAGCCTGGTGCCGTTGAGGGTTAATGGACAGTCCTGTACTGCTTTGTTGGATAGTGGCTCGCAGGTGACGATCATTTTTGAGCCCTGGTACCAAAAACACCTACCTGACGTCCCCATTCAGCCGGTGTCTGGTCTTTCCCTGTGGGGTTTGAGTGAGTCTGGAGTTAGCTACCCTTACCGTGGTTATGTGGTGGTTGATTTGGAGTATCCAGCTGAGGTGGTAGGGACCAGCCAGACTGTTACTGTCCTTGCACTTGTTTGTCCTACTCCGAAGACAGGAGATGAGACGTCTGTTGTTGTGGGCACCAACGCTAGCCATGTGAGACGCTTGGTGAACCAGTGCAAGGAAAATGGTGTTGATGTCACGAAAACACTTGGGTTTCGAGTCGGCGTCCAGGAGGGTCAGCCTGCCCTCAATGGGGCCGCTGTCCCCACCTGTGAAGATGAGGCTGGTTGGGTCAGATGGATGGGTCCAGGTCCTTTGATCTTACCACCAGATGGTGGCACACAGGTGGTGTGCAAGGTTGAGTTGAAAAGGCCAGTTGGACCAGAAATTTTGATGGTAGATTCGTCACCAGCGGCTGCCCTACCTGCTGATGTGTTTCTCCATCCCATGGTTGTGCCCAGTGGGGCTTTGGATGTCAACAGTTTGAGAGTGTTGGTCAAGAACGAATCTTTGAGAGAAACTTCCCTACCTCCAGGAACAGTGATTGGAGGCATGTACTGTATCGATTCAGTTACGACTATTCCCCCCAAAGAGACTGTTTCCCCAGAGTTTGATGAGAGTGTGATAGACTTTGGAGACTCTCCTATCTCTGAGCAATGGAAAAACAGACTCCGAAGTAAGCTGGCTCAGAAGTCTCATGTGTTCTCTATGTGTGAGTGGGACGTGGGTTTGGCCAAAGGGGTGGAGCACAAAATCCGGCTCTCTGACTCCCGGCCTTTCCGTCAACGATCACGCCGGCTGGCCCCTGCAGACATCGAAGATGTTAGAAAGCATTTACAAGAGTTGCTGCAGGCGGGGATCATAACTGAGTCGCGAAGCCCCTATGCTTCCCCTATAGTTGTTGTCCGAAAAAAGACCGGAGCTATTAGGATGTGCATAGATTACAGGCTGCTGAATAGCAGAACCATACCTGACCAATATACCACCCCCTGCATTGAGGATGCACTAAATGCTCTCACAGGAAGTCAGTGGTTCTCTGTTTTGGACTTGCGTTCGGGCTATTATCAGATAGCCATGTCCGAAGAGGACAAAGAAAAAACGGCATTTATTTGCCCGTTGGGATTTTTCCAGTTTGAGCGCATGCCGCAAGGTATTACAGGGGCTCCAGCAACCTTTCAGAGGTTGATGGAGAGGGCGGTAGGAGACATGAACCTCTTGCAAGTGCTGGTGTACCTTGACGATTTGATCGTGTTCGGGAAGACGCTTGAGGAACACGAGGAGAGACTGCTCAAGGTCTTGGATCGTCTTGGAGAAGTTGGGCTGAAACTTTCAGTGGACAAATGTCAGATCTGTTTGCCGAAGGTCAAGTACCTAGGTCATATTGTTTCTGCCGAAGGTGTCGCACCCGATCCTGGCAAGATTGAGGCCGTTACCACCTGGCCTAAGCCAACAAACTTGAAGACGTTGCAGTCTTTCCTTGGATTTTGCGGTTATTACCGTAGATTCATACAGAACTATTCTACAATCGTTAGACCGCTCACTGAACTCACCAAGGGCTATGCTCCGACTCAAAAGAGACACAGGCATGCCCCAGACATAGACAAAGTCTACTTGAAGGAATCGGAACCCTTCGGAGACAGATGGGACGAATCCTGTACAGACGCGTTTCACCAGATCATCTGCTGTCTGACGCACGCACCTGTTCTGGCGTTCGCCAATCCACAGAAGCCATACATTTTGCATGTCGATGCAAGCTTCAAGGGTCTTGGCGCTGTGTTGAACCAAGAGCACCCTGAAGGCTTGAGACCGGTTGCTTTTGCGAGCCGAAAGCTGAGTTCCGCTGAGAAAAATTACCCCATACATCAGTTGGAATTCTTGTCTCTCAAGTGGGCTGTAGTTGACAAATTCCACGACTACTTGTACGGGGCAAGATTTACTGTACGTACTGATAATAATCCGTTGACGTACGTGTTGAGTACAGCCAAGCTCAATGCGGTAGGGCATCGCTGGCTAGCTGCTCTATCAACATATGAGTTTGACGTTCAGTATCGTCCTGGGCGACACAACATTGACGCTGACCTGTTGTCAAGAAACATGCCAGGTACAGATGGTGATGGTTGGGTGACGATCCCACAGTCTGGGGTCAAGACGATCTGTCAGAAGGTCTGCGCCTCTGAGGCTGACTGCAGCACGCCTGTTTATGTTGCACAGCTCGGAGCGTCCTCCCACTGTGTTCCTGACATGTATGCGTTTCCTACGCACATGGAGTTAAAGTCACTTGAACTCATGAGTAAGCCGAGTCTGAAAAATGCTCAAGAAAAGGATGAGGCCATTGGACCAGCCATCAAGGCTCTTAAGAATGGATGCTGGCCAGAGGAGGCCAACCTGAGTCCAGAGTTGTCAAGGTTGAAAAGAGAGTCCGGAAAGCTGTCCATGAAAGATGGACTACTGTACCGTTACAGTAAAAAACCCTCCGGAGAAGTGGTCAGTCAGTTGGTCCTCCCCAAGGAGTTCCGGGAGATTGTCTTGAGGGCCATGCATGACGACCTTGGGCACCTCGGGCAAGAGAGAACGGTTGACCTGCTCCGCAGTAGATTTTTTTGGCCTAGGATGTCGTTGGAGGTGGAAGAGTACATCAAGAATTGTGTGGAGTGCATCACTCACAAGACACCAGTACAGAGAGCTGCTCCATTGCACCAGATCGTTAGCCATGGGCCTATGGATTTAGTGTGCATGGACTTCCTGTCCATGGAGCCTGACTCCAAAGGTATCCGCAATGTGTTAGTGGTCACTGATCATTTTACGCGATACGCGCAGGCGTTTCCAACGAAAAGTCAGAAGGCACCAGTTGTGGCAAAAGTCCTGATGGAAAAATACTTTGTACACTATGGACTACCGTCGAGGATCCATTCGGATCAAGGAAGGGATTTCGAGAGCCGGTTGATCAGGGAACTGTTGGCTTTGATGGGGATACGCAAGTCGCGGACAACACCTTATCATCCGCAGGGAGACCCTCAGCCGGAAAGATTCAATCGGACGTTGCTCTCCATGCTGGGTACGCTAGGACGGGAAAAGAAGCGTTCATGGAGCCAACATGTGCCGTACTTGGTCCATGCGTACAATAGTACAAAGTGTGATGCCACGGGGTACTCCCCATACCACCTAATGTTTGGCCGTGAAGCTAGGCTTCCTGCAGATGTATGCTTTGGGACGTCCCCCGATGGCATTGAGGATGCATGCCACACCCAATATGTCACAAAACTGAAAGAGGACTTGAAACAGGCCTATCAGCTAGCCTCGGAAGCCGCGAACAAAAGACATCAGAGGAACCGGAGGTTGTATGACCGCAAAGTTACCTTTCAGTCCATAGAGATTGGCGACAGAGTTCTGCTCCGGAACTTGGGTCTAAGAGGCAAGCACAAGCTGGAGAGTAAGTGGAATCCTGCCCCCTATGTGGTCATTGGGAAAATGCCAAACCTACCGGTGTTCAAGATCAAAAGGGAGGATGGAATGCCAGGAACAAAGACCATCCACAGAGACCACCTTCTTCCTATAGGGCAGCTTGTGAGAATACCACCCACCAATCAGGTTGAAGATCCACCTGCTAGGCCCAAGACCAGAGCCGTCACTAATAGGAAAAGTCAAAGAGAGAAAAGACTAGCGACTCAGGAGTTTCAGGAGTTTTCTGACTCGTCCTCTGACATGGAGTATTATGTCACTCGTCCTGCCAAATGGAGAGACTTAGTCCCGCGAGCGACATCTGCCTCCAAGTCAGTAGTTGACGCAGAGCCTGACCTTGAACCTGAACCGGACGATGACTCTGAAAATGATAATGACCATGAATCTGAACCTGTCAATGGGAATGTATCTGACCCCGAAGAGGATGATCACCAATCTGAACCTGAACCTGAGGGTGAGAACAATGAGAGGGATGAAGGAGAAATAACATTGGAAGAGATCAGTGAAACTGGATCTGGGTCAGACCAAGAAGAGGAAGTGGCTGAGGATCACAACAGAAAAGTGATAACCAAACCTGAGCCTAGACCTAGATCAAAGAGAACTGCTAAGCCGACTATTAGACTTACCTATGATGAACCTGGTAGATCCAGAGATCAGCCACTGACTATTGTTCACAGAGGCATAATCATTAAAATAGGAAAACACTAGTCATACTGAGTTATTACACTCTTAAGACTCCTTAGTTAAGTTTGTTAGAGTCTGATGAGGACACACAGACATTTAAAAAGGGGGAGAGTGTAGCCCGGTGAAAATTAATGAAGAATAAAAGGGCAAATGTTAAAATAAGTTAATTGCATAATAAAAAGCAGTTATTATTTAAAAAGTCTTAAGTTCATGATTAATAAATGTCATTTATGTCATTTAAGGTAAAAAAGGTAAAGTTAAAATCTTTCAGTTAAAAAAGTAAATACTGTGTGATGTTACTGGTGAATTAAACCATGCATTTAATGTTAATTATTTGTGGTTTATCAATGCCTGTAATTACGTTTAACTATAATGTTTTCACTTAAGTGCAGGAAGGAAGAAATGGACACACAAATGGTTTTAAATGTATTTTATTTTGAAAGGTGTGCTAGTGAGACTTGTACCTGTAAAAAAAGAAGAAAGAGAGTCGGGTGCTAGCGAGAAGCCGAGGAGGACGAAGCATGGAAGCTCGGCGTGTACAGTGAAGGAAAAGAGACTGTCGAGAAAATGTCTGTCACCAGGGTCGTGGATGTGTTCGCCAAGGACATTTCGGAAGACTTTGTGGTGAAGTGGCTGTCTGTTTGAGCGGATAGCTCAACTCAAGATAAGTGAAAGACGACAAGCTAGCTGCTAGACAAGTGGCTAGTTGCTTACACAGACTGTGCTAACAGGCTAGCGGCTAGCGACCCTTAGAGCGGAGCCTGTGTGAGAGCGTGTGTGGAGCTGCGGACAACGGAGCCGACCCAGCGCGAGATCGGAGGCGACGCGACGACGGAGCCGAGCCAGCGGGCCACGGTGGGATCGTCGGTGGCGTGTGTCCCCCCCCCCCCCCTCCTCCCGGTGGAATCGGGCGGTGTATGTCTTCTTCTCCTCCTCTGTGGTGGATCGTTTCCCCTCTCCTCCTGTTTCGGCTATTCTCTTCAACACCTGTGGATTAAGGTACCTCTCCTTTTTTATTTTGCCCTGTAGTGGTGAAGCAGCCATTTGTTTGAGGCTACAACGTTCCCGGGCTGCATTCAGGCCTGCATCGTTTGGACGGTATTTGAACAGTGAGTTTTATTTTATTGCCGGCTGTTTTATTTTCATGGGCCCTTAAAGTGTCACAGTGATAATAATTATTTTTTTTGAAACCAACTCTGAAAAGTGTGTGAACCTGCTAAATATAATCTGTGAGTAAACAATTCCTTTTTTTTTTACACTAAACTGTTGTGGTCACTGAGTCGATATTTTAAGTTCTTAAAGGTCACAAGGAATAATTTTGTGTTAAAAGGGGAGTAAAAAGTACTGTGATTTAAAAAGTATTTGAATTCATACAAGAGTAACGTGCTGGTTAAAAAACTTGATTTAAAGGGGAAGTCTAGACTACATTTAAAAATCCCTTTCACACACACTGTTAGTGTACACTTTTAAGTTTATTACAGAGACCCAATCCTATTGCTATATAGGAATAAAGAGCTCAGGTTAGCCACCTCTCACTATAGTGTCATACACTAGAGAGGCGCTACACTTTGTTAACGGCTTCGCACCAGAAGCCAGGTGAAGTTGCCGTTCAGGTTGCCGCTCCGCAGCTTGTTTTCACAGACTTTGCAAAAGTGCAAGATGCCGAAAAAAAACTTTGACTAGCTGTTACCATGGTGATGGACACCAGCTGAAAACAGCTGAATTCCCCACTAATCTCTGTTCTTGACCTCTCAACCATTTGGTGCTGAGCAGGTATGTGCAGTGAGTTTTAAACCCCCTCTCACATTCAAGTGGTCATGTGATTCATTGTTAATAGAAAAAATATAGATTACAATCCAATCCCACACATAATCAAGTTCCTATCATAGAATAAGAGCAAGAGGTGCAGCAAATATTCTGATTTGAGAAGCTGGAATGCTTTTTGCTTAATACATGATTGAGAATGATTATAAAAAAAGGTTCTACTTTAATTTTCTTGGATCAAACCAATTAATCAACTCATCATTTCTATACTGATGAAATTCTCCCATTGGATTTTGTTCTTCTTTTCATTTTCAGCACCACAAGCACAATCCCATTCCCCTCCATTGCACTGGTTTTACAGCAGAAATCTCAAAACGTAGCCAAAACAAGTCTAGCCGCATGGCTTGATGCTCTAATAGAAGTACTTTATTTTTTGTACTTAGGGTGAAATGATCCTTTAAGTGATGATGACACATATCAGCATTTGTAGCAGCATGCTGTTCTAGAGGGGAAATGGCTTTGGCATTGTTAACTCACTCGCCGCACACTGATTGCAGTCGGGCCTTGGTGCACAGCTTGAACTCTGTACGTTTGGATTCTGTGTTGTAGCAGCTGATCTCAGCACTGTTACGCCTCATTCCCACGTCGGTCAGGATGGTTGAGCTTGTCTTCTCCACTCCAGTCGGTAAATCAATCTGTTTGTTCTGATGACTCAGACGACGCTGAGAGTGACCATGTTTCCCCTGCTTGTACTCTCCTGTCTCACCATCTTGTTCCTGTCATCTACCACCTCCGTCCTCAACTATCCCTCCATCAACGTCCTCCCGATTCTCCGCTCTAATTTGCTCCCATTTCCTTCTGTAACCTCCTCCCATCTATCTTACCTTGCACATTCTCCACTCTCACCACCTTATCCTTCCTTCCTGTGTTATGATTGCCCCCCGGCCTCATTTTCTTCCTTCTTTCCTCTCCTCAATGCTGCCCTCCCAATCTCCTACTCTCATTGCGCTCATCTCCTCTTTTCTGTGTGGTCGCCGCTATGACAGTCTCCATCCAGCCTTTGGTCTGATGAGAACGGGCAGCGACTCACCAGCAAATTTATTATTCATTGTCTGCTTGCCACATTTCCTCTGCTTGTCAACGCCTTCTTTCTCTGCTGTCAGATGCTTTCTGCCTTTCCCACCTCTCACCACACCACTGTCTTTCCTTACCCTCCATCCATTCATCCAGGCAGCCAATCTGAATCTAGTAAAAGGTCCATTGTGTCGTGGTTAATAAATGATGAAAGAGAGGTGGGCTGGACACCTCGGCCCGGACTGTGTAGCAGAGATGTCGGGCTTAATGCCTCAGAAGACTTTGGCACTCGGTCAAATGTGATGAGCCTGTTGCTGTTTAGTGTTATTGAGCTGCAGAGCTACTTTGGTTTCCTTCCTCTCAGACATCAATGCTTCAATTACTTTGTGTGTGTTTATCAGAAGGATATTTCAAAGACTTATGAATTGGATTCCTCAAAAAATGATTTCACTAGATATGCACTTCCAATTGATTGCAATTGCTAAGGTAACATAACCTTGAGTTTAAGTCCGTTCACAGCCACTGCCTGTGGCGTGTTATCTATACGCTGTTCGAGCTATCCGTGTGTGTGTGTGCATTTTGAGCGAAACGACCCAACACGTCCGCGTGTTTGTCAGCGCCCTCTAGCGAAACGACCCAACACATCCGCGTGTTTGTCAGCACCCTCTAGTGAAACGACCCAACACATCCGCGTATTTGTCAGCGCCCTCTAGCGAAACGACCCAACTCATCCGCGTGTTTGTCAGCGCCCTCTAGCAAAACGACCCAACACACCGGCGTGTTTGTCAGCGCCCTCTAGCGAAACGACCCAACTCATCCGCGTGTTTGTCAGCGCCCTCTAGCGAAACGACCCAACACACCCACGTGTTTGTCAGCGCCCTCTAGCGAAACGACCCAACACATCCGCGTGTTTGTCAGCGCCCTCTAGTGAAACGACCCAACACACCCGCGTGTTTGTCAGCGCCCTCTAGCGAAACAACCCAACACATCCGCGTGTTTGTCAGCACCCTCTAGCGAAACGACCCATCATATCCGCGTGTATGTATACGCCCTTTAGGGTTAGGGTTCGGCATTGATAAACACGAGAAAAGGCGATTGTGCGTAGTGATAACACGCCAGAGTGGCATACGAGTTGGCGTGTCATACATACGCTACTTCATGAGATTGAAGATGAGTGTGTGAAAATGTGAAATTTGTCTACAGACAACCATCAAATTCAGCATATATGACGAGTCAAATTTCCAATAATAAATGTTTATTTACCCAGCATTAAATTAAATCACTGAAATAAAGTAATCAATAATAAAGCGAACACATTTTCCTTTTAATCATTATCAAATGACAAAGAAAAAATCAAACATCAGTTATTTCAGAGAAAATGTCCCAACACATGTTTAGGTTTAAGGGACAAATCCCTATTCGGCCAAAGGAGTTATGACTGTCGTCCATTGGGAGCGAAGGAGACCGTCTGTCTGACGCAGTCTCACTCCTTCCTCCACCCCTCCACTGACTCCTGGTTGATGACTTTGACCCCTTTCCAACTTATGCTTCAACCTCTTGTGGTGTGATGTTCACAGACAGCTGATGCCTTCTGTTTTCATTGATCTTTCATTCCCAGGGTTACCCGGGGTCCTCGCCAATTCACCAACGCACAGTCTACAGCAGTCTTCTTCTCTTTGGGCTGTAAGCAGAGATCCTACTTATAAACACTGACTGAACCTTTGCTTTTAGGCAACTTTGCAGAGAATGATCAAAACAGCCCGTTCTCCGTGTTTTCAGCTTATCCAGAGGATTCCCAATGTGTTTGATCAACCACGGTACGTTACTCTTGGACTGAAGTTAAACACCATCACTACAGCAAATCACACTCTCCTATCTCGCCCCGCTCAGCCGAGCTTTCAGAATTTAATCAGCTCGTCTGTGTGTCTCTGCCGTGCTGTGTATTTAAGGGAATCTATTTCTCTCTGTTGATATATTACCACTCTTACTCGTGGGCGTTTGTCTGTGTGCATCTGTGCCTGTGTGTGAAATGTGTTTGTCATTGTTTGATTTTGATGAGAAGCTGCCGTCAGATCTGCCTCCGTCTGCGGAGCTAAAGGAGAAAAAGGAGTTGTGTGTGTGTGTGTGTGTGTGTGTGTTTGCTTTTTAATACCCCACCAATGTCTCTCACCATTACCCTACAGTACTCCTTTTCTCACTTTCTTTGTCTATCTACCTCTCTGCCTTTCTTCTTGATTTTATTTTTCTCCTCCACTCTACACCTCCTCCCTCCATCCCTCCCTCCATCCCTCCCTCCATGGTTCTTGTTTTTTCCCTTGCATTGATTCTCAGCAGGCAGCCAGTAGCTTTTAATGAATGCCATGGCCTAATGGCTTTATCATTGGCCTTGATGGCCTCAGCTGAGCCACAGCGACGGCTCGGCTGCAAATTGTTTTCTTAACTAAAGCCGCGGCAGGAATTTCAATAGGGGCTGCAGTCGATGGCGTCGGTGCAGCCCGCGGGGCCGTTACGTGGGGGGGTGATTGGCAGTGGAGCACGTGTGTGAGGTGGACTGGCGTCATTCCCTGGGGTTGCGTCGTCGTAGAGGCCGTGTGACCCGCTTGTGGATCCGCGTTACGGATCATCAGCTGACTCAACGGCGTTGACATGTGCGAGGCGGCGTCTCTGCTACTGTAGGCAGGTGTCAGATGTACATGGCTTATGTTGTAACCCACCCACTAGCAGAATAATCACACACACACACACACACACACACACACGCAGAAACACAACACCTGTCACACTCATGCATGTATGACAGAGCAGCAAAGACGTCCTCCACAGACCGTTTGCCTGCTGAATAGCAAAGTGGGATGGATCAGGCCTAGCCCTCCCCCTTATCTCCCCTCACCTCTTGCACTCTTCGTCCCTCGCCGTCCCTCTTTTTCACCCCCTCTCCCTCCCACCCCCTCACTTAACCTCCCCCGCCATTTGTGAATCCTCCTACTTTGTCCCTCTCCTCCCTTTTTTTCCTGCTCTTCCTCCTCGTCATGTTCTCCTTCCCTTTTCTGTCCCTTCTCTCTCTCTCACCCACAGACTCCCCCTTTGAGTCCTGTCCTCCCCTCACACATCCCCCCCTCCCCCACCTCCCTCCGTCTCTGTCTTTTCCCGTGCAACAGTGTGCAATCCCTCTTTCCCCACCAGACAGACAAAGAGAGCGGCGAATAGTAGCCGGGAAGAGGCAGCAGGGAGAAACGGAGACGGAGAGCGGCAGATACCTAAAGAGGCACAGAGGAATTTATGGAATGACAGTCTTTTGGCGGAGGGCACACTGAGAGATAGAGAGAGAGAGAGAGGTAGCGAGACAGACAGAGAGAGAGAGAGAGAGAGAGAGAGAGAGGGAAGGGGGAGGGTCTGACAGACAGGAACGATGCAAAATAGGCAGCCTTGGTGACGGCGTAGACAAAGGTAGCTTCAGAGTGCATGTGCGCTTGCTATTTCATTCACACACTCTCTCTCATACGCACACATCCTCTCTCTCTCTCTCTCTCTCTCTCTCACCCACTCACACAGACACACACGCACACACACCGTTGGGCAGAAGCGGCAGAGCAGCGTGGGTGTGAGGCAGCATGAGAAGTGATATCTGGACTTCTGCACATACAGTTGGCTGATGGACTGAAGTTAATTACAACACGCACACGCCTACTACACGCACACACGCACGCCTTGAGAACAGGACGCAAACAAGGCAAGCGCACTCAACTTGTCTGCAGCCGGAAGTCAACATGGGTCTCGTGATGGGAACCTTTTCCATGCAAGCCAAGCAGGTGAACTACCTGAAAGGTAAGAATCTTCCTTATTGATTTTTCCCAGAATGATCGGACGTCTCTCTCAGGCACACCCAGAGGACGCGTGCGTGTTCACGGGCATGTGGCTGTCATACGAGACGCGCACCTGTCATGTGGCGTGTTTGTGTGCCTTAATGATGGAGCCGTGTATGTTCGCCCTCGGAGTCATGAATATTGCACAAGAGGTGCATTATGGGAATGAGCCGGACGTTCCAAGTATACAGAGTAGCGATGTAAAGTTGGAAAAAAAGGATGTGATTCATTATTGGTTTATGATGCAATCTCAAGGCCATCTGTCCAGTGGATTTAGGTATATAAGTGTTTGTGCGTGTGTGTGTGTGTGTGTGTGTGTGTGTGTGTGCAGATGTGCCATTGGCCATGTCTATAAAAGGTGATGGTATTTCCCTCTGTCTGCCTTCCAAACCAACCTGCTTCCTGTCTGCCCTGCTACTGTTTGACAGGAGGAAACTGGCACTTGACACACATGCATTCTAATGTGCGTGTGTTCATAGACATATAAGAGTGTGCAGCGTCGTCCATGAGAATATCGATGTGCAGAACGAACCGCCTTGAAATGCAGGCGTGTGTCAGGTGGGCCTGATGTGTATGTTGTGTGGTGGCAGAGGCGTGTGTGTGTGTGTGTGTGTGTGTGTGTGTGTGTGTGCAGTCAATCAGCGCTGTGTAATCCGTCAGCCTTTGGCCGTGGTCTGTCCTGCGTCTGTTGACCTCAAACCTGATGGTTATCACCGCCACACACACACACACACACACACACACACACACACACACACACACACACAGCTGCTCTCTAGAGACGGGAGAGACAGAAAACAGGAGTTCCATCGTGTTTCACCACACATCCACATGTAGGGAAAAAAAAGAGGGAGAAAAATAAAATGCAGAAATCCCCTGTTGGACCATTAAGCCACATTATCATGTAAAACAGGCTATGTGTTACTCTGACAAAAACTGGCTCTGTAAGTGATGTAAATTATGGGCTGTGAATCGCTCTGTATTTTCTGTGGTACACCTGTCAAACACTATAGTCAGTCCGTGAGAATACTTCATATAAACTGCTATAAAATACAGGCGTATATAGAATACTGCGTGGGTTGTTGTATTTAATTCCCCATATGAATCTCCTTTCATTGCATGGCAACAGCTCTCGGCAGACCTCAGATCTGTGCTTTAGAGATACCTGAGGCACATTTTCAAGGTGGAGCCTAAAATACGAAACCTATAGAAAGAAAACATGTCAGCTTTGTGAGCCGTCAACATAAGGGGTGAAGGCAACAATGCTTCAAAGCAACGGAGTATGCATTTTTAGCCTATTGTACTCTCCTCGATGGGGTTAACTCTAAATAGCAGCCGCTTTTGAAGTTGCTGTGGTATGGTGTGAGGAAGAGGAGTGAAACATTGAGAAAAGTTGAGGAGGGGAGGCGAGGTTGCTCCTCAGGGGGGTGAGTGTCAGTGAATGTGTGTTTCACCATCTGCTGCTGCGTTATAAAAAGGGTCCTAATGAAAGCAGGGCAGGATTCGTTTTGCATGGAAGGTTGGCCCATCCTTGATCGCCGCCCAAAACGAGGCAACGACCTGCTGAGATGCAACCGAATCAACTCGCTGAGAATGCAGGAAAAAAAAAAGATGTTTTCTAAGATGCGGTCAGACTCGAGGCATGTGATCAGACGTGAATATGCAAAATGAAAGACACCTTCACAGCGAGGTGCGTTTGGGAGTTTCTGCCTGCGTACAGACAGCAGATGACACCTGAGATCGTCACACTTGAATGTTCACCTCTCTCTGTGTTCACCGCCTCCCCCACTCCTTACTGTTTTAACAGCATTAAGTCAGTTTGCATCATTTGAGATTTGAATCATAACAGTAATGCGTCTAAAACAATTTTTACACAATAATACTTTTATTTTATGGCACTATAATTATTATTATTGTTAAACCGAACCTATAGGTCCCGCTGTCATGAGCGCTGATGTGTGGTGATTACATTGATTGGATGCTATCCTGGTCTCAGCGGGCATCTCCTGCTCTTCCTCTCTCACCTCCCCTTCACTCAGATGAGCGTTCACTGATTATCTCCTTTCCGTCTTTGTCGTCTCACTGGAGACAGTCAACACAGGCTCAGTGGATTCTCATGGAAACGTTACAGCCTTGGCGAGGAAGACGAACTGATTTTAAAATGACTCTCAACCCTTTACACAAACTAAAGTTAAAGAAAACTGCCATTGTGGGTGGAATTAACGTTAGCTTAGCGGGCTAGTCCATTCACCGAAGTGAAATAATAACTGAGAACTATAATAGCTCTCCATATCTAGGAGTGAATGCGTGGTGAACGACTCTGTACGGTGCTTTAAAAAGTCATTTGCGCTCCTATTCAGAATGTTCATTGTGATGAATTGACCAAAATGGATTCAGAAGAGTTGCTGTACACACTGAAGCATGTTTTTTGTGGGTTTTTTTTTGGGGTGTTGCTTACTAAATGAAGCCGAACCCATGCTGTGGCCTACATAAAACCCCACTGGAGAAGAAGAGGTATTAGTCCTGGCATTGGCTTGCCGTTAAGGCATTTATCTACATGTATCTGTCGTCATCTGGGTCAAAAAAAGAAGAAATATATACCCACTGTCATTGTGCACAAACTACTCCACTCCCGTGAAATATTTCCCAGCGGGTACGTTATAAACTACAAAACCTGCACCTCGCTGACACATTCATCTTCCTGTCTGTTCGCTCCATTTGTTTTTGCCTCTGCTTTCATTTCTCTGTAGGCTCTCGCTCTGTCAAGTGGATTTTCACCCTCTTTCCCTTTGTCTTGCTCGCTCTCACCTCATTTCACCTCCTCATTTTGTCTTTTATGTGTTCCTCCCTTCAAGTTTTTTCCCTTCTATTTCCCCGAAGCCGCTCTCTTCTTGATCTACGGCTACTCGTCTGCCTCTGCTGTTTATCTCCGGGTTTCCGTCTCCCTCCGTCTGTCTCTTTCACTCTCTCCAACCCTTACATCTCTTTGTGTTTCGCCCCAAAAGATAGCCTTGTCCTACTCTGAGATCGCTCAAACTGGCTTTCATGTCGAGTTTTAGTTCAGGGCTGCAGAATATATGTAAATATGTTTGTGTGTGTTTGTGGGTCTCCTGGGGAACAAGTGTGTTTGGTTCAATGTTTCCATGTGCTGCAGGGTTAAAGAGCTGAGACGAGAGGAGTTTCTTTAATGGGCTTTACTAGTTTCCACCCCTCCATCTCATCCGTGCACATCAAAAGAACAAGTGCACCAAAAGGGCCAATTAGGGCTGCAAAAGAGCTTTATTAGGCACATGGCAACATGAAAACGGATTTCTGGGTAATCCCATGCCCGTAGCATGCACGTGCTGGTGACTTATGTGACGGAAATGCGATTTTCCTAACTCATATCTCACATTTCTCTCCACTCCAGTCGAGATTTTTCACAGGAAGCATCGTTTCCATTTTGAAACCCGTCATTTAAGATCCTCCGTTAGCGTTTGATCTCTCAGTGTCGCAAATTAAAACCCACGTTGCTGCATTTATATTAACGAAGACAATCAATATACTGCATAAATCAAGGCACTTCATTTGCATAGCATTTGCAGGCAAATGCTAAGCTCACTTCTTCAAAAATAAACATTTTCAGCGCAATTTTGTCTCCGTAGACGTTCAGCCCCGTGCTCGCCGTCGGGCCTTTGTAACACTGAAGCCAATGAGGGAAATTCAGATGATGAATATAGATAGCTACTTAGCTCCGGCTATATGGTCAGGCCTGTGTGCACAGTTATGACAGCGGTGACGCACGCCACGTGAACTAAATGAATATGACAGCTGAAGAGACTCAGTGGGTTTTTAATTCAAATCAAAGTAGTTCTCTTTTCAGCGGTTAATAGAAAACAAGCCGAGCATATTAGTGCGGTTCTAGTCATCCACACTGAGGGAAATAAAAACTCTCCACACACACTGGTGCTTATCTTTCTGTTTTTGTCTAAATGTTCAATTTAAATTGCATTTAGCTTACATACATACCAGCCTGTACACTATATGTATTATAAACACAACATATTCATATTTTCTCCATGCTCATTTCACTAATTAAGCCCTACAGGAATGGCTTCATGCCTGATTTAACAAATAAATAAATAAATAGTATATATTAATACTAATATATATACAGAGAGAGAGAGAGTGAGTGAGAGAGCGATCTATAGGGGAGCAGATGAACAGAAAATACCTAATCCACTAATGTCACACAGTGATGTATTACATTTTCTTTTTAAAAGTCCTAACAAACAAGCTATTCCCCTTTCTTTGGGGTCCGAGTGCAAACGTAAATCTACACCCCAGAGTTTGGTTTTACCGCTGAGAAATGAAAAAGGAACGGCTTCAATTATCTGCTAGATTAAAAAAAAACTCAAGTGAATGTAAGAAATGAATAAGCAATGGGGATCATTTATCACAGTATGCCGGGGTGTCTTTTTGTTCCACCGTGCTGTTGTCTGTGCTACAGAACAATGTGATGCTGGAAACAACACGCCGACTGAAAAAAGTATACGTCATCTGACTCTTGAGGATGTGTGTGTGCTTGTGGTTTGGCTGTAAATAATGCATGATGCATCTCTGTGCCCTAACAAGCATCAGGCCAATGACTCATGGCTGATGGTTTACAGTTGTGTCATCCTCTTCAAAAATATGTCATTTCAATTAAACGTGTTCAAATCTAGCAACGAAGAAATACGACATTTGCTAGTTTATTATTAAACATTTCTTTTTACAATTGTTGCATCATGTAGGACAGGATTTCCTGAATATATGTGCAACAATGTAAGGGTCATGGCTGCTTTGCAGAAACATCTTACTATGATATTACTATAATCTTTGGCAGGAAGAGCTTCAAATCCTCACATTTCACACATTTAAACCAGTGAAATGTTTGGCGCTGACTTAAAAATGTCTGAAACAATTTATCAATCATGAAAATAGTCGGTAGACTAATAAATGTACTGCATGTGATGCTGCTGGAACCTCTCAGCCTTTTCAGTGACTGACTGTCACTTTCAGCTTCTTCTGTTTCCTGCAGGAATCAGCAGGAGTATTTTCCTGTCGCTCCCTCAGCCAGTGTGTGTGTGTGTGTGTGTGTGTGTGTGTGTGTGTGTGTGTACTAAGGCATTACGTCCCATGTCAAACAAGTGAGCTATGAGAATAACGGCGGAGCAGAAACCGTGTCTAAGAGGAAGACGACTTCATTCCCTCTGCCTGGTCTCTCTCTCTCTCTCTCTGTCTCTCTCTCTCTCTCTCTCTCTCTCTCTCTCTATCTCTCTCTGTCTACATCCCTTTCGTTCCTCTCATCGATTCCCTCTTTAATCACTCTCTAGCTCCCATTCAAACGTTATCTCCTGCTTTTTCTCACTCCACATTTCCCCCTACACATCCATCACTATTCTCACTCTCTCCATTTATCTATGTCCCTATTTACCCCCCCCCCCTCTCCCCTCTCTCTCTTTCTCCTTCCACCTCTCTCGCTCATGACAGATCAATTACTAAGGCTCCTTTAATTATTCCCTTTTTCATAATGTGATGGTAGCTGGCAAGAGACTCAGCGTGCATCCACTAATAAAGACACAGACGGCCGTCTCTGTGAGAATTCATTTGGACAGCAGTAGATATTACTATTGATTTTCTTAATAGACACATTCTTTGCACGCTGGCCCTGATGAGAAATCGCCCAGACAGCGGCATACACCAACGTGATAAATTCATAATCTATAACTGTTGGGTGGCATGGTTAGGATACTTTGGATATTGCAGGCCTGCAGTTTCACACTGAATGGTGCTGAAAGGCTGAGCTGATCTTCAGAAGCTTACACCCAACGGTTAAATCTCAATAAAGATCTTTACAGTTTAATTTTCTCTCTCGGTTTCTTTTACCCTCATTCCCTTTGTTCTTCAAAACCTCTTCTCTGGAAATGTAGCGTTCGCATGTCCCACTCGCGCTCATCTCTCCCTTTTCTCTCTGCCGATGCCACTCGCCCACTCCCCTGGTTGTTTTTACCCAAATCTTTCTCTTCCTTTTACTCCCTGCATTGCACTATAATCTCCAGCTGGAAGCTTTCCTGGTGTGTTTCCTCCTTATCCGTCCTCATCTTCCATTGCCAAATATGTTCCCATCCCTGCCTTTGTTGCCCCCCCCCCCCCTCCTTCCTCCCGGTGAGCTGCCGTCCAACTCAATGTTTGCTCTTCTCTTCTGCTTCTCTCTTTCCTCAAAAGTGTGACAGGGGATCTTTTAAAAATAGTCTGCAGCCATTCCTTCACATGCCTCTGCAGGGAAACACCAGGCCATCCGGCAGCAATGTTGTACACACACACACACACACACACACCTCTCTCCGCTTTACAGAGAGACTTTGAAATGACGATTTCTCGAAAAAGGGAAATATTTCTGTCAGCGTATGGAAATGGGCCTGTCAAAGAGCAGAGGGAGACGCAGAGGGATGGAGATTTGAGACGGGAACAAGCTCGGGAACATCGTTTGAAACGACAAGAACACTAGGCTGATGCGTTCGCAGAGATTTATAGGGAGAGATGGGCGGATAAAGGTGTATTGGTGGAGGCTGTATATGCCTGGAGACACATTTAGCGATAAGAGAGTGGAGAGAGATGGATAGATATGGTTTAAGGGTAAAGATGAAGTAAAGTGCTATGACAAATCGGGAGAAATGACTTTGATAGCCTGTAAATTCATAGGCACAACTAGGGCTGTGTCTTCTATAGCAGGCAGTGTGTGATGGTCCATGCTGCTTCACGCTGCTTAGATCCCACTGGTCCACAGACCTCAAATCAGCCGTTCTTTCTACTCCAGGATCTGTGTGGACGTGTGCTTCTCTGCATATGTAAGTGTGTGTGTGTGTGTGTGGGCAGGGTGAAAGCATTACTCCCCACTGATGCCCATTCTGTCCCTCTCGCTGTTCTGCAAAAAAAGAAAAAAGATACCCCACACATCCAAGCATTCATGAGTTTCACAGAAGCAGATTGCATTTTTTTTTTTTTTTTAACCCACCAAACCAAATCTCTCCAGCTAAATCTTCCCATATGGCTTCCAAACAATCACGCCTCGTTCATTATTCACCATCGGCAGACACAAAAAGTGGCCCATTTTCGGAGCAGTTGCCACACTTGCCGAGGCATTAATACGGATGGCTGGCTTGATGTGAAAGGACAGTCTGTCTATTCTCCAAATCGACTCGGGACAACGCTGCTGTAAATCCTGACATATGCATAATTCGCGGAAGCGATTGCGACTCTATCAGACATTACGTTTGACGTACATTCTGCGTTAGTGGGAAGAAGAAGAAGAAGCAGCTCTGAAATGGTTTCACCCTTGAAGCAAACTGTAACTTTGATCACAGCCGACAATGACATGTTAGCATGCCGGGTCCCCGGGCTAGCCGCTTTAATATTGGAAAGCCGTCATGAGTGCATGAGATCCAAGCAACTAATGTTATTATTTTAACACTATTTAGTGCTGTCATCATTGCATTTAAGTGACGGCTTTGGTTTATTATAGCCAATTATAGATTCACACACAAACATCAGCATCCATTCACAACATTGTAATGCTCCTCTCCCAGCAAAGCATTCATCCAATTATACGTCTATAATATCATCACATCACCTGTACAATCTATTGTAACTAAATCACGTGATTGTACTCGTTAAAGGACTAGTGTGATGCTTTTACTTAAAGTGAAGATAAGAAATGTACCTCTTCGTAGTTCAATTTGTCTTGTTGTCCTTTCATCAAGCAGGACCTGTTTTCCTGTCGATGGCGCTTTAATTAAAGTCTGATTTCATCTGGTGTGGGCGTGCGGCTGGAGCGCACACTCCTGCGCTATTATCTGACACTTGTCATGATCCCTCTATTTCTACCCTATTAAATATCCCATTATTCTCATCCCTCGCCTTTTCCTGCCTTTAATCTCTCTCACTCTCCCTTCGTACATCATTGACTTTAAGCCGTTTCCCCTCCATTCTCGCTCTCTTTCTCCCTTGCCCTGGGAGCCAATCCACTCTCTCCGTCCCCCGTTGATGTGTGTGGGGGCGTTATGGATGGGCGAACAGGGGTGATGGATGAAGTGAACGGAGGTGTTGATGGATTGAAGTGGCCTTTTCATGAACATACCGCGATGTTGAGGGAAAACCGGAGTGATGCACGTGGCTCTTCCTCATTTTCTTTTTGTCACATGCTCACGTTTTTCCCCTCCATTCCATAATTCATATTCACCTCTCAAATCAATATTCCAGGCTGTATCTTTTTATTTGGCATATACTTGTTAGCCATCAGAAGGGCAACAGACGCGTTTAGGTGTGAAAAGTAACAGGTCATGTTTGTCGTTGTTGTTGTTGTTGTTGTTTTTTGCCTTTCCCCTGAGTGATTCACTCAGCCTTCTCATTTACAAATCAATGGCTACACTTGTATTCATTTATAATTTAGTGAATCAACATCCTGCCGATTTCATAGTGAATCACCGAATGCGCTGCTTAGCTCCTGGCTTGCGGGTGTTGGTGGGAGGGAGATTGAGATAGAGAGAGAGAGAGAGAAAAAGAGAGAGAGAGAGAGTGTGAGAGGGAGGGAGGCTACAACCCCTAATGAAAAATAACAAGGCAAAGTGGAAGCGAGGGTGGGAGAGTGTGTGGAGAAAAAAAGGGGGGGAGAGAGAGGAGAGCCAAAAGAGAGGAGGAGCGCCGTGAAATGGAGTGAGGCGGTGTGAAAGGAGGGATGATAGAGAGAGGGGATTCTGCCAAGAGAAGCCATTGAGAGAGGGAGAGGAGGAGGAGGAGGAGAAGAGGCAAGAGGGCGAGGGAGCATGTGTGTGTTTGTGTCTGTGTTCTCCAGCCGTCCAAGCACGTGACAAAAAAAAACAAAAAAAAGAGCTACAGACGACAGCATACAGACACGCTTGTTTCCACGACGACGACGGCAAACATGGGGGCTGTGGTGGGTACGCTGACAATGCAGACCAAGACGAGGAGGCTGTCCAGGGGTGAGGGACACACACACTTACACACATGCATGTGCGTTTAAACACGATGCGCACACACGTATGGACAGGGAAACTTTTAACAGTGTTATTGGACACACACACACAAACACACACACACACACTCCAGCACTAATAGGCTAGACAGCGCACATACGCAAGCTGCAGACCAAAGATTAATAAGAGCTGGTATAAAATGCAGTGATAGAAAAAAGTGTGTGTGTGTGTGTGTGTGTGTGTGTGCGTGTGTGTGAGAGAGAGAGAGAGAGAGAAAGAGAGACCAACAGGTGTTCCCAGAGGTAAAAGAACAAAGTTTTAGTACGGCGGTGTGTGTGTGTGTGTGTGTGTGTGTGTGTGTGTGTGTGTGTGTGTTTGCATGTGATTGTTGTTGTGTTTGGGTCAGTGTGTGTGTGTGTTGCCCTGTCTGTACGTGTGCAGAGGCAGGCATCGACGCTGGTAAACGCATACATGTCGAAGGTATTTGTCACTCCGCTCACACACTGCATTTCTGTCTTGCTGTTACCTTGGAAGCACGGTAGCCATGGCAACAATAGATGTCAAATTTGAGGAGGGGGGTTGGTGGTGGGTGTATTGGGGGTATTCCTGTGTAAATCAGGGCCATATGATGAAGCTGAGACAGTGAGAGATTCAACTGTGCAGATTATTATTTGTGGTTGTTTTTAGATGCAGACCTGTTGCCTTCACTCCATCGTTGCTCATCCTAATAAAAGCCTGTAAACCTCATTTACATAAATCTAAGAAACTGCCCAAATGAACGGGGCACACTGAGCGGGAGACCAGTGTCGGAGTGAAAAATAATCCCTATTAATTGTGTGCGGGCATTTCAACGTGTTTTTGTTGAAGCAGGCTATTATGGGTTCCTCCGTGCAAATTAGACCACGCAGGAAATGTTCCAAGTTGGTGCATATGGCTCGTTTCATCTTCTGAATCAGCTTTTCTTTTTGCCTCTCCACCAGCACAAAACAAACACCTTTCCCCACGGGTGCTACAAAGGCGTGAATTTGCTTCTATTTTGAATAATGAGGTGATTTTGAGTCCACTCGCATTGTGCAAATGTGTGACTCGTCCTGCAAATGAGAACCAAGCCCATTTACCTCCACATGATGGGATGGAGGGGGGGGTGTTTGTAATTCTGGGGTTGTGTTGCCGGGCTTGACGCTCTCTCTCTCTAGTGCTCAAACATGTGCAGGATTAGTGCAGCGGGGCTTGTGTGTGTTGCAGATAACTTGTTATCCGGGATCATGACACCGACGGCGACAGTGAGAGGGAGACGCTGCACGGCTGTAATATGGCGAGATTAGATTCTACGATGATTGATCCCCTGAGCACCAGTTCATCTCCGTGCTCTGGAGGAGAGGAAGAAATGCATCCTCCCTCCTGCCTGTTTGTCTGTTCTGTCTGTTTTCATCCAGGCTGCCTGTTGCTCTCTCAACTTGCTTTATTTACTGTCAAGTGTCCTTTTTTTGCGCCTCAGACAGCCTCTGTTTGTCTGTGGGTTTCTCACACCTGTTGTCTCATCCCTCTGACCTGGCATGTTTCTCTCCTCCCTCGCCTCCATATCGCTGTCGTCCTCACTTCATCCCCCTGCAGCAACGTTGTCTCAATCTTCTCCCCGTCGCCTTTCCTCCTCCGTCTTCTTTTTCCACAGTTTCACATATTTGTTCCCCCCCCCCGTCACACTCTCACATGGCACAGCAGCAATCTGCTCCTCCTGGCACTCTCTCCTCTCCAAACCTCTCTCGCCTCCCCGCTCTCTTTTATGCCTCTATTCTTTCTTGTCATTTGCATCCTTTCTCCATCACCCACGCTCCCATTAGCTGGTGCGAGTGCTTATTGAGTCATTTCGTCACTCTCCTCCCTTGGCATCCAGCAGTGTGTGTGTGTGTGTGTGTATGTATGTGTGTGTACTTCAGTCTAGACGTGTATTTCCTCCGAAATCTACCCTGACATGGTACCTGGGTGAATGTAGGAGCCGTATAATCAGCAGTGGCACAATGAATATGTGAGGAAGTGGCATTCGGTGGATTTGTGTGTGTGTGTGTGTGTCTCCGCCTTATGTACACACACACACACAACAGTGCAAACACCCTTAAGCACTCTTATTCGCTGAGGGCTAGTAAGCATGCCAGCATGAGAGTGTATATTGTTCCGTGCACACGGGTGCTTGATATTCTATCTATGACCCTTGAAATAATGTGTTTGTGTTTGTCTTGTTCAAGGCTGTGCATGTGGCTCTCTATGTGTCAAAGTGTGTTGTGGTGTGTGTGTGTGTGTGTTTTTTTCAAGCAGAGTGAGTCATTGGCCTTTCAGTGAACCACCCAAAAGCCCCCCGTTTCCACCGACTGTGGAAAGACAATGCATCCCAGGACGAGAGCTTGAGGTCACGCCGTGGAACACGATGATATCGTGCAGCTTTTGCAGGCCCGTAAATAGGGCTGTTGCAGCTGAAATCTATTTTTAAGACACTTCCTCCGTAGCACCAGGGAGCCCGTGGCCAGCAGAGCTTCTGCTTTTCTTGGAGAGCGCTCTCCAAACGTTAAACATGCCAACGAGAGCGAACCCTCTCCGTCGCCGCCAGGACAGCAGATTAGGCTAATTCAGATTATGCAAATGACACACACACTCTGGCAGAGATTACAGGACACTGTATGAGAGAGAGAAAGAGAGAGAGAGCGAGAGAGAGAGAGAGGTAGAGTGGTAGAGTGAGGTAGAGGAGAAAGGAGGATTCGGTGGGCAACGGAAGAAAGGATCGGGGAGAAATGAGAACTAACATTAAGTACTTAATAGTTAGAAGGAAAGTGAGGAGTTAAATCCTGGTCGTGTGTGTGTGTGTGTGTGTGTGTGTGTGTGTGACAGGGTGCTATGGCTGGGCAGAGTGACAGGCAGTCTCTTCTCTGCTGACAGTCGGGTCACCATGTAATACTCCAAACAAGCTGTGGATGAGTTGTGAGTTCAGGCTTTTGGTCGCTGTCAAACTTCATGTCTCACTATCTTGTGTAACAGATTGAAGTGAAGAGCTCGAGGTGACCTTTTCTGTTGGGTTTATCTCGGTATTCCTAACCTAAACAAACACAAGAGTGCCCTACAATTAGACCTTTGCTTACAAAAGTGTCTCTAACAAAGCCAGATCCAAATGATTCACATTTCCAAAATGAGAAAAACAGAATACCTCCTGTGCACTTGAACTGGCAAATGATAGAAGGAGCGAGTCATCCGCATAAATCCTAATGTCCCTGATGGATCTGGACAGGCCCAGTGGGTGAGGAGGTCCTAAAGACGGGAGCTACTTTGAAGTGACTGTTTTTTTGGTTTGCAAGTCGAAGCTTTTGGTCAAATAAACAAATCACATTTATTTTAACCTGATCCCAGACCACAGTCTGCTGCTACCACTTTGATTATGAAATGGAAAAATAATGGAATTCATCTCACATGGCCTAAAACGTGTGTGTGCATTCGAAACTGAGCTCCATTTGAAATGTGCTTCACATGTTTTCTGTCAAACTATTTGTAGCATCTGTTTTTTATGTGTGCATTTCTGAAATGCATTGCAGTGCATTTGTTTGTATGCAATATGATATTTAGATGACATTTTATTCCCACAGTATTGTAGTTTTGCACTGTGATAAATTCACATGGGCTTTTTTAAAAGCAAAATCAAACAAATGCAATCTGTTGTGAAGTTCCCCTTAAGAACACAGAACCTGCATCACAAGTTCCCTTTCATATTCTTGAACTCGTATTATAACTTGTGAGGAGTGTAATAATCTGTTGCAGGAAGCTTTCCTGTTCACCGTGTCTGTGATTATAACGTGACAGAAATGTTGTTGCTCAAGGCCGATTGCTGTACTTGAACAAACACAATATACACTTAATCATCCATAACAAATGATGTTTACACTATTGAGCATCTTTGAAATGTCTGGCAAATTAAATTAAATGCTATTGCCACTAAATTAAATGTTACCCAGCACTGCCGCTTTAATCCCGGAACAGTAAATAAAGCAATTGACAACTCTGTGGGAAACCTCTTGATACAGCAGAGCCCCCTGCAGCCTGCATGTCAGCTGGTCGGCCAATCACAGCTCCTCCTTTACATTCACATTTTAGACAATGAATCAGTGCCAGCTGCTCAGAAAACACTGCTTATTTCATCATGTAATGCTTTACATTTTAAGAGCACTGTACCTTTAATTTGGCAAATGAGACCCGTTCTTATTTCCTGAGCTTGACCATGCATGACTAAACATATCAGCTAAATCTGCAGTAACACGAGTAATTACATGTACAACACGTCTTAATTACAAGCTATGACGCACACTGGTGTCCTCTTTGTTAGTTGCTGCTGCCCCCTGCTGGTACTCGCTGTTATAGCAGGTTATATATATACACTGCATACAATACAAAGAGGATGGATCCTGTTTTCTCGCCGGGTGTCTTCATAATAACTTGATTAAGATAAAGTTATTTACATTGTAGAGTAAGTCATTTTAAAGGGACGCAGGTGCGTTTCGTCAGAAAAGTCACTTTGTAGTAAATTAAGCCTTCTGTTGTTCGGGGGTTGACCGTGTGTTTTAATGGGGCCTATTAATCAAGTGCTGATCTGCTCATGAACACACACACACACACACACACACACACTGTCACAAGACAAACACACACGGTCGTACAGTAGAAGGTGAGTTTATCATCGTTACAGTGTGTCCAGGTTAGACCTTCACGTTGGAGCTCCGTCCCCAAAGAGTGAAGGACACAGTGGCTGTAACAAAGGGGTGAAGGGGGGAGGGGGGTGGACAGGGGGGAGAGTTAGTAGGATGGGAGGGAAGGTCAGGATAAGAGAGGGAGATGCCCAAAGGAGTCGAGAGACAGGGAGATAAAAAGACAGAGACAGAGAGAGGCAGGCGAGAGCCGAGCTCGCTGCAGGAGAAGGCAGGATGGGTAGAAAGTTTAAAGCCACCAGAGAAAGTAAGAGAAACAATAGGGAGTTGCAGTCAGAACTGGTGGGAAAGCGATAGCAAGTCCGACTTCTGAAGTTGAGGGTACGTTGTAAAAGTACCGATAAAGGAGTCAGAGGTGAGTTGGAGACTTCTGGAGGCCAGTGGGAAGAAAAGCGTCTCATCAGAAATGGACAGAGAGGAGCAGAGTGAGAACAGCTTACACGCTGTAGCCGTCATCCTGCTGTGCTGCGGGGCCGTCAAAATGCTGCATCTCCTGGGAGTCATCACTGTAGACGGTGAGCGAGTTATTGAAATAATAGCAAAACAAAGATCTGGATTATTTATGTGGGAATGGTAGACATGTGTAACTAAGACTCCTAGAACATCACAGGAATAACAATCAACAAGTAGTGAATTAATGTGTGGAGCAACAGACTGACAGCTCTCCACTGCATGTACTTTATTCATGAATTCTGAACTATTTCCATCAAATACTTATAGACTTGTGTGTATCAAAGGATCTCAGCACTGCAACCCTTTTATATCATATCAAAAAAGCATTCAAGTGATTGGTGTGAAGTTATTTTTCTTTAAGAGTGTACAGTGTACTTTGGGATGTCCTGAGCTGCAGTAGTTTTGTAAGTGTAACGGTAACTGTGCAGGTGCTATTGAGGCTTTAATATGGACAATAGAGTCACAGTGAGAAATGCTTCTTCTGGTGTGTACAGCAATGTTTTGGTGTGTGTGTATGTGTGTGTGTGTGTGTGTGTGTGGGTGTGTGTGTGTGGGTGTGTGTCATCATGCACTATATGCTAGGCTGTTCATGAAAACCACTGGGAGTCGGGTGTGAATAACCTCACCTTCATGAGTGTGAACCCACCCTAATGTGACACAGATAAACATTGAACTGCCTGAGAGATGGAATTAATGGCCCGCAGGGTGTGTGTGTGTGTGTGTGTGTGTGTGTGTGTGTGTGTCAACAGAAGTCATGATGTGTTCCCTCAATGTAGAAATCAGTTGAAAATGACTTGTATTTTGTTTTGCAATCTAGTCATATTACATACAGTGTTATGTTGGATTACAGGTTCAAAGGGATCATAATCGGCAATGAAATTCAAACCCAATTTTGCACTTAAAAGATACCTTTGTTATTTGATCAACTTGGTCCCTATTCGGGGAATGAAACGATTAGTCCAGTACTGAACAAGAATGCTGCAGACAGCAGCCGCTCAAAGGTCTGTGTTGTCATCGCCTCTCTGTACCCTCTGCAATGGACCAATGGCAAAAGTTTTTCACCCCATTGGACGAGTTGAAAATACAGAAGTCCCCCATACTGGCACTTGTGTGCAGGTATTTCCATGAAAAGGTCTGCTGATGTATGAAATGGGAACGCTGAACTGTTGACTGAGGTTAAATTTAGCAGCGAGGGGAAGTTGCCTTTGCCAGGCACAGAGAAAACGCTGACCGGCTACGCACGCCTCTCTGAGAGAACACCTCTGAAGAGGTATTGTGTAATGAAGCTTTACAAAGCACAAATGGTCTTCCCACGCAGATTAAAAAAAGATAAAATGTTTCTATTTCAAGACTGTTGATGTTTCAAATTCTGTGGTGCCAAGGAGAGTGCGAACATTGTGCTCTGCGGCACTTCATTAAAGCCAGGAGCCCTTAGAAAGGCTTTAAATCACTCATTGTACCTGTGCCAGACACTAGCCCGTACCAGCTCCCATTCAAACTACTGTCTGCTGAAACCGTCTGATAGCAGTGCAACAATCTGTTTACTGATGGCCGTAATTTGCATGTAAATGCTAAAGAAGGGGAGGAAATTAAACTTGATCACCCTGCAGTCCTTTGGGTGGGAAGTTAGCCCTCATGAATAACTAGAGGTCTGATGCTCCGATGTCTGTCTATTCTCCAACACATTCATATCACTCTATGGTTTTTAACAAACTATAATGAATTAGGAGAAGAGGATATCTTCAGGGCTCTCCACACTAAAGCCAACCCAGCTGGACGGGATCAGGCAGGTCACAGGCAATTACACATTATTCTGAAATGGTGTTCATAAAACGTGCCAACTTATTACTTAACTGCTGGTGTGGGTTTTTTTTTTTACTACTGCACATTATGACCACTTTGTCATCTTCTGAATATTTATGATTATTTCGATCAAATTATGCACAGTTATAATATTATGCATAATTATTACATAGATGGCTTCAGGGAGTTTGCGTGCACTCGTGCAAATGTGTAGACAAATGTGTCTTATGTTTAACTATAGGCACTGTGAGCGTGTGTGTGTGTGTGTGTGTGTGTGTGTGTGTGTGTGTTGTCCCAGTCATAACGGTTTGTCCTCTCTCCCCTCCCCTCTGGCGAGGAGAGTAATGAGTTGTTAATGATAGGGCCAGTGAGAGGAGGCACATGGAGTTGTTAGATTGACCTCTACCTCTCATTCACCCCCCATCCTTTTAAAACTAGCCTCATGATTCCTGCCTTTGCCAGTGGATTAGATCATACATATTATTTCACTGTGTCCACTCCCTTCTCGTCTATATTACTTGTTTTGTTCATGTATTTTGTGTGCGAGTAAAGGAATGTATTTATCTGTGTGCAGACAAAGCTGACGATGACTTGGAGATGACTATGGTGTGCCATCGACCGGAGGGCCTGGACCAGCTAGAGGCTATAACCAACTTCAGCAAAAGAGAGCTCCAAGTGCTCTACCGGGGCTTTAAGAATGTAAGTGCCTGTGCGGGCTCAGCTCAATGCCTCATAGCTACATACAGTACAGGACCTAGCAAAGGAGTCCCATGTGTTGATGAGTAGATCGCTTGCTTTAGTGCTGTGAATGAATTTAAAGTTCAATTAGACTTCATTTCAGCACCAGGAGCTGTCCGCAGTTTCATTTTGGATGTCCTCATGGTATATATTTGCACGGCTGTGATGTAGCTGCAGCAGATTTCTTAAAAAAAAAAATCTTTAAGAAAGTTTGAATGTATTCCATTTAATGTATTTAATTGGGAGACAAAATCATTTTGGTTGTGTGCCATATTTGGCTGGAAGCTGCTATTTGTTTACGACTATACTTATATATAAATGTAGACGTTGTTTGCAATCCTTTCTTATATATAAATGTAGACGTTGTTTGCAATCCTTTCTTATATATAAATGTAGACGTTGTTTGCAATCCTTTCTTATATGTAAATGTAGACGTTGTTTGCAATCCTCCTCTGTTCATGTACCTCCAAGAGCTCTGCTGTTCTTTACAGTACTGTTCTCGTTCCTGCGGTTTTCAACACTTTACTGCTAGCGCTACATTCCCCCCTGGGATCCCTTGCAGCAACCGGTCTGAACTCTATAAGGCCAAGACAACGTTGCAACCACGGCTCCCCGTTTCATTCTTCACGCTTGTCTCCCCTTACGACGGGTGCCCATCCCTAGTTATCTGTCTCATTATTACCCGCTGTGCACGTCAATGAATTACCAGGATTCAACCGGCGTATACTAACAAATAAATACAGGTTTAACTATGACACGTCTGTCAACAACTCTCAGTGGTTGTGAGAAATACGTATTCAACATTCTTTCGCTCTGGACTCTGTAGGCTTTTTTAGACAATTTAAAATTTCTCACCGCGTTTTCTGTTGTCCTTTCAACTGGATTGGATCGGCAATCGGGGCTCCGCTGGAGGGCAGCTTCTCACCCCTTGGGGAGGAATACGGCCTCCTGTCCATCCGACGGAGTCCAGATCACAAGTCCAATCCCATCCTCGTCGCCAAGTTTGTGGTGGAAATCAGTTTATGATCACCTGATGAGAAATAAGAATACAAATCCTAACAGCGCTTTTAGTAATTTATTCTATAAAGAGTCCAAAACAGGCTAGCAGTCGCTACAGACAGACTGTAAACAGACAAAGTCTAATAAGTCTAAGCCCTCGCAAACAGGGTGTCCAAGCGGACCGCATCACCGACATACAGCTTCAGAGCAAACTATCTGGCCAGATAAGGGCAGACTCCTTAAGAGTCTGACCAAGTCTTCAGTCTTGAGAAGGGCTTTTTATACAGTTGTTTGTGATGTGTCATCAGAAAGGATTGTTCCGTTGTTTATGTAGACGGAGAACTTTGTCCAGAATGTGGTGTTTGAACCACTCATCAGTGTCCATAGATCCATATTGACTCGCCAGCTGTGCTGGTGTCACAAGATGCATTTCACAACTCATGTAACACATGACATAAGTGCAGAATACAGGTTACCTCATGACACACATGGAATAGTATGAGTTAAAACTACTCAAACTACTAATTATACTATAATGAACTACTAAATCAACTCAGGACATGTTTGGTGCCTTTTTGCCGAATCACAGCACTTTGTAACCACTAAACTCAACAGTGACATCATGGACAGATGGTCAGAGTTTGCAACTGCCGTCTGTTCTCCTTCCTAAATGTCCACCTATCAGTGTCTGTCCACCTCGATCTGACTGTCCCCAGGTTACTGTCCCCTCCTCCTCACCCTCCCTTTCTGCTGCCCCCCCCTTTCCAGGAGTGTCCGAGTGGCGTTGTGAACGAGGACACCTTCAAGCAAATATACTCCCAGTTCTTCCCACATGGGGGTAAGGAAGGAGAGTGTGTGCTGTTTGACGTGACTTCTTGTTTCTACTTCTTGTTGTGTACTGACCAGCGTTTCTTCTTCCTGCAGACGCCAGCACCTACGCTCACTACCTGTTCAACGCTTTTGACACAGCACACAGCGGCTCCATAAAGTTTGAGGTTTGCTCGATTTTCTTTTTACCCAATTAAAATTCTTGTTTTCATTTCAGAACTCTCCTTTCCCAGTTTCTCATTCTCTTCTTTTGTCCCCACCAGGACTTTGTAACAGCTCTGTCTATCCTATTAAGAGGCTCCATCACTGAGAAGCTCCAGTGGACCTTCAACCTGTATGATATCAACAGAGATGGATACATCAACAAAGAGGTTCCTGACCTTCATTCTGTTCCCCTGTCCTGGTCATGTGCACACTGTGTGTTAATCTCACGTCTCATTTGTGTTCACAGGAGATGACGGACATTGTCAGAGCGATATACGACATGATGGGGAAGTTCACTTACCCCGCCTTGAAGAATGATGCACCCAAACAGCACGTGGACGCCTTCTTTCAGGTAAAAACACTGGAGCCCTAAAAACACAATCACTGATGTTTGACCAAACGGATGCATGAGCAGCAATATCCTTCAAAGCTTAAGAAATAAGAAATGAAAACAAACGAAACTGGCACAAAAAAACTAAACCTGGTTGGAGGACATTATGACTAGTAGCAGAGAAGGTCTGTAAAAGCTCTAAGTAACAAAGACAAAATTAAATGAAGATGCTGCTGGTTTTAGTAGAGCGTCTACTTATTTATAAGTTAATTTGTATCTTGGGTTAATATTTTAAAACAGAATGATTTAGGATCACTTGTCCTTAACACAATAATGTGTTATTACTATTGTCACTAATTAAGCATATATTGTGTTACTGCTTTTATATAATCTTTGAATGAGCCTGTTATGTTATCTCCCCTGCCCTTTTGTGTGTTTTGTTAAATGTTTTGTCTTAAATTGTGTTTCAATTGAATTTATGTTGTCTGGGACTCCATGAAAATGGAAATGCACATCGAAAAAGAACCCATCTTTTACTTCTTAACTGTAGTGTATTTATCATTGTAAATTATACACACAATTTTTTCGCTCTTACTTTATCGGCAATGATTTGTTGTGGTTTCTTTCTTTTGACAAATGTACTTTTTGTAAGTTGCTTTGGACAAAAGCATCTGCTAAATTCCCTAAATGTAAATGTTAAATGTAAACTGTTTTGGTGTGAGTTGCCTAGTTTTGGAGATACCAGCCAGAGTCTGCCTTCTCATGGATGTTATGGGACTATATGGCAGCACTCCAGTTGTGGTGCTTAAAGAGCAACACATTAAAAAAAAAAACCCCAGCAATGTTTCTTTCCAGAAATCCTGACCCAGTTACACAAGATTATCCACACAGCTTGTTGTCAGCAGTTTCATGTAAGAACTATTGTTGAAAGAAAGTAGTTTCAACATGAAACAGAGTCTGTGGATTATATTTAGTAACCAGGTCATGCTTTCTGTTGAACATGTGTTGCTGTTGAGTGTTTGAAATGCATTTTAGGTGCTTTGAGCACAAGCTGAGTACCATATATTTATAAGAATCAGACATCTCAACGGCCGATATCTCCAACACTCGGCTTATTCCACCAAAATCAATTTCACTACAGGTGAGAGGGAAAATCTGGCAAATGGATTGACAGAATGTGTTTTGCTCTCCACAGAAAATGGACAAAAACAGAGACGGCGTGGTCACTCTGGATGAATTCATCTTCTCTTGTCAAGAGGTACTCCTTTCTTTCACTCCTTCAAATCCACTCATCCATCACACGGTTGTGAGGATCCCTTCGGCTCTGTAACGTGTGTCGACGTGTTAACGCTGGTTATAAAGTCGGCCATTGTTGATGTTATTAGAAACACCTGTGTTGTGCTCTTCCTGCTGTGACAAAATGTCTGCTGCGTGAGAAAGGCCTATGGTTGCTTTTTAGACAGAGCAAAGTATTTTACTTACTGTTGATAAAAGTCCTTATTTCCCAGGATGCTTTGCGTGCCTTCCTCCTTTGCAGGCCTCGCTTCGCTGGCTATTAATTATGATCTTTGCTACCTTTTATATTAATGTGTTTGTTCGTCCGCAGAGATGACTGACCAACATTTTACGGGCTTTCACTGCCCCCTAGTGGCCAGTAAACTGAATTAACTGGTGATTGTAGGATTCTCCTCACGCTCGGCCTCTTCGTTTTTTTTCCATCTTCTCTGCAGGATGAAAACATCATGAGGTCTCTGCAGCTCTTTGAAAATGTCATCTAGACAACAAAGAAGAGGGAGACGGTGCAACAGACGAGAAAGCACAGAGCGAGAGAAGAGCAAAGAAGAGCGACGGAGGAGAAGGAGGGATGAACATACAGCAGCATAGCTCGATTATGAAACGAAACATGGACCTTGTCGCTTTGTGTGGAACGGTTTGCCGCAAAAACTTCACGGGAGGCGTCTCAAATCTGTGGCGACAAACGCTTTTGGAAAATGTCCTCTGGACTCAAACGCATCATTTGACCTCTCTGTAACAGTTTACCTCTTCCTCGTCCCCCTCGTTTGTTGCCGTCGCTCACACCCGCCTCAGACAAGTGCGTATTTCATGGAATTGTAAATACTGATCCCCTCACATTCGGTCCAATGCTTTTTCCCCAAAAAAGTTGAAATTAAAACACATTAATAAGCAGGACTGGAATCCTGTCAGCCAGATCAACCCCGATGCATACTTTGTGCATTAGAGGCTTAAATAAATAACCGTTTTCATCCTGAGTTTCTGTGTCAATACAACAAGTGTGAGCAATATTGTGAAGCATGCAAGACAGAGGCATATTTAACGTATATGTGCCGTTAAAAAAAAAAAGAGAAGTTGGTGGCAATATTACTCAGCTAAGTGCATACATTTGGGAAGCCACGGTCTGAGTATAGCATCTCACAGAGCATCCCGGATCCAGACACAGGCCCGACACGGTCCGCAGAGCTGAACTACAGCCGGCTTGCAGTCTTTCGTCTCGTGGCAGCTTCACACCAGCTGTGTGTATTCCAGTGGTGTCGCTCAGTGTTTCAGTGTTCAGTGTAACGACTGTAGATATTTAAAGGTTGTATTTGTGGCTTCTTTCACTCCGCGTGGAATCATTTGCGTCTCGTCTGCGTGTTTCTGACTGTCTGTCTTTCTGTCACGTTGGATATAGCTAATTATTCTACCCGACCCTGTTTGTTCGAGGTCTGCTGACGTGCAGATGCGGAGTGAAACACGGATCTGCATGTGTTTAAGTGTGTTGTCCTGATGTATACTTTCTGTTTGCCTGACTATTAGTGATTTTTTTGGGGGTTGTTTTTTCCGAGCATGTAGCTTCATCTTGTGGACGCCAACATGAGTCCGGCTGACTGTGTTTTCTGCCAGAGAGGAGAGCTTCATCATCAGTTCTGTCTGTTTAACAAGAACACGAAGCGACCAACCTTTCACTGTGAGGGAGAGACAGGGGAGCTAGACGGGGGGGGGGGGGATCGTGGAGGAAGAGAGACAGGAGACGGGAGAGACCTTGTCACTGATTCTGAAGGAACGGAAGCCATGTTTCCAAGATTGAACAAACGGATTGATAAATAATTTGCAGTCAATGTCCTCTCACTGTGCTACCAATGGTGTAATAAAAACCCTTTGCCGAGACGCATATCAAACGTACCCAGACACACTTCCAGATAGACTGGCAGACAGGAAGACAAACAGACAGACAGCTTCAAACTGTCAGAATGAAATAATGTGTGTATTGAAATACTGTATAAAATCATTATATTTATCAATAAACTTTGCAAGAAACAAAATGGATTCATGTCTGCTATGTTTTATATTTTCCCCCTCATTTTATAGTGTGTAATTATTGTGTATTAAAGTGTTTTTATGGTGCATCATAAAGAGCGAGAGCAAAAAAAAAAGGGTCACATGAACAGTTTTATATTGTTATTTACACATATACAATGGAAGTACAAAAAGAGTTGTACATTTGTGCCTCGATCCCAAAGGACACACAAATAAAGCGTGATAATGTGCATATGAAAAAACGTCACCATCATCACTGAACATGCATCACTTCCCTTTATTACCCGACTTACAGCCTCTTTCATATCCCCTCACTTCTCTCCCCTTTTACCCTGACATCTATTTCCCTTTTATTACGGCGCACAAAAGCATTCCTCCCCCATTAACTAACATTTTGGACTTCCCTTTTCTTGGGCTATGGCGGTGCACCACACCTGTATGTGTATAGTGGTGCATTGTGGGTACATTTATAAATGAGATCATAACAATCAAAAAAGAAAATCTCTGAACCGGCTTTTATCTAAAAGCATTCTTTTGTGTATTTTGTTTAAACATAACAGGAGATTTATTTAAACTCAGAGACACATTTATTATGCAAGTACCTTCTCTTCTGTATACGAGAAGGATTGTAGGCCTTGCTTTTATGTAGCTGGTGTTACCTCCCCTTAAAAAAAAACAGAGCCGACCCTTTCAGAGTGTTGCCAGGTCTGTTTCAGAATTAAGAGTTGTTTGCTGAGAGCAAAGACCTTCAGAAAACATTAAATCGTGTCTCACTGTGGAGATTTAATTGCCTCCTTCAGGTCTCCGGGATTCTTTCTCTTCTTATTCTAATAAACAGAATAAGTACAATCATACGAGGACAAACGAGATTTTTTTTAATGACAAGTTCTGTTTCCTTTTTGGGGTTTGAAAAAGTCTCACGGTTGCCAAGTATACGGGTTGCCAGATTTGTTCCAAGTAAGTTTCTTCTCCAAGACAAACGTCACTCACCGTCTTTTCAGGTCCGTTTTCTCAACCGTCCACTCAAATGGCTATGGCCCATTCTTCAGTTCGTCTCCTCCAACATTTTTTTTTTTTTATCCATTGCATGGATCAAAGTAAGTCCCACTGTCCTCATGTAGGTCTAATTTAATTTATTTATCCTCCCGGGGATAATAGCTGATGCTTATTGATTACAGCGTGGTGTCTGGCCTTTACTCCCTCTCCTCGGCCCACGGTTGGAGGTTCTGCAGGGCGTACAGGGAGGAGTTATGGGCGCACAGTGGATCCGACACCGCTGATTCGCTGAGGGACTTCTGGAGGGCGGACTGCTGCAGCTGCAAGATGAGGCGATTGGCCTGCTGACGCTCCGCCTCCCTCTCCTCGGCCGTCTGTCTCCTGAATAAAGACAGGAGGAAACATTAAACATGAATAAATAAATGCAAAGACAAATAAAGAGTGAGGTTATGTAATATTAAATGACGGGAAGAAAGAGCTTACAACTGTGAACGTTCCCAAAAGACGCATGAAATGGCAGCGATTCGTTCTTAGAATAAAAATAAAATGATGTCTCGTGATGAAAGGATGTCATGTGGTTATGTATTAATTCACTAGCTTTAGTTTAATAAGCGACAACAATAATAACATTTTTGGTGATTAAAAAATATATATTTTACTTGTTTTCTTTATATTAATACTTAATTCTAAGGCTTATTAAAGGAGACAAAAAGAAGAGAAATACCAGAAAAAAAGATAATAAAATAAAAAGATAATAAATCTATAGAAATAAACACACACATAAAAAATATATATTGTTGTTCATGTTTGGCCTGAAGTCTTTTTTTTTGTATCTGGTTCCGTGTCAACGGGGTCATTTGACAGGAAATGGCGTGGGGTCATCTGCAGAAGGCGGAAAGTTAGTGTTTTAACACCACGGAAGAAAAGTGCGGCTGTCTACGTTGTGGAATGCGGTGACAAACGCACAAAACTCGGACTTGAATGTGAAATATCATACCAACCTCCACTTGGTCCTGCGGTTCTGGAACCAGGTTTTGACCTGCGCGTCCGTCATCTTCAGACTCTTGGCCAGCGCGGCCCGCTCGGCGCTCGCCAGGTACTTCTGCCGGTGGAAGCGCTTCTCCAGCTCGCAGATCTGGACCCGGGAGAAGGACGTCCGGGGCTTTTTCCGTTTGGGCGGTGTCCGGTTCTGGTACGGGTGTCCTATCCGACGCGTCACGGCGAACGGCACCAGAGCCGCTGCGGGACACGGAGACACCGGTGAGTGGAAGATATGAGCTTTTTTTTCTCTTTTTTTCTACGGCAGCAAACAGACTAATTCACTCGCCACTCTGTATGGAAATTCAAGACCATCTATCACAAGAGATCTGCCCTGTTTGACAACAATTCCCTATTTAGACTGTGTAAGCCATATGTGAAATATGTGAGACGGGATTTATTGTGAAAGATGAGTCTGGCCATGTAGCCTATTGGAAACAATGTTATTATAGGAAATAGATGAATGCATATGTTCCAGTAGTTTGAGCTTTAACGGATAATATCCGCACTGCTAATTACAGCAGGACTATTGGTCTATTTATCTTCACACACTATATTACAGGCCTTTGCTAATAAAGGCTCCTGTTAATTCCCAATTGATCTCCTTCACCTTTGTGTTAAAAACAGAGAACAAATAACACATTTTATTATTTCAGATGTTTTTTTTATACCTTTTTTTTTATAAATGAAAGGAAATGAAATTATGTGGTAGGATGCGTATTCTCATTTATCTTTGAATTAGCCCATTCATACATTTTTTAAGTAATTACACTACAGCAATACATTAAAATAGAGCTTGTTGTTGCCTTTTGATTATATAAAAACACAACCTATAAAACGACACGTGGGATTGTACAGAACTACATTTGTTTTGTTTTTTTCTACATAATGTATTATTTAAATATTCAACTATACACGAGGGAAGCAACAACAACACCAGACGTTTAATAATAATAATCATACACAAATATAGTATACTCAGTTATGTAAAGAAAACTTTAAAACAGGTGCCCTTGGTTGGTGTTTTCTTTTGTTTCAAGCCGATTAAACAGAGAACACTTGGCTGTAAAAGCCTTTACACATATTTGACACAGTTGTCTTTAATGATTCAGTAGTTAGTAATGGTTTAAACCCAATCCATTTTTAATGAGGGGGGACCCGTTATGTGTAACATCTGGCCTACCTGATATTCTGTCCTTGGCGAACCTGTTTCCTATCCAAGGGAAGCACAGCCCCCCAAACCCGGGGACAGCGCTCTGGACGGGGGCCGGGGGTCCCGGAGCTGTCATGGGTCTGTGGGCCGGGACTCGAATCACTCCCCGACTGCCCAGACCTCTGCTTTCCCCGTATGAACCCGGAGCCTCCGCCGGAGGCATTATACCGGAGAGGGAGATGGACAGCGCGGTGTATGAGGGCGCGCTGGCTCCGGTCGGGCTTCCTAAACTGTAATAACCGTCCCCGTTGCTTAAATCGGATCCACTCTGCCTTCCAGACGCGCGCCCGTTTTCCGCCTCCGTACCGGCTCCTAAGATCTGGTCGATGCCGAAGCTGATGGGCTCGTGGTGGGCCGGTTTCGGAGGAGGGCTCGGCGCGCTGGGTGCTTGCTCCATCCCCGTCGCTCTGTCGCAAAAAAAAAAAAAAAAAAAAAAAAAAAGACGATGGAAAACTGAACGGGATATTTTTCGTTGGGGGGGAATGCCAGAAGGGGTCAAACTGTACCAAAAGTAATCGCCAGTAGTGTCTCCATCGCTGTCCAGCCGTGTGCCCAGAACCCAGCGCGTCCCCGTTCTCTCTAATAGGCCTCTTTCGGAGGACTGGGTCCTCTCTACAGGCTGGCGTGAAAGTTTGATGGGCGTTTGGAGAGATGTGACGCTCTGTCCTCCTCTCTGCGCGTCAAAACGCTCAGTCTAGCAGCTCCGTCCTCCTCCATCCCTCCCCACCACTCATTGGCTGGCAGCGGGATGACTGATTGAATGTTAATGGCGGTAGGCCCACGATTTGGCGAAATAACCAAGATTTCCCGTAACCGCTGGCGTCAGCTTGTTTCATGCATATACAAGGTATGGCATCCCCGCGCCTTGAGAGTGAGTCATTATGGGATGTTGTCGTTTTGTGTCGTTTTAACGGAGAGTGCGACAGCTTCGTCGACGTTTATGTGGCAAATGTGAAATAAAAACGTCAGGGATCAACACAGATCAACGCTCTTTGGAGTGTTTCGGTGACGAACGTTAATGTTTGATCGTTTCAACCAACAGTTGGGTCGCTTTTCCCATAAACTTCTTTAATATAAGTTCTGCTGACAGATTATATCGGGATGGAAAACTTTTTTTTTTTTTGCACACCTTAGGTTGTCTGATGGATTGTGGTTTCTGCCCCATTTTCACTCATCAAAAAATTAAATATTAAATCATATGACACATGTGGAATGTCAATGAAACGTTTACACGCGGAGGGAACTATTTGTCTTATAAAGGAGAAACAAAAAAGGAAGAAATATCGCTCTGAATTTATATTCCTGTCACTATAGAATCCTTCCCATCGTCCACGCCTTACGAACTATATATATATATATATATATATATATATATATATATATATATATATATATATATATATATATATATATATATATATATATATATATTCATATTCTTTGATATCTTTGATATTTACCTGCAGTGTTTCAAAATGTTGTATCTTTAAGCTTAAATCAACATGTTTTCCTTGCACCTTTGGGAAACAACTATCCTAAACTCATTGAAGCTATTTGCTCAGCCTTTATTAAATATGCTCAGTTTGAGGTTATTGATACAGAATAAAAACGACAAAGCCAGGGTTATCCTTTTACAGGTGCGTAATTACGCACGTGAAACCCATCACAGCAGTCTGAATGGACACACCTACGGAGCACCATTTGTCCCTGGTAGCCGGGGCCACATTAAATGAGCTGACAGGGGAAGGCCATGGGCAACTTCAGATAAAGTGTCAGGGCTGTGGAAGCTGCTAAACCCGCTCAGGTTCAACGTAACAGGCGCCCAAAGTGACCAGATAATCGCATTTCCACTAACTTGTCTCAGGAGCAGACGAATGCGCGTCGGGTTCGGATGCGGCAGGTGGCTTTTTAGGCGATCACATTACAGTAGTTAAACAACATATTCATTTAGTGACAATGTGTGGCTTTGAAAAGATCTGCTCAGCTATTAATCATGCGTTTAGATATTATCACGTCTTCTTGGTAACATTTCCTGCCGACTATTGTCAGTGGAATATTAAAAAAAAATGTTACCTGATATGTTAATCTGAAGCAAATCTAAATTAAATAAATAAATAAAGTCAGATGGAATTGTGTGTTTAAACACTGCGAACCCCACAAGGAGATGCAAAGAAACAGTATAGTGGGTAATATATATTTAAAAACAAAGATGCGCGTCTCGCCCTCCCCAATAAAGTCTTATGAAGCAATATGAGATGGGACAAGGCCCGAGGTGTTTGTTTGGCAATATGGACAGACTCTGATGTTGGCTGCTTCACCCCGCCATATGTGAGCTCACCGGTGGCTTTTGATGGGGGAGAATTGGTCTGTTATAGCTGTCATCGTGGGGACAGTTTCTTCTTGTTGTTGCGTTTCTCTCGATGACATTTTGCGAATATAATTACCAAACCGGTCATTACGCATCGAACAAAACGCACATTTAAACGTCTTTATTTATTCGAGCAATTAAGGCAAGTTGTGCGACGACGTGGATCACCACTGAATACGTGCTTGATGAAAATGAATAATTATTGCGTTTATCATGAAGGCGGTTTCTCTCTCTCTGTCTCCCCCCCCTCGAGCCCGTACAGCAGACGGGGTCCTACTGGTTGCAGATGTTGGCTGTTAGTAATCCGGTGTAATCCAATGATTATGAGTGATTATGTCACATTAGCCTTGACCTACCAGGGTATCACTGTGACACCGGTTCTCCCCAAAGAACCCCCAGCAGGAGAACCCCCAGCAGGAGAACCCCCAGCCCGCCTCCAGCTTTTATTGACTTTATTGATAGTGTATGAACGGTGCCCCATCGTTTCATTGCTTCGTGATTAGCTACAGCAGGAAAAAAACAGCTAAAACATAATTGATGCCTAGAAAAAAAAGAAGAAAAAAAAAACTGCGCAACCTTGAGGTTATCTCGTTCAGGCCCAAACATTTACACTTCGTCTTTCTGAAACGCCTGCAGCCCACACCAACAATTAAGATGCGCATCAATCCTCCTTTCTTTTTTTTTTTGTCTTTTTCTCCACAGTCAATATAAAAGCTGACACCCACCAAACCCTGATTCCAAAAAGTCCCAAAAAGAAACGACAACAAAAGAGTGAAAGAGTGCGATTTGTTTGAGAAATTACCACTTGATCTGCATAATCGGGGGGTCTGGGCTGCAGCTCGGTACCCGGGGGCTGCGTTTTTATTGCGCGTCTCCTCGCTGTTATCAATTTCAGCAGCGCGCCTGACTTTTTAAAAGGGGGACGAGGCCGGCTGCCTCTGAATAATGAATGACACGCTTTTATATTGTCGCTAAAGTGCCCGTGATGTTACAATATGAAAAGGCAGCGGTAAGTAATAGTGCATTTAAAGGGGATGTAGTGTATTATTATGATGTAAAAGAGAAGGAGCGAGGCGGTGGAGAGAGGGAGACGAGTGGAAGGCAGCACCCAGAGAGAGAGAGAGAGGGAGAGGGAGAGGGAGAGAGAGATTGTTTTATTACAATAAGAGGAGATGAGTTTGCCTCGCAGCGAAATGGGGACCAGTTAATGAAACTTTACCGCGGCTAACGATTTCCCCTCCCTCTCTCTAAAAACCGCCCTTATGAAATATTTAAACTATTTAATATAGGTAGTATTAAGTTGAAAGACACTAGCATCGGCCATCTGACAACATTTACAAGGATGGGGATTTTTTTTTTTTTACATTTTTTTTTTTTAAGTTGGGTAAACAAAGCTTTATGGCTCCGCTTTTCTTTCAATCCACATACAACAGAAGTCGTGTTGTAAATCACAGCAATATACAGAAAATGCGTTTTTACCGTCGGCAGACTTGATTTAGTGTAATTTACACGTTTTCCACCCCCCCCCATACCAGCCATGCATCTTCTCACGCACAGATGCAGCAGTTTACAGGCTCATCCTATCAATACAAGCCTGTCTTGTCTGTAATGGGAGGGATAGCACGCCCGCTAGTGTGTGTGTGTGTGTGTGTGTGTGTGTGTGTGTGTGTGTGTGTGTGTGTGTGTGTGTGTGTGTGTGTGTGTGTGTGTGTTGGGGGGGGGGGGATAGTGTTTCATATTGACATGCTCAGTGGGATTGTTGGATGAGAAGAGAGGAATGGGATCCCCCATCAGGGACTGGGTCAGGGCCATCATCATCATGATCCCTGGGCTGTCACTGGACCACTGCTCTGCACACCGTGGACACAATTTATCTGTCACTAAAAAAAAAAAACACAGCCGATACACTGAGTAAACCTTCACTGTAAATGTCAAATATACGGCTTGGGTAGATAAAGTAGTAGAGGATTTTAATTACCGAATATGAAAGCTGTCAACCCGAAAGGTTCTTTTTATTGGTGGAAAGATGATGGAAAAAGTCTTGCAGTGGCTGATTATAAAGAAAAAAATACACTGGTAGATTTTTTTGATTCATTCTTCACGTGGAGTCAAACGGCAACCGAGAGACGGACTTTCTGTCTGCTTTTGTATACAAGTTAGTCATGTAAGCAAAGTAGCAGGATGCACATTTAACCACATAAAGATGCCCTGATATGGCAGATATTTGTTTAAATGAACATTGCATTTTGTTACAATATGCTCCGACTGTGTGTGTGTGTGTCTGTCTGTGTGTGTGTGTGTGTGTTTGAGGGTAGACCATGTAAGCCTGTCTGATGGTTGAATGCATGGCTGCCTCTTCACGCTGGTTAAAAGTCAGGCAGGGAGGGAGAGGAGGACGGAGAGGAAGAGAGTGAGAAAGGGAAGTAAGTAAACCGCACAGACGTGAATTATAGGGATGGACGCAGAGCAGAGAGCAAAAACAGGATGGAAGTCTGAGATGTGAGAGAAGGAGTTAAGGCATTAATGGGGATCATTTGGGGCTGATGATAATTGAACACATGGCTTGAGTTTGGACATGAGGATTCCCATAGCATTGTCTTGTCTTCGTGTGTGTGTGTGTGTGTGTGTGGCTCTTCTTTCAAGAGTTAATCTCTTTCTTTATCTATTCTGAGTGCTAAGTAAAAGTTTCTCTCCTGTTTTTCTGGAGACATTTTAAGTCTCTCATCACACTCAATGGCTTTCAGAGGGATCTGCCATCCGCAAAATGACTGATGTAATTAATAAGTGTGTGTGTGTTCTATTGCTTTAATGACTTATGACTGATTTGTGTGTGTGTGTGTGTGTGTGTGTGTGTGTGAGAGAGGGAGTGTCCCAGTGCGGGTTTGTGTTTAAGAGCAGCTGAGTGCTCCTGAACGCCTCTGGTCGTGGCGCTAATGTGTTAATTCATTACTGCTTGTAGTCGGTTGCATTGTGTCAGAGCCGTGTCTCTGCCCGTGTACTCTCTGCTTCATAAAAGCTGATTATCCCGCATGTCGCCGCCGTTCCACCCATTCTCCCCTGCCTCTTGACCTCCTCACCCCTCCTGTTGCCTGCCCGCGGGGCGCTCATGCAGGGGGGGCGGGGGCAGAGGACCAGCTGCCACCTGCCTTAGTGCTCTGGTGCCTGGCAGAGGGAGCTACTCCAGCCCCCTGCTTCGCTGGGCCTTCTGGCCCCTCAGGGTGGAGGGGTGGGGGGGGCACCAGGCTCACGCCACCAGCCCCACCTGTCTGGCCCCAGGCGCAAGAGTGTGACCGATTAGACACACACACACTCAGATATACACGGCCACATATGCACGTTACTGCCGGACGACCCCAAAAAATGTCTCCAGTTACTTTGATCCAGTGTGCTTTAAAAAAAAATAATAATAATTCATCCAGTAGAAAAGTACGCCTTCATTTAAATGACAACACGTGAAAATAAACAGTTATATACAGTATTTTGTGCAGATAATATTTAAATTCTGCGCCGCACAGACAGATTTCCTTGACACACACACACACACACACACACACACACACACACACACACACACGAATACACAGAGGCACTTTGCTGTGAGGCGTGAAAGAGCGAGAGCTAAGTGAGCCCACTCCAGAGCGCTATTCTCTATATTGATTTCCCATTATCAGACCCCAGTCCCTGTGGAGTCATTAGTGCCGGGATCAAACAGACAGACAGAGAAGGAGACTAATACCAGTCACTTACACCAGCACAGGGAGATCACCTTACCTCCCCGAGGGTAGGAAGGCCAGAGAGGAGCAGAGGAGGAGAGGAAACGGGGAGGGGGGGGGGGGGGGGGGGGTGCATGAATGCAATGGGCTAACAGATGGAGATGGCAATGTGTGTCGAGAGAGAGAGAGAGAGGGGAAAGAGGTGGGGCTTTGCAGTGGAACGTTGATGGGCAAATGGTAGACACTCTTTGATCACTTTATTTGGCCGTTCTGTTTTGTCTGTTGTAGCGGAAACGTCTCGTCTCGCTGTCTTGCCCTCTGTCCTGCTTTTCAGCGAGGGATCCACACCGTCCCAAAAACATAGCTCCCTTCAGTCATTGCTTAAGTCTTCCTGTTTTTCACTGAAGGGTGACTTTTCTCTTCCAATCTCGTAACGCGTACAGCCAATAAGGCTCCTCGTCCTCCTCTCTGTCAATAATTGTGCAGTAAAGATGCAATGATGAATGGTTTTCATGTAACCAGCAGCTGTCCCCAAACCAGAAAGGGGGGGGGGGGGGCAGGAATATGAAATGTGAGATACTCATTTTGGTCCCCTTGCTCTGTAATTTCTGTGGATGTATTTATTCTCTATGGATTCGGCAGGAGCAATGAATTCAGAGTATGAATCAACACCATCCATCTTATTCACTTCTGCCTGCCAGTGGGGCCTGGAAGTGGTGGTCAGGCTGCACACACACACACACACACACACACACACACACACATCCACACAGACGCACAAACGCCTCAGACGGGGGTGACCCTGGCCTGACCCCCCTGCTGACCCCCAATCTGTTCCCCAACCTCACACCATGAGAGACCGGGGCACACCGGGATAAGGACACACACGCTCAAAGACACACACATACACGTGTGTGCGCGTACACACACACACACACACATACACACACATTGGCACGATGTGTGATCTGATGGTTATCTCCTCAGACAGTACCATGTGTGTGGGCAGTGTGCGTGCGGACCGCGTGTGTGTGGTGTCGTACCCTCTGCCCCCTCCCACTGGTGTTAATTGATTCTTGTTGCGCTTTGCTGATTGGTGTGAGGACCCCTAGGGGCGGGGCCCAGTCTCCACCGATGCCCCCCCCCCCCCATTGGTATAGCACCTCTCTGACACTCGCACACACGTACAGGACACACCACACACGTGTATTGTATATCTCTCTATATACATGTCCAGCACATGTGTTGATTGTGTTAGAAAGCACACACACACACACACACACACACACACACACAACTTTCAGGGGGTTTTCACACCCCAGTAAAGAGGAAGCTGGCGAGCTGACATGAGCAGATTGTGGATCATATGAGACGATCCACGCAGAAAAAATCAGTGTCTGTGTCTTAGAGGAGATTCATTAACAATATAGGTGGGCAGAGGTGTGTGTGTGTGTGTGTGCATGTATGTGTGTGTGTGTGTGTGTAAGAGAGAGAGAAAGAGAGAGAGCCAGAAAGACAGTAAGAGAGATGAATCTCTGGTTATTAATTTCCAGCCGCGGCCCCTGGGTGAGATGTTAATATAGGGCTGATTGTGACTAATTTCTTATTAATTGCCATCAGCGATTACACAGTGGCCAGTAATGTGGCTAATTTGTTGAAATGAATTTGGTTTTTCGGAGGCATTTTAATTGCTGCAGGTGGGCAGCGCCTCCTGCACACTGTCGCTTTTTTGTTTTCCAGCCGGAAACTTTTGAAGCTGCTGCTGCTGCTGCGTGCCTATTAATGTTGTTGTGTGAATTATAGCCTGTTTCTGTAACCATAAAACAAACGCGTGCACATACGTGATCTTTGTGTTTCCGTCTGAAGCGCACCAAACAAATCGTTGCGGCTCCCACTGTAAATGCCATTGATATGTTATTCGCCAAGGTTTATGCATCCCCCTCCGTCCATATATCTCTACATGCTCATGATCATTACAGCCGGGACGGAGGAACGTTTAAGTGGTTGCCTTTTGTTTGTTGAATGTTTATAGCTTCCGTTAGCACAGTCTCAACGACCACTGAGGAACCAGTAGATACAAAATCCAAATCCCTCTATAAAAGAGGAGATGCCCTCTGGGCAGCCATAGCTCATAGTTGGCCTGATTTAGTGGCAGCCATGAATCCGGGCTTGAATAAAGACAGAGAGAGCGAGGGCAGAGTGGGAGAGGGAGAGAGAGAGAGAAAAAGATAGCTCCCCGTGTGATAAATAGCCCCGGCTCTTTCTATTGCATTAGCCGTCCGGGCCGATAGATTGCGAGCCCAATAGACCCAGACGTATGCGATTGGTTTCTCATATAAAAGTTGCATATTAAATTCCTTCACAGGACTGTGCCCCCCAAGCATGAAAGGGGGGAAGGAAGGAACGGGAGTGAAAAAAGCTAGAGAAAGGGACTGGAAGAACGAGGAAAAAAGGCTTTTTATGAGAAGCAGAGAGTTGGGGAAGCCTGCGACGGAGGAAGGAGAAGAAGAAGAGGAAGAAGGGGGGAAAGATAACGGCAGGAGAAAAGTAGCTTGATGGTGGAAAAGACAAATGGTGATGTCACGTATTTAATAGGTCCGCGGATATTGGGCGATGAGTGCGACCGCACGTCCATTTAATCAGTATTGCTTCCCAATGAAGATTTCTCTCTTGTTTTGTGCTGGCTCCCACCTTCCCCCTGATCTCAGCCGTTCTCCACACGCTAACGACCTCTCTAATTGTTTCCAAGCTCATTAAGGTGCTGATGTTTTAATAGTAATTAATCCGTCATTTGCCTACATGCAAACACGGGCCACTGAGGTTTGTTCATCGCCGTTTCAATACACTGATAATGCAGTAGCCTAGTCAAAGGAGACAGTATCCTGCTAATTTAGCTCATCACTGTTAATTGGTTGTTAAGTGCCTTTAATTACCAGGCAGGCTTTGGGATTTCGGTCGGCAGAACCCGGGGTGGGGTGGGGGGGAGGGATCGCTGTGATTGTCCCCGCCGCTGTGATGGATCTGGTGTGAACTTTGGAAAAGGGAATAAATGACCGAAGGGTGGAAAGAGACACGCGTTGACCCTGTTCGCTTTTTTTTTTTTTTTACTTTCCGTCGTCTCGGTCGTTTTCTCCCTCCTCCTCTCCTTTCTTCCTTTCCTTCCTTTCCTCTGTCCTCCCGTCCCTTCCTCCATCTCTCCCTCTCACTCCCTATCTCTTTCTCCATGATATTATTAACTCATTAAGTTTTTTTCATTATTTTTAATAAAAGATGAGTTATGGCTTGAGCCTCACTGTGGCAGCATCCCCCCACACCCTCCTCCTCCTCCTCCTCCCTCCTCTCTCTGTTCCCCTTCAACCATTTACTCTCTCCCATCCTCGACCCCCCCCCCCCCCCCCCCCCCCCCCTAATTTTCTCCTTCCTTCTTGGACATATCTCGCCACCTCTGATAGTTTGACCCTTGAACTGCGGTTTCTGACCTCTGTGTTGCTGGTTACAACCTTCTGGCCATCTTCTTTGCTTTCGCCACAGACACTCGCATCTATCAATCATCTCTCTTTCTCATAGTGCTGAGCAGTCTTTAGATGGCATTCATAAGATTTATGATTCATGATTCCCTCTCTTCTGTGTGTGTGTGTGTGTGTGTGTGTGTGTGAGAGAGAGAGAATAGAGGGAAGAAAAAAGGAGAGAGAGACATAGACATAGAGTAGAGAGAGAGAAGGAGAGGGGTTTGTCGATGACACGGTTGAATAATGACAATATCTATGATTGATAGCTTATACAGAGCAAGCCGAGTGTGTGTACTGTATTTGTGTGTGTGTGTGTGTGTTTGAGTGGCAGAAAGAGAAAGAGTTCATCTTTACATTAATCTGATGTTAAAGAAGCGATGATGAATGGTTTTCATGTCGTTTGAGCTGTCAGTGGTCAAGAGATGGAGACGGGTAGCAAGTAGCCAGAATTATAAAGGGACACATTATGTTTCTGTAGAAGTGGAAGGAGTCGAGGAGATGAAAGCCTAATAAATGTCTTTCAGTTAGAGGACGGAGCACAGATCGGACCAACCGTCTCTGAGTTATTAACTACTCTGCTTTTCAGCCATGAAACCCCTAAATGAAACATTTACTGCATCTGTTTGTCATTTTCCTCTCACTGTGACTCCGCCTTTTTAAGGGCACTTAAATGATACATTGTTTCTTATTATGCTAATAAAATACGCAATACTCCTTACGTGGGAAAGTTGTTCACTGTAATCATTCTCCTCAAGGAGTAATGCTTCCTGGTAATGCTACTTTGTCAGTGTGCATAAATGCATCAAACGCCGAGTCTAGAATGAGACTTCGACTTCGTCTGTGAATCCAAAGTCCAGATGGTATCTTCCAAAGTTACAGGCCACGCTGCAGCGATGCATCCTGACCATCATTCTCTATTTTCCCCAAAATTCATAATAATATAAAGCCACAATTTGCTAATATCTTTGTATTACCCTTCAACAACTGCCCCCAACACAGCCCGATTAAAGATGAAATGTTATTTTTTTGATGCAGGTAATGCATAAAAAAAACACTCACAAATTAAACTGTTACAATTTGTTGTGTAGTATATATAGGATTACAACGTGCCGTTTCCACAGAAGTATTTGCGAGAATGCGGTTCAAGACTGCGTCACTTGTAACAGGATTATCGCAGGTCCTTACAGGGAGGCTCAAATAACAACACACACAGAGGGAGAGCGACTTCATTCTCTGCTCAGGTCGACATTCCTCCTCTATATCTTTACTCATAGTTGTTTGCTGATATATGAATGCTTTGAATCTCGAACTGACCCACTGCATATTTTGTCCCTCAGATTTTTACAGTTCAAGAGAAAGGGTCACTTCCTCTCACAGGAGGAGGGACCGTTCAGAGTCAAAATCTGTGGAACCGAATTGAAGAAATACGCCGCCGTACTAAATGCCAAATGTTGTTTAGATTTCCGTGTTGTTGAATGGGTTGTAGAGCAAAAGCCCCTCCATGGCTGGTTTCCAGCTGCTTCCCGACATGCAGATGGATATCATGTACACTTCTGTGTCAGTCCTCAAAGGAAATAGCTGCAAGTATGGAGAAGGTTAAGTGTTAATGTGGCAATAGTTTGAGGCGATGCGAGCTGACAGCTGTGATGAATTGTTTCCATTGTGCTCGTTTCACCACTCATACAGTGTTTTCTGCTTCATCCCACATGATAATCCGTATCCATACTTGATATGCCTTCAAAAAACGTGAATGTGCATTATATTCTTTATTTAAGCTGCCCTTTATTCATACAGTATGGATGTATTTTTGTCTTTTGTAGGATCAGAACATGACATTTTTTCAGTTACATTTACAGTATGATGCAATACGTATTTGTCAGCTTTATGCCACTAAATGAGCAACAGTAGACACATAACAACAGTTGGCATGCTACACACTCAGATGTCACACGTTTCAACACGTTCTATACGAGGTGGTGAATTTAATAAAAGTCCATTCATTGCCCTTTTCCTTCCATTCTCTTGAGTTTGTGAATCGTTAATTTCCATTTACTTCAGGGGGAGGCTGTGATACTTTGTGTTTCCACTGGAGTGCACTCTTGAGTCAGTTTTAAATACTGTCGTTCGTTAAATTGATGACCAGCAACTTAATTGGCTGGTCTCATTCAGTCCGCCGTGAGTTCAAGAGCATACCAGGGCCGTTGCCCTTGTGTGATGACGGCCGCATAGCTCCATCCACGGAGAAGAAGCATCGTCGTTTGTTCGGTCCTGGACGGGGAGAGGCCGGCTGTGTGCGTATACGCTTGGTTTCTTGCTGATGAGGTGTGGTGTTGCTGAGGTCCCATTCTCTCTCACATTAGTTTTTTTTTTATGTTGAATTATGGATAGAGTGGTTGCTAACAGCCGGAAAAGACACACAAATCAAAAGAGGATTCAATCACTTTGGGTGTGAAATATGTGGGGAGGACAGAATCATTCACTTAACTTCTGTGGCGTTTTGTGGATTCGCTCCTCTACAATATACAATATATAAAAACAAAAGTCAAAATCAAATACAATTTTGCTCAGTAAATTCATTAAAGGATAAATAACAATACATTCCCCCCAAATTCAAGACAGTAATTGTAAGATGTGATGTCAGCTTTCTGTCTGAGTGCTGTGAAGGTTTCTCCTGACGAGGCATTATTAGTTCTTTTTTTTTTTTTTTACCATGTCTGGCTATATGAAATATAGTACTGCTGTCTGACATGGGGACTTTTGTGGAGTGTTGGGTGTTTTTTAGTGCGTTACTAATCTGAAAATTGAATTACCAGCCTGCCTTTACAATGATTTGGTAACCAGGGAGGAAAAAACATTTTTGTTGTTTAGTTTCTTTAACTTATACACTTTACAACACTGCATACACAGAGAAGACACCACTTACTCACTTCACTTAGTGCGAACAATGAAATGAGAGCAGGATGTTAAACTGGATAATGTATCTCGTCTGTGCTGAAAGCAAATTTCTTGGCCTAATCAGTATGTTGCCATATGGCCTGATGCACGGTGGACGACACGGCGAGGATCTGTGTGTCACAGTTCATTTGTTCTGGGCTGGACATGGTCTACGGGGGTTAGAGGGCCCGTCCCTGTGTGTGTGTGTGTGTGTGTGTGTTATCTACTCACGTGCTGTATTACGGGTGCTTCTACCATGGAAATAGAGGGGGCTTTAAATCTCTGTCCATCTTCCATTGTCTTTCTTCTTAGGCTGATGGATTCCAGTTCGTGGCGGCAGTTTAGTGAACACAGCACCCACCTCACCAGCACGGGCTCAGCACGGGCTCAGCACGGGCTCAGCACGACCTGCACTCGGAGAAAAGATGAGAGTGAGTACCAAATGTTTGTGTGTGACTGAATCATATCTCTGATTGTGAGACGGGATTTATGTTGAATATATATATTATATATATTTAGTGACATGCTGACATGACGTGCATGCACGTCTCTGCATCAAGTCATCTAAAATGTGTGCTTATGAAGCACAAGATACTGTAAATAAATGCCGAATGATGATTCACCTTTCATTGCCGTTGACATCTGTCACCGCGGTGCCGTTTGCAAATTGGATAGTTGCTGTGGCCGTCTCACTGTTCATCTCTTGAAGCATGAAGTTTTGCTCCGGTAGACCGGCCCTGCAGGTGGCAGGGGTGTGGCCACACAGCAGTGTCACCTCTGTGAGCTGGTCTCTGACTGAGAGTGGGGGGGGGGACAAGGAACAGTATAGTCTAAAACCTGGACCAAGAACCCTTCCTGTATTCACACTGGTTGCAACATTTTGTGGATCAGAAACAAACATCAGATCCTGAAACTTAACATCTGTGTACCTGATGTCGCGGTGAGAGACGGCTGCCGGCTCCTCCACCCACTGTAAGTAGGGCATCGGCATCTCAGGAGGTGGCTGTAGGCCGACCTGAAGTCCCTGTTGAGGGCTCCGTAGAGGATAGGGTTGAAGGCTGAGTTGGCGTAACCCAGCCACAACACGATGGGGTATTCTGCCACCGTGCTCGGATCTGGATGCTCCTTGAGGCCCAGCACTGTGAACAGGATGAAGTACGGCAGCCAACACACCACGAAAGCCCCTATCACGGCCGCCAGGGTCACCGTGGCTTTGTGCTCCCGCAGAGCCACCGCTGTCACGCTGGAGACCACCGTGGTGCCGACGGAAGGGTTGTTCCTGCAGTTGTAGCTCGTGATGCAAGTGGGACGGGCGCTGATGATGCGTTTGGCCTGCGCCCGCGCGATGCGGAGTATTTGGAGGTAGGTCCAGCACATTGCCACGAGAGGCAGGTAGAACGTGACAAGAGAGTCCGTCAGGACGTAGGGTCGGTTCAGCTCGAAGCGGCATTTCCTCACCGGAGCCCAGGGCCCGTAGTTCTGCACCGTCCCGTTGACGGTGTTCCACCCCATCTGGATGGGCAGGAAGGACACGGCCACGGAAACGGTCCAAACGCTGGCCATGGCCACGGCGACTCGCCACGGCAACACCAGCGAGGCGTACCTCAGGGGCATGGTCACCGCCAGGTAGCGGTCCACGCTGATGGCCAGGAGGGTGAGGATGGAGGCGGTGCACAGCATGACGTCCATAGAGATGTAGAAGTTGCAGAAGGCCGGGCCGAGCGGCCAGTCGTTGGTGAGCTGGAGGAGGGCAGAGAACGGCAGCACCAGGAGGCCGAGCAGCAGGTCGGTCACGGCCAGCGACACGATGAAGCAGTTGGTGAGGCAGCGGAGGCGCCGGGAGCCGCAGACGGCCAGGCACACCAGCACGTTGCCACTGACGGTCAGGAGGATGAGGAGGGACAGGCTGACCGCCAGTATCACCTGTGACAACATGATCGCTGGCGCTTCACTGGAGACGATCTGATGACCTCATCGCTGGAGCTTTTCCTCAACCGTTGTTACATTTTCCTTTTAAGTTAAATAAATGATAAACCTTAGGCTCACACGTTATGACATGCTCATTCAGAGTGCTCCCGTTTATTAAGGTGCATACAATCTAATCTAACATGTGATCCCTCTCTCAGTCCTAATGTTTCCTCTGCCTTCGCCGCTTATTCTTGACTGTTTGCTGTCCTTGCTGGCCCTGAACCATAGCTTTCAACTCTCCTGTGACTCAGCTGCACTTGTGACAGTATTCATCGAAACGACCCTCGCAGGAAGTTGGTTGAACAACATTTGTTTCCTGATAAAAGACGCTACTGAGAATCAGCACTGCAGTTGGCTGTGGAAATGTCTATAATGGCTGTTGAACAGCTTTCCGTCTGTGTGGCTGATTCTTGGTGGTCCATGGCTTCACTTTGACTTCAACACCATCTTCTATGCCTGTAGGGACACCTAGTGGACAGAGATGAGAAACACAGTTGGTAATCAGCATAGGGTTTTCTGGTTGCACGTATTGTGCAGTCACAACAAAGGTTTGATTTATAAGTATAACTTGTTATAAACAACGTGTTGCTTTATTTATAGATTTATTACAATGCCTCTGATAGATTATATAATCTAATAACAACCATAATTGAATGAACATTAAAAAAACCTCAGGGATACATTCTCATTTCTCTTGTAAAACAATATATTTGGATACAGTATTTTATTTCCTGTTGGCATGTGTGTCTTTGTTAGTGTAATCTTTGGCCATACACGATTTTTTTTTTCAATAAACAGAGTTAAAAACTATCATGAGATAGAAATCAAGTAAAACAAAACCGCAGTCACAAAGACAAAGTACTGACTTGGCAGCGGGTTTGTAGTCGCTGATAAAACTAATAAATCAGTAACCTCTGACAGTACGACTCGCACTGTGTTGAGAAAATGATAAAAATCTTGCTGAAGACGTAGGTTTAAACACTGTTTTTATTCTGGGAAAAGTTTCTAATGAACTCTGTGATGAATTTAAATATTTATCTCAAGACTAAGTGTGACTGTCTAAGTTTTGCTGATCAGTGGCTTCATTTGTAGCACCAGTAAAGGTCTAGACGTCTCTAACATCCCAACTAAACCTTATTGTGTGTATGCACATTTTCTCAACGTCTGATTGACGTCACACTTGGTGTTTGTTGAGGACCCAACAAAGTATACTTAAGTATGTTAAGTACACACTGTGTATTGTATTGAGAAGGGACCGCCCATGCATGCTGGATACTCGCAGTAGCACGTTCATGAACTGATAGAAAGAGACACCAGAGATCTATAGGCATATTTATTAGTCATTCTATCAATAACCGTTAGACTAATCGGCGTCACCCAAGGCAGCGCAGTGTCAAGTGTGAAATTGTTTGGCTGAGTGGAGGTCAAGCAATCAGCGCGTTTTGAACAGGCACTTCACAAGACATAACTGTGCTAAGACCTAATCTTCAAACAGTCCTCTAGAGTGGCCGAAATGTCTTCACAATGGAGAAATGCCCTCAGGGCGATGGTTTGAAACTGTAATTGGACAGCGGTACAAGCACACACACACACACACACACACACACACACACACACACACACTCTAAATTTAGTTCTGGAACAAATCACTACATAGTTGATGTCTGATTCTAAACTTAAAGCCTTTGAATGGATGATGTATTATAGGTGACTAATTCAGTATGGGAGCGCCATAGTGAGAGTTACTCCAGTCACATTTATTATTATTATTATTATTATTATTATTATTATTATGTGTCCTTACATGGAGGTGCTTTTATAATATAAATGAAACAAATGTAAAGGTATTTGTTACTTGTAATGTTCAGTTTTTTCTTCTTGTCATTTTCTTGGAAGAAAAGTGAAGCTGCCGTATTAGACAGTCCGCTAATGGGAACTCTGATCCAACTATCATAAAACCATGAAGCAAGACAGTAGTTTGTTTAGCTGAGGGCCTCAGCCAGCAGGGTTAGTATATCTGAGCAACCTGCTGCGCTCCAGCCAAGTCTGCTTTTGGTTTCATTATTATTAAATATAATTAACATTTTCATAGAGCCCCGCGACCCTGAATACAGGATATGCGGTAGACGATGGATGGATGGATTTTGATAGAGTGAGTCAATTATAGGATTATTAATACAGTTACCAAATAATGGCCATAACGAATAAATAAAACATTTTTTATTATCATATGGCAAGTAAACAAAGTGCTTTTCATGAATAATGTTCCTTTGGCTATTAAGTGTTGTTTCATACATAGATCTTGTTGAGAAAGTGACATATTTTTTTTGTCCTCTGTGAACTCATTAATGCCATGTTTTAATGTGTGCTTGGTGGAATGAGACTAACTACTTGGTGTGTGTGTGTGTGTGTGTGTGTGTGTGTGTGTGTGTGTGTGTGTGTGTGTGTGTGTGTGTGTGTGTGTGTGTGTGTGTGTGTGTGTGTGTTGCGTCAGTGGGTGGTGGGTCATGTTTGCTCGTCTATTTTCTAACACTGTAATGGACATTGGGACATTTGCCAGACTTGGTCCAGAGCCACTCACTTATCACCTCAAAGAGAGGGAGAGAGAGGGAGCGAGAGAGGCAGACATGGATGAAAAAGAAAGCATTAGACTATTTAATCAAAAAAGCCAGAAAGAGAGGTTTTAATTAAATCTGGGTCTATAGAAACCAGGACACCATCTCTAATCTTGAGGTTTTTTTTTTTTCTTCCTTGGACAGATTTCTGTCAGCCAGTCACTGCTTTCAACTTCATCCAGAGCAAACTGATAACAGGGCCACTAACGAACGGGGTGCACATGACATCTCCGCCTTTTTATCTGACAGAACCACAGAGGGACTCGCTGATGCCACACATTTCATCATCGGAAATCTATCCCTCACACTAAGACGCTTTCTTGCTTTCTTTTTCATACAAAAACACACAAATACACACACTCGCTCACAGTTGGAATTAGTTGCAAGTTTTGGCTCGGATCCAACGCATGCCTGTGAGGTCACTAGACGTTTTTCAATAACCTCGCCTCAACCCTGAGGCATAGTGTGTGTGTGTGTGTGTGTGTGTGTGTGTGTGTGTGTTCATGTCTGCCTTCAGCTAAATGCAAAATACTGTAACATTTTCCCATGTTACAGAGCATGTGTGTGTGAGACCATAACCATATTCACTTCCTGTTTATTTTTGCATAAACATTTCTTTTAATAAAACCATATTATTATACAACGCTGCCCGACTCACTTCATCAAGCGAGCGCAAAAACTGATCTCATACAAATGACTTGCATGTCATATTTTGCTTCGTCGTTAAGTCGCAGTGAAGAGTCTCCTTAATGTTGAACTATGACATCCTCCTAAATAAATAAAGCATCATTCACTTAGACAGCTTGCTACTCTATTACGGACCATCTGTTTTCTTTCACTAACTTCTCATTAGTTGTCCCTAATGGAAAAACAAGGGTGAGTGTTACTACAACTGTGTATATTGGGCCCACATGCAAGCGCTCGCATGTCCGACATACGTCCCGGTAATAGATTTCGAGGACTGTAATGGATGGTAATGGCCGCTTTCAGAGGTTTCCTGCAGGAGAATGCAAAAAAAGGCGTCACGGGTTTGTGGTTCTGAGGACGGCCCTTGAAGTGTTTGTCCCGGCGTAACGCGCAACCGTCGGTGGACATAACAAGACATGAACTATTAAGTGGTTTACATGAAGGAGCTCCTCGACGGCTTCCTCTCCGCGTCTCCTAGCGCAAGAACGATGCAAATGAGCTGGAGAGGCTTCCTTCTGCTTCATCTAGACCTTCCATTACTCAGTAAGTGTCTGCTGAAAAAGAGCCCAATTTGGATATCGAGATGAAAGGCATGGCAGAAAGGAACTTGGAACAGTGGCTCTTTACCAGACACGGCCTGAACTCGGAGATGAGTAATGAGGTTATTTGCCTCTCAGCTGGGACACGCTTCTTGATTTGAGATTCTCCACATACCAAGTGTTCCTTCTGTGACCTTTTTTTTTCTTCGTTTTTTACAAGCCAGCTGTTTTAAGAAATAAACAAATGAGGCATAAATTCTCTCCTTCAGCCAAATCATTAGCCAAAGTAATCATGTGTATTGTCACGAGTGCCAAATACAGTCTTTGAATATTGGAAATTGATTAATCCTTGCCTCTCGAATCACTGAAATATCGTCAGCAGGGTGTGAAATAAATTTTTTTTTTCATGCTGCTCCAAACTAATCACGGATACAGGAAATAAATCATTCATGCATTCATCCAGCTCCTTCATTCAGCCCATTAAAACTTGATCACAGTCAGAGTATCTGTCACCTGCTGGTTGGTAGGAGGTACTGCAGTGTCCTGAGATGACTCCCCGGACCCCCGACTGCTTGCCTTGTCTGCAATGCTGCTTAAACGCGCGGGGAGCTTTTGTGCATGCAATGACGCAGTGCACTTTTCCCCCAATCTCCCGAGGATTGTTTACTCTGGATTTACTTCACATGAAAGAATCGTTAGGAGTTGGATAAACAATTAATTAATGAGGACGGTTGTGCTGAAAAGGCCTACGGATGTATGAAGCATCGTTTGTCCCTGCGTGTGTTCATCACGGCGACATAATGCAATCAGACATCTGAATGCTTCATTTATCCTAATAGAATGCAATTGAGCCAAAAGCTTGGCTCACTCACTTCCTCCGCTTTTGCAAAGCATTCTGTAGCCGTCTTCGTTTTTTTTGTGAATGTGCCGTGGCCTGTGTGTGTGCGCGGATGTCAGTGTGTGTCTTCCTGCTTGTCTTTGTCCTTGACAGAAAGACCCAGAGAGAGAGAGAGAGAGATAGTGTGTGATGATGGGTTGCCTGGTAACGGTTGTGTGTCCTAACCAGCGGAGGGAAACTGTGGAATCTCGACGAAGCGTGAAAACGAAACGCACCGAGAGCGGGTACACAGGTGACGGCGGGGAGGCAGCCCCTATGAAATATGCATCGATGCTAACAGCAGGCATTAGTGTGTTGCAGACATACACAAACAGGTCCAGGTCACATGGGGATAACGGATTGCCCTCATTATGTCTGGTCCTCGCCGCAGCACGGCTTCCATATATGGTGCTGCATTTTAATAGACATAAGTAGACAAATATTTTGACATTCGTATAGAAGACACTTGCACAGGTTATATCAAATAGTTGCACTGTCTGGTTTATTGCGGAGCAGCGTGTTTCCCTGACCTAGTCATGACACTTAACCACATCCTCTCTCTCCTTCCTGTCGGTTGATTCGGTTGATTGACTGATTTTGGGTGCTCGCTTGGATTAAAGCCATGGTTAACCTGCAAACTTCTAGCTCCATATGTAGGCCACCGACGTGCAACGTTTGTTGCTGATTGCTTGTTTTCAATATCTTATGTGAGATGTGACGTTTCCAGCTGAAATACGTTCGTCTGGTTTCAGCAACAGGAGGAAAACGAGCTGTGAAAACCACAATTTCGAACCGTGTGAAACGAGCTTTATGAACATAAAGGCAAAGAAAGCGGATGTCACAAAAGGATGCCCAGATTATTTGAGTAATATTTTGCGAGTGTTGAGCAGGAAAATATTCATGAACATTTTAAATCTTCTCAAATGTGACCAATATGAAACATTAATGAATGACAAAATCACGGATCTTGTGAATTACTACTTTGAATAAAGATGAGGTCTTTTTATTATTCTTTTTTGAAAAAAACTTTGATCAGATTTCCCGAGTCTTCAAGTAGGGAATATTATCATTATCATTATGCAGTCAGAGAAGCCTCATCATAATGAACAATTCAAATCTGCTAATTTGCAATTGTGATAGCCATCATGCTGTAATATAAGAGAATGAGGGAAAAAAATGAGTTGGTACCAGTGGCTGCCAGTAGGTTCTTTCTCTCCTCGTGTATCTATGTATGCATCTGTGACAATCTATCTGTTTATCTATGTGGGTGTCGTTACTATGGCAATTCACACTGTATTCATTTTAGTGTGTGAAACTTGTACAAAGTAAGATATAAATTGCATCGCACGCCGCACACAAGGAACAATCTCACTTCCTCATTTCACTACTGATTAAATGACCCCTGTGTAGATTTGTCATTGTGCAGAGTTCACATTCTCCCACCGGGGCTCAGGATTAATCTCCACAACCACTAACCTGTGAATCTGAATCTAAGCATGTGAACTCCATTACAAAGTAAGATCTCTCAATGATTTCCCAACGACATGAGCCGACAAACATTCAGAATCAGGACCTATGATTCTGTTCAGGTCGTGTGTCATATCATCTCTACCATTATTCTTATTTGGCTGCTGGAATTCATACCAGCAAAATGAAACGCAGACTGAGACACACACACACACACACACACACACAGACACACACACACACACACACACACATATGACTATATTTGACATGTTAGACATATTTCAACAAGTATCAAGTAGGAATTGATCGACTCACCGCGGTGCTGTTTGTCCTTCCCTGAGACGACTGCCCCGCTACTCTGCTCCCTGAGAGCAGAGGGAACTAAAGTCTTGCTCACGAAGTGTGTGTGCGTAATCTGTGAGTGTGTGTGGGAAAGAGGAGAGAGAGAGGGAGGGAGCATCAGACACTCGCACACATCTCTCTCTCTCTCACACTCCTTGTATTATTCTGGAGTAATTTGCTTTTGAAATGATTTTAATAGCTCTTCCATTCTCTTATCGTGCCTTTCCGACTTGTGCCGATGTGCCAGCCGCTGCGATAAAGCGGCAACAAACTGGGACCGGCCTTAATAATCCAGGCAACCTGTTGCATTACGCCCTAATGGAATCGCTGGCAGACAAGTTGTTAGTGGGCAGCCGGACAGGAAGGAATGTTATTCACACATGCATCTTGTATTTGACTTCTTTTTTTTTTTTTTTTTTTTCTGTCTCAGGCTGACACAAATACCACTGCTGTCTAAACAGTCATTCTTTAGAGCTATATAGATGGACGGCATTCGGGTAAATCTCTGAGAACTGGCACCGGTTGCACTGGAGTGATGTCAATGACCTGATAGGTCACAAAGATTTCTAAATCAATCCCTCTATTTCTGGTGCAGCCTTTAACTCGGCCTTTGTATCTTTTTTTCATGTACTTTGGCCCCCGGTGTGTGGCCCCGTATCAATTCATCTTCTGGGCAACACTCACAGCTCGTCATCGCATCCCGTTTTCAGAACTTTTGTCTCCCTTTTCCCTTTATCCGTCTCACCTCCGCCCGTCTTTGGCTACGTCTCAGTTCCCGTGGCCTTGTTCATAGTTAGTGAATTAAATCTCTTTGTGTGGCTTTTCCTTTGCCCGCCGTCTCTTTCTGTTCCTTCATCTGTATATTCCTCTCTGGTTATATCAGTCTTTTCTTTCTACGCACATTCTAAGCTCCACCCGTCTTTCTCCTTGTGTCACAGCAACAAGGTTCCAGTCTTGTTCCACTACACAGAACTATGTGATAACGTATCTTTCTTTATCATATTGTTCCCTTTCTTCTGTCCTTCTCTCCTTTCTTCATCGACCTGCCCTGTCTTTTTTTCTCTCTCTCTCTTTCCAAAGCAAACAAGTCCTGTCACTTATTACTGAATTCCACCTCCTCACGTGCGCACACATGTTTCCAAGCTGACTTTTCTGTCAGTGTGAAACCCGTGGCGAGTTGACGAGCTCCGTCTCCCCTTCATGTTTCCATAACAACGTGCCCTCTGATGCTCCTGAGCTGGCGGAGATACCTGATTGACACCCCCACCTCTGGGTCCACAGCGTCACCGCTGCTATTTTTAATGATTAACGTCATAGTTAGGTGTTCCTTGGTTCTGACGCCTTCGGGCCCCAGTGTTCCCATGCTAGGCAGACCAAGGAAAGGGACCATTTATTTAAACTGCTAGTGTGAATAAGGCAGTTGGCAGTGATACCTCAAATTCCATTAGCATTGTAATATAAATCGTATGGGAAGTTAAACCACAGCTCCCAGTCTAGGTCAACAGTGTGTAAAATATCCACCATATCTTGATGAGATAAGATGAGGTAATGCCAGGGGAATAAAACAATGATTTAGGACTCTATACTGCCCTCTATTGGATCTGCAAAGCAATTATACTTTCTTAGGAAATCATTTGTTAGTGTGTGTTGGTTTGTCAGCTGTAGGCAAAGAGGCAATCCAGCCCATACATCACTCAGGCTGCATGTTGTATACTGTAATAGCCAGACCGCTAAATAGAGGTCTTAGTCCACACATTATAATTCTGCTATGGGGAAAAACACTAGCTTATTTTGTATTTCTACAAACCAATCACAATGGTCTTATATGGTGCAAAGCACAGGATGCAGCAACGGTGCCCTTGCAAAATAGATGGATGAAAGCTCGTCTCCCGAGCACATAGCGGCAACACTTAAACGCTGATAGGGCTGTAAATCACATCTCCTGTGTGTCTGTCGAGGGTGGACAGCCTCATTGCTTGAGAACCAACCTGCAAAGCAGCCGTTTATATTGTAAGTGTGACTTTGGCTTCCCAGGAAATAACATAGGCTGCTGATGGAAGAACAGTCACCTACAGTATGTGTTCTGTTCTTGGCTAAACTAAGCACCAGGATCATGATATAATGTATATATACTTTTATAAAATAGTTATTGAAGGTGCCCTGTGGTGTTTTCTTATGGACAAAAAGAAGTTCATCAATTAAAAATACGACTTTTAAAGAAATGTTACTGTAACTGTAAATTCTGAAAAACTTAGAGGTGCAATATATGAGATCCAGAGTTTTAATATAGCAGCAAACAACTTTTTTTTTTTTTTTTTTGCCACAATATTTTTATTGGTATTTTTAACATTGTGAAATACAGTTATTGACATCCAACTAAGGCACAGTATACAGTTGCTGTACTAAACTAGACATAAAACAAATAAACAAACAAACAAATCTCTGTTTTTTTAATATATGGTGCAAACAACTATTTTACTATATAAAGGTATAGAGTGATGTCTACCTGACATCCCTCTGTGTGTGTTGTCTGAGCTTCTCCTTGCTTTGTTGACACAGTCTGGCCGGCCATGCGTGCTTTTAGTGCAGGGACCCTCTGGTTTTCTTATCCATATTGTTTTTACTGTTGGCCGTTACCCTGGCAACTTCATCTGAAGGTGGTACAGGGGTGGTGAAGGAGAATGTTATTTGTTTATTCTCCTCAAATATGAATTAAAACAAACCCATTCAGAAATGGCTCCTACCTTATTCAGTTGAAAGAAGAATATTGAATCAGTTTAATACAATTTTGAGGTTACAAAACGTGTTGTGTGACAGTGAGACAGATTCTTATCATCACATCATCAAAGTCAGAGATTGATAATCAACAGAAGTATTAGTTATGGTGTTTGGCCTTCAGGTCTGGTGATTTCTCCAGTCTTTTCTTGTTGTGGAGGGAAAAGATTGCAGGTAAAGACAGCGTCGAGCTGCAGTTATATAGATAGAAACACATCATCACTCTGCTGCCTGTGATGCTGTGTCTTCTAACTTCAAACACTTTGGATTTCACAGGCTTGGAGGATGATGCATAAAGAGAAGAGATGAGGGGTCACAGCGTGAGCTGGAAGACTATCGATTGAAGTCATCCACGGTTCAGTGCCTTTGTACACCGCGTGGTGTCCGGAGCCTATTTGGTTTAAATTTAAGAATGGATGACTACCATAACAAGCAGACTACGTACATCACTATTCAGCCCTTCTATAACAGGAAACATGTTTTACATGCAGTCACAACACAGTTCTCGTAATCCCCTAAGTGCACAGAGCAAAATGGAGACGTGCACATGCCGTATAGGCCTGTGGGCTCTATTGGACTCCACCTTGTTGCACTCGCTCACTTCCCCTTAACGGCCTGAAGTCAGGAAGAGGGGAGAGACAGAAGAGGAAGAGAAGCAAAGGGGGATGGGCCTGTTGCCCACATTTAAAGTAAAAAAAAAACAGAAGTGAAAAGTTGAGCAGACACCCTTAAAAAACCTGAGAGGGAGAGAGAGAGAAATAGACTCGGAATAGAAAGCAGGTCTACATGCAGTCATGTCTCCTTGGGCGAGAGCCACCTCGGAGCGGTACGGCGTAGGTAAGTCAGTGTGTGTGTGGTGTGTGTGTGTGTGTGGCTTTACTTGTGTGTGTTTTTGTGTGTGTGCATGCACATACGTGTTGCTATAGTGTGTCTCTGTTTCGGCGTGACGGTAAATCATCCACGCTGTGAATACGATCGAGAAAAACATGATGCCCATCACTTCCTGATTAACAGGATGTGAGCAGGTGCTAACGGTCTGACGGAGCTTCAGGATGTACACCTCACACACAATTCACTTAAAAGAACATAAATCCCCCCAATCACATTCACCATTTGCCTTCAACAGAAGGTGTGCGAGTGAAAAATCATCAACAGAATTATCATCCATTTAATCGGTTTAAAACGAGTGGCCGTCTGTTGACGATCTTTATGCAGTTCATATTATACATCACTTAAAAGCAGAAGCAGGAACATACATTATTCTCAAAATGACTGTTTTAGGTGTGGAAAAATGGAAGAAATCCTAGATGGTTGAAGTACAATCTGCAGTTTATCAGGATTGTGGGTTGAATATGGCTCAGCATGTGTTGCCGTTAGATACGCGGGACCGACTCACAAGCATCAGCGTGAATACATGTTTCTGACTTCTAATGTGATGGCAGAGGTTCACTGGCCCGTTGCCGACAATGCAATGATTTATCGGTTGGCATTCAGTTTGATTTCTAGGAAATGAGTGAAGACAATTCATATCAGCTGTGCAACCACTTTGTTAAGATTGATGTTGAAAATTGGCGATGGATTTTCATAGGCCATTTTGAATCAATTGCTAATAAGATTACTCATAAAAGTGTTGTTTATCTGCTGTATGTAGACTGAATATCTTCCTGGTCTGAGTAAGGCTACAACACAGGAAGTAGAGGAGGAAGGAGGGACCTTTTCTTTTTTAACTTCAAAGGCGTCCATGTAAATACTGTAGAAACCACATAATGTTATGTACACACACATACTTTTCCATTTTTTAAAAATAAATAATTTGGTATCTGCCTCTGTTTATCCAGTCAAACTGATGTCCATGTATCTGCTGCACTGTTTGTTCCTGCTGCAAACACCTGCTTCTGCCACTTAAACAGTCAATTATGGGCTACTCATTGTTGATTATTCTGCAGATTCATTTTTAGACTAATCATTGAGAGAATAGTGAAAATTCATTTCTGGTTTGCATTTTATTTAGGTGTATATTTCCTTTAATCTCATTTTAAAATGTCATTTATTCTGTCTTAATTCATTTTAATACTGTTTTGTCATGTAATGAAATGTGTTCTAGCTGCCCTGGCTTGCCTTTCCATCATTCCAATTTCTCAGCAGTCGAATTGGCCTCTCCAGATCCATCAGTTAGCTGTTAATCTAATCATTTCAGCTCTGCCTTCATTGTTTTGTACAGTAAACAAGCTGGTCTGCCAACAGTCCATCAAGTGCCATGTAAACACCAGTAAACAGAAGCCTGGAAAATAAATCTGCAGGCAGGAATAAACTCCCAGTCGTCGTCTCCTTGTCACTCCTGCTGTAGTGATTTGACAGCTCCACGCTGCGTTTCAGCGACGCCTGATCTCTACTCAACTCGTCTTCATCTTAGCTGGGAGTAGCTTTCTTCCACTAAGGTCCTGACGTGCTCTTCTTCTCGATGAACGCTTGGTCCCGCTGTTTCCAATGTTCATGTTTATGTTTCATGGCCGTTTATCCTAGCCTCACACGTCCACGTGGCAGGACAACTGTTGCCAAGGTTACAGAAGAGCTGCTGCACTTCACCAATCTATCTTATTATGCTAACCGTAGATAGAAAACAGTAGCTGTGATATACACACATAGTGGCGTGGTGGTGTAATGTATTCACGATGCTTTACTACACGCTTAGGCTACTCTTATTACTAGTCATGTCAATTTATCTTTAACATCAATGTTACTCTTTCTTTTTTAGTTAAGTGGAATTTTGTGGGGAAAGGAGAGAAGCAGCTTTCCCTCGAGGTCGGAGATGCTGTCCAAATCCAGGAGGTCTGCGATGGTAAGAATACCTCAAATTTGATTAAATGACATTTAAGATATGTTCATATTTTGCATCAAAACATGGCTTGTCCTAAAACATATTTTCCCATTCCCCTCATATAAACCATTTCGTCAAAATGTCCTTAAAGTGAAATATGTTGGCTTTTGTCAGAATATTTTGGTATCATTGTGCCTGTTGTGCATCATAGTTTTTGTTCTACGTTTCATTCCCCCCAACACGCACAGAGATGTCAGTAAGCTGACAGTCGATTTGTCTTTCAGGATGGTACAGAGGCTACTTGGTTCGGAACAAAGCCCAACGGGTAAGAGCTCACACACCCAGCCCCTGTTTTTACACCAAGCGGAGCATCACATTGATTTTAAAAGGAAGGTGACAATAACACACCATGCTTGATGTTCAACCAGCTTTATTCAACTGGGAGAACTTCTTTTCTAGGTTTGTGGATAAGACAGGTGAGAGCTGCCACTGATTTAGTGTTTCTTATTCATCTCCAGGGAGTGTTCCCTGCCAGTTTCATCCATGTTAAGGGGGTCGTCATTGAAAAACGAGGGTGAGTGCACTCAAAGCGTCTTCGTTTGACTCCCAGAGTTCAGGTTTGTTACATTCCTGTGTGTGTGTGTGTGACTCCAGAGGTCAGGAGGTAGTGATGTCTGCAGAGATGCCCTTGGTGAAGGAAGTGACCACCACATTGAGGGAATGGGGAAGCATATGGAAGCAGCTCTTCGTGGTAAAAACAAAAAGAGGCGAAGAGAAGACATGAAGTGAACGTGTCTGTGGCTGAGTGTAACACCAAACATCTTACCTGTCCAGGCCAATAAGCAGAAACGTGTGAAGCAGGTCCAGAGGCTGATGTGTGAACTAATGGAGTGGCGTTCCCAGCTCCTGTCTGGCACTCTGCCCAGTGATGAATTCAAGGAGCTCAAGCAGAAAGTCACCTCTAAGATCGACTATGGCAACAAGTATGTCTGCTTAAAAACAAAATCACTCGTTATGGGCACTGTTTGAAGCTGATCTGTCGAAACAAGCTAGTTTTCTGTCCCCAGTCCTCACCTCAGCGCTATGTCTTGCTTCCTACTACAGGATCCTGGAGCTGGACCAGGTGGTTCGGGATGAGAATGGGAACATCTTGGACCCAGAACGGGCGAGTGTCATCAGTCTGTTTCGGGCCCACGAGGAGGCCACGGCCAAGATCAATGAGCGCATCAAAGAGGAGCAGGTGAGGAACAAGGAGAGGGAAAAACCAGAAGCCATGATGGAAAGGGCAACACCGGGTGTCTCATGGGATAGAGAGGTCGTAATTACAACTGAATTTATTTGGCAACTTCTTTGATATTGCTGTGGTTTGACTGCACTTGACATTCCAGAGAAATGTGTACCATGGGATTTTTCCCTGGGAAACGGCTCATGGGAAAATATAAAAGCTTTTTTTCACGATAAGAAGGCAGCATAATGCAACTTTAGCCTTGGATAATGCATTTTACTTGCCAATCATGTCTGCCAGCTGAGCCTGATTGAGATTTAAGATTAAGATTAGCTTTATTTAACTTCAGATCTACAGCCTTCTATAATGTTTTATTGAGAGAAGAGATTTTCTTCACAAACCCACAATCTGGATTGCATCTTATACATCCCAGCTTGAAGTAACCGACTATATATTGTTATTCCAGCCATGCACATTTGTCTTGAGAAGAAGGTTTTTGGCTTTCCTTTTCTCCCGTTAAACCCTTGTCCCAAGTTAACCTCCTACAACCAATGTCCTCTTCCTGCAGTCCAACATCCAGACGGATCACAGCGGGATCTCAGCGCGGATCCAGTCTTCGCCCACCCACAGCCTCTACGTCTTCGTCAGGAACTTCGTCTGTCGCATCGGAGAGGACTCGGAGCTCTTCATGTCTCTCTACGACCCCATCAAACAGAACATAATCAGGTGTCGCTTGTTCTTCTCTCTTTAGTAGTCTGTACCCCTGTAGAGTACTGTTTTCTTTTCAGGTTGATTGGAGGATTTGAAGCACCAGATGCATACACCTTGTAGCTTATATTGATTGGATTTTCCTTCCTTCCTTCCTTTCAAAAATAATGAGAAATACCGCTGAATTCAAGTTGAGATTTTTCTTTAACCTCACCTCCATCCCACAGCGCTCTCTCCTCCTCATTTCTCGGCTCTGCGCGCTAAATTAGAACAATGGGATGCCAAAAATAAGAATACAGAAAATCCAAATTATAGGGCAGCAGATGCTGACTGGCAGTGCTATGTGGTGCACTGACAGTGCTGATGCTAAACCCTGTCACTCACTGTCATACTGGGTATATCTAAGCCTCAGCCACAGCAGCGGGGAGTATTAAGATAGACCTGGATCCATCATGTTTTGTTCAATACATATCCATCACCATTCAATCATCTCTTACCCTCTTGGTATTTGTCCTTGTTTCAGATTTGTCTCTGTCTCATTTTCTTTTGTTCAGCGTGTTTAATAGGTTAAATGCTTGTTTTTTTTGCTTTTTGTGCTCCCCATCCCCATCTATTGTCGGACACTTTTTCATCAGCGTTGATTCCCGCTACTGTTCACGTGTCTGTGCTGCTGACTATCTTTCTATTCATCCCTCAGTTAGATGCTTGTATGTCAGGAACATGCTATTAGGAATAGAGAGGTTGTATTTTTAGCACATCAGTCTGAGTTGATATGCAGCTGCACTGGGTGGCATTAGTGGATCCACAGGCCTGTCAGGGGATGACTGGAACTGGAATTTATAATTAAGTCCCCCACAAATCATGTAATGCCACATCAGGATACCGCCTGTACTGTACTGCAGCATGCCCATGTAACCCAGGCAGGCTGATCTGGGATTTTGCCAAAGAGTATCTAAAGATGAGGGAGGCAGTCCAGCTTTATCTGGACCGGGCACTCGCTCAGTCCCGCACTGGACAGATAGCGTTTCTACCTCTTTGATTCGTCTTCATTTTGATAGAAACCCCAAAATAGCATTTCATCTTTTCAAGTAAGACTTTATTTTCTTTAGGTCAAGAGAATGAGATGATCCGTATTGTGTGTGAATATTAAAATATTGTGTGTAACAACGACTGTTTCCCCTGCTTTGTGCAGTGAGAACTACTTGGTACGCTGGGGCAGCAAAGGATTCCCAAAGGAGATCGACATGCTCAACAACCTGAAGGTTGTCTTTACAGTAAGTCACCAAATGATGGCACTATCACGCTGTTTCTTAGCGTTACAGACACTGCCCTGTATGAGAATGAATAGATGCATCCCCTCTTAGAAGATTGCATTGATTTTTTTCTCCTTCACCCTCTTTCCCATCACCCTAATGTCCCCCAACTCCTTTTTTCCTCCTCATATCTTTTATTCACACTTCCCACTCTATACATATTGTTTTGCTTTCTTTCCTCCCCGTTTGTCTCCACCAGGACCTGGGGAACAAGGATCTGTGCAGAGAGAAGATTTATCTAATCTGTCAGATAGTGAGGGTGGGCAGGATGGACCTGAAAGAGACAAACAACAAGAAAAGCACTCAAGGCCTGAGGAGACCATTCGGTGTGGCAGGTACTTGAAAATCAGTCAATACCATTTTTTTTTTTTTGTCGGTGCTTCCCATTTACCCAAACCAAGTGTTTCAGCCAGGGTGCGAGTTACGGGGGAGCAGGGGGAGCCATGGCTCCCCTGGTGGCCACCTGAGCTCCCCTGGAAACATGATTTGTGAAGTTTGGGGGGAGCTCTAAAATATTGATATGATTGCCAAATGAATTATATTTTGGCCATGGTTTTCCCTCAAAGGTGTAAAATAAGAGAAATAAAATTGTATTTTTAGTTTGTGATTCATGAAAAAAGTGTTGCCTGCTTGCACGTCGGAGGCGCTTGAAGCGTGGGGGCGCTGCCTGCACCGGACACCGTGGTATAACTCGCACACTGGTTCATGGTTGGTGCCGCTGGCTGCTCTTATCGCGTGTTTGGCTCTGTGTACAGCTATAGCCTATAGCCTTATAGGCTATAGCCCATGTGATGTATGATGTGATGATGATCGATCGGGGTGTTTCATGTAAATATTGTACGTAGACCTATGGTGTGCGTGCAACGGACTTTCTCTTTATAATAGGCATATGCTGTTGCTATTAATGACAGGATCAGCATTTAAACTTTGCCCCCCTCCAAAAAAAAAAAAAAAAAAAAGATCGCCCGCCCACAGCCCCGGCTCCCCCGGACACCGTGGTATAACTCGCACACTGGTTTCAGCAATATGCAAAGTATTAGTATTTGTAGTTGTTAGACTTACGGGCATGGCTTTTAGTGGCCTCTCTTTTCAAGCTGCAATACATTTACCTCATTCACACTGCAAATGTTACTGATTTAACCAACACTAATGGCCTTTAGTAGCATATTCAGTCATTTTTACTTTTGTTCCCTAAAGGTCATTTTCTCTGATTGTCAGCTGGTGCTGGTGCTGCAGGTTTTATTTCCCATATTAACTGACCAAGACAACCACAGTCATCTTTTTGCACAAACAAAACTAATATATTGATCGTCTACTACCTTTTTTTCCCTATACGCTCAAACAAATTGCATTAATCCTCAAGTAACAGAAAAGAAGCATCAGGGAGCGTAGTGGTTGTATGTTCACAGAGGCTGTCTTTGCTGACTACAGATCCACGTCAGAGTGTTTCTCTTTTGCAATCACAAACACATTTGTTTTCCTTTTCTCGGCAGTGATGGACATTAGTGATCTCATCAAAGGGAAGATCGAATGCGACGAGGAGAAGCAGTTTTTCATCCCCTTCTTCCCGTATGACCCATTTTCCTCCTCTATTACTCACAAATCCTCTAATTAGATAGCAGTGTTGCAGTTTTGTGTTTGAACGTTTTCCAAAATCTGCTGGATATTAAGCTCAAACAGTTGATACGTGTTTTTAAAGTGTGTGTTTGGCTTCAGGGTGGTCGCTGAGAACGACTTTCTCCACTCCTTGCTGAACAAGGTGACAGCGTCGCGAGGAGACAGCGGTGGACAAGGTACCGTTGGCCTTCTCTTGTTTCCTGTAGGTGTACGCCACGTGACTATTTGGCCAAAGTTAGTGGCCTTGAATGCACTAAAGGTTCCCGCTGGACTGTGTACGCTGCAATCATTCTGTGGTCAGTCATAATGGCCGCTCCTCATCGCCTCCTCGCCTCTTCCCCCTGCTGCGCCAGTGAGAAGGGAGAATATTATCCTGATGGATAACATGCGCCCTCGAGCCGATGTCTCCATATTACTTATCCTTTATTTCTCCCTCACCGTCCTCCTGGTCTCGCTGCCCCGCTACCTCATGTTTATGGTGGACTCTGACAGCCCCTATGGGTGACACCGTCTTGTTCCGCCGGAGTAAACCTGCGTGTCGGACTGCACTGTCATCTCGCCCGGCTTTTATCTTCCCTCTCGCTCCTGAAAGCCCTCGGCGTAACCTAGATATGAAAAGAGCACCTGGGCGAGCAGATATGGACGGAGCACCTAAGGCCACCAGATGCCTGTTCTTAACATTACTCACCCACTAATCTGTCCTTCCTCTCACTTTGAGATGCTTTTTTTCTCGGAGTATTCCCCGTAGGTGTGTGGTTAACCTCCAGAATGTAGGTTTGTGACATAGTTTAGATTTCAACCACCATGTTTTTCCCTAAAATAGCCAACCCCCTTCTTTCATGCCGTGTCCATCCTTTGTGTGTGCTTTCTCCCAGGATTTCTCTGAAAGCTTTGAAATATTCTGCCTATTACGATAAAGCCTTCACACTTTCTTTGCCTCCTTAGCCACCCTGTTTTTTTTTTTTTAACATTTTATAGTGTTATTGATTACAGTGTAGTTTGTTACAACGGCAGATGTTTTGTACATCCCCGCTTCACTTGGAACACTTAAACATAACGCTCGCCATAGATAAACACTCATATTTGACACAAAGTGGATCTCACTTTAAGTTCAGCTCTCAGGCTGAATATTTCAGGGTTTCATTACGGCCTGGAAACGTCTTAAAATGTTTTGAAATTCAATTTTTGTTAGTGCCGGGCCTTGAAATTCCTTATTCATTCATTTGGCTTTAATTTGAATTTACTTACCTGCAGCGAGAACTGAAAATTCCTCTCTGGATCCCTCATTTAAAATAGCCTGGAGTGGCACCTATTTGTCCAAGTAAATATTGTTCAATTTATTGATATTTGTTCCCACAAAGGTCTGTGAGGTACAGTAATGAATTTAAATCTCTGAGAGCTACACATACCCTGTGTTTTCCTGTTTTGGGTGATCAAGTTTGGTCACTTTTAAGGTAGAAATATGAGAATAAAAGAGAATATCTAATCAAATCTCTGTGACACTGTCATTAACTCAAAGCTTTTGTGTAATTAGGAATGAATTAGCAATAAATCAGTTGATAAGTTGAAGGTTCTTAACTGATGATGTAGATCCTTAAATAAAATGCCACAATAAAATTTTATGTATCTATCAACTTGATGAATGATTTCTCCCAAATTAAAGGCAGCATATCTGAGAGAATATGAGCCATCTATCTAATAATTATGAGTCACATGATGGTCTAAAGCCTTTTTTTCATATCAAGAATATGTATTTTTAAGGGCACTGAACACTGCTTAGAAAAAGGGGAAAACATCCTGTTGTTATTAATGTGTAGCTTCCCCTTCACCTTCCTCCAGGTCTGTGGGTGACCATGAAGGCCCTGGTAGGGGACATAGTCCAGATCCGGAAAGAGTACCCTCACCTGGTGGACCGCAGCACCGTGGTGGCCCGCAAGCTGGGCTTCCCAGAGATCATTATGCCGGGAGATGTACGCAACGACATCTACCTCATCCTGCAGGGCGGCGACTTTGACAAATACAACAAGACGACGCAGAAGAACGTGGAGGTCATCATGTGGGTGTGTGACGAGGAGGGCAAGGTCATACAGGTAAACGGCATGTGCAGCATTTAAGAGACGTCTGGGTGATCCAATGAGGGAGCTCTTACACACAAACTTAAAACCAACATTACAAGAATTTTGATCTCTCTTGCCTAGAACTCCATCTGTCTGGGAGCAGGGGACAAGGCGGTCAGTGAGTACAGATCCGTCATCTACTACCAAATCAAACAGCCTCGCTGGATGGAGACAATTAAGGTGTGTGTGTGTGTTGGAGTTACAGAAGTATTAAGTGGTCTAATTTTATTTCTGTCTAGACACTTCTTTTAGTTTCCTAGAAGGTGTTCAACATTTGTATTCCACATATCAACCACATCTTTCAACAAAACCCCAGAATGCTTCATGTGTAAAATATTAAGAGATGTGCTATTTGACGTGTCCTCCAGGTGGCTGTCCCTCTGGAAGAAATGCACAGAATTCATTTACGCTTCATGTTCAGACACCGCTCTTCCCAGGAGTGTGAGTATCAGCCTCTCTCCCTCCACCCGTCTATCCTCTCCATGCATCCGCACTCACACTCTACTCTGATCCCACGGAGCAATTTGGAAAAATAACCTAAGGCATCATTACGCACCCTTTCTATTTCCCTGATGTGTTTCCTCCCCCTCCTGTCCGTCTCGTAGCCAAGGACAAGAGTGAGAAGAACTTTGCCATGGCCTTCGTGCGTCTGATGAAGGACGATGGGACTGTTCTCCAAGATGGACTGCATGACCTCTTAGTCTTCAAGGTAAGAAACTTGGAGAACTTGAACAGATTCCAAGAAAAGCTAATCAAGTAAAGAAAACCTGATTCCTTTAATATTGGATGTGAAACTTTATTTTTTATTGGCAACCATATCCCATCTTCCTTGACCTAAGCTTTTAGACTTATAAAAATACTAAAGCTCCTCCGGGAGTAATAAATGACATAGTGAGCCTTTTATGATGAGAAAGGGTCACAGCTCATTACTTTTGTTAGATCTACCAGTTTGGATTAAACAGCCCGACTACAATAAATCTGGAATCTTTTTTTGGGTCATTTTTCGCCTTTTATTGGACAGATGACAGCATAAAGCAGGACTGGAAATGGGGAGAGAGAGAGATGCAACAAATGTCCAGAGGCCGAACTGAATCTGGGACATTGTGGTTATATGGCGAGTGCAGTCACCACTCGCCGATCAAGGCGCCCCCTTGAAGTAGTACGTCAAATTAAAAGTGTCGTCAGCTGGTAATTAATAGCTCAACCAATTGATGTAATTCTTTTGATACGTCCATCATGAATGAGAGTGATTATTCTAATCGTACCAAAGCTCGCTGCCGTTCCTGCTCTGGTGGTTTTTGTTTGCATATTATAAAAAAATGGGTTCTTGCTTGAAACATCGTAGAAAAGGCTGAACCGCTGTTAATCTCAACGATACTGTATCTACCGTAACAGTTGAGCTCAGTCTCATCCATCATCAAAGACAAACATATAGTGAGTCTTGATGGGAGATTATGGCCACCCAGGTCGAGTCAAGCCAAATAGATTTCCTGCCAAATGAGCCAAGGCTAAGATTGAATCCCCTTATTGATTAAATGCCAAACACAATGAAGATTAATTACTTGTGATGCACTCAAAGGCCAAATGAATGGTCCTTATGTGCCCTTTTTCTCGATTATCCCTCGTTATCCTTGCATTCCTCTCCTTCTCGGTGCCGCTCATGGCTTCAATCTCTCATTCCCTGCTTTTCCACACTCATCACTCGTGGTTTCGCATTATTGAGCTTTGAGGCCCCGTCTTTATGACCTGAAGACGGGAAATTAATACATGCAAAAATATACAGTAGGTAAAGTATGATCACGTGAACGAACATGACATGATATCCTGTCTCTTTTTCTAATTTCACATTTTATTATGTGTTCACTTGAGTTTTTCAGCAAGAAAAATGCTGAAATTTTAGATTGTTTCCGAACAATTTACAAACCGAGTTGAGTAGAAGTAGATAAAGCAAGCGTAGCAAACCCCAGTGTCTTCTACTCCGCATCAAGACTAACACAGGAAATACAATTCTTATCCCAATGCTGCTATGGCAGCCACCAAACATCTGTGCCATCATTTACAAGCTACTGGCGTGTTAAAGATGACTCCTTCACACTGTCCTCTCAGGGGGACAGCAAGCGCATGGAAGATGTGAACTGCTACCTGTCCCTGCCCTCGACCCGCAACCACCAAGGCGACCCCCACAAGGGGGCGATGCTGAGCCGCAGCTCCAGCAACTTGTCAGGGAGCGGAGGCCTGTCGGTCAGCTCCAGGGACAGCTTTTGCATCTCAACACTGGTCTGCTCCACCAAACTCACCCAGAACGGTAGGTGTGTGTGTGTTTTTGTGTGTGTGTGTGTGTGTGTGTGTGTTTCATATGTTAAGAATGATACCAACGTACCTCATTGACATGGGCATCACGATGATAGCTGAAGGCCGATGTAAGGGTAAAGGTGTAGCTAGACAATTAACGGCGAGTCAACAGTATGTTAATGCGGTTTAACGATGCCAGAACTATACGTGCGTGTGTGTGTGTGTGTGATGCGTTCATGGTCATGAAATTGTAAACACAAGATAGGCTGAACCATGTTTACATGGGTTTGATTAGTGAGGAATATTGTCATTTTGTCCTACACACTCTGGCACGCAGCCACACACACACACACACACACACACACACGCTGAAGTGCTGGTACGTTCCAGACAGTAAGGCACAGGTGCAGTGCAACAGCTGTTACTGAGGAAGCCGGTCCATCATTGTAATGAACATTATCCTGCAGTATTAATCACCCATACCACACACACACACACACACACACACACACACACTCTCATGCATGCACAGTGTTGTTTGGGGGCACTCGCCAGATGTGCCGTTTGACTTGGCGAGTCAAAAATGGTTGGACAGGAAAAGCAGTGAGTTTCGACCGGGCAGCCCTACAGAGACATGGAAATGTGTCCCACGTCAAACTCCAGCTAAATTAATGACAGAAACGGTGGATCTGAATGTTCAGCTAAGTGTGCTCCCTAATTACAGGAAGAACAGCTTAGCTTATAAACATATATATTGACAGAAAGTGAAAAATGACTACAACTAGGAGTACATTTTGATCAGCATGCTAGACAGCTGCGTGTTAAGACCACTGAACAGAACCTGTGTCTCTCCTCTCCAGTGGGTCTGCTTGGGCTGCTCAAGTGGAGGACTCGACCGGAGCTCCTCAAAGAGAACCTTGAGAAACTGAAAATGATTGATGGCGAGGAGGTGGTCAAGGTGAGCGGTGTGAATGTAAGTGTGTCTTTGTGTGAGTGGTAGTTGTGCGCCCTCTCAGCGGATCTCTCCTGTTCCTGTGCATTTAGTTCCTGCAGGACACTCTGGATGCCTTGTTCAACATCATGATGGAACACTCTCAGACTGACGACTACGACATCCTCGTGTTCGACGCGCTGGTGAGTGTGTGTTTACCAGGATAATGTGTGTGTCTCTGCGTTAGCAGCTTGTCAACAGATGCAGCTGATTTTGTGACACGCTGTCTCTTTGCGTCGTCTACCTTTCTGTCTTTTTCCCCCCAAATAAACACGTCCATCAGACGACTGTGACTGTCTTGTTATCTGCCTTGTAAATGTCCATGCAAACATGTAACCCGCTCTGTTTCCTCCTCCTCCTGTCTGCCAGATATACATCATCGGTCTGATCGCTGACAGGAAGTTCCAGCACTTCAACACGGTGCTGGAGGCCTACATCAAGCAGCATTTCAGCGCGACGCTGGCCTACAAGTAGGTTACTTCCTGGATCACAACCCGCTTCCTTTCTTCTCACTCGGTTACGTGCGCATTTCCTGCATGAAAGAAAGCGCCGTCTCACCACCGCGTATGTCTTGCATCAGATCCTTTTCTCATCAGAACACTTTGACGTGAATCTGACCGATTTTAAATTGATATTTTACGGACGAGGAAGAAGCAACAAGACAAATACTGCAGAAAAGCAACATGTAACATGTATGAGGGCAAAGAGTCACATAGATGCTCCAAAAAGAAAAAAGTTCATCCAAATCCATATGCAGTATTCATGCAGCTTGCCTGAATGTCTTGAGAAGGCAAAGATCCTTATCCTTATTTAATCTGCCACAGGAGACGTACACCTGCAACTATTTAAGGGATCATTTTACTCTTTATTGCTCCATAAAATGCCAGTTTTGCACTTAATTCAGGCATAACCTGCGTATGATGTTTAATGACAGTGTTCTCCAGAGTCCATGTTACCTTTAAAAACACACTATATTACTTACCATGTATCAGCAATGTTCTTAAGTACACTCTTTCACAACGCAGTTCTCCCAAACTCCAGGGAATAATAAAATCTCTGAAATCCCACGTCAATAATCCGTTGTCATCGAGCCAAAGAACAGACTATTTGGGGTTCCTCGAAGTTACAGTACCAGAAAGGCAAACATACATAAATAGCAATAATTTGGGTTGTACCATTTGGAATCTCACGCATGATCTTTCATGCCAGAGCTATGAACGCTCATCCCATTGTGACTGAATGCTGCACTGTATCGAGCTGCCACCGGAGGTCAGTGTGTCTTTTGGCCTTTGACGCACTCCTGGATTAGAGTGTTAACCCTGCCTCTCTGTGGACCAGCAGCTCAAGCACTCAGCCAAACACTTCTGTTTGCTTTGGACTCTTTGTTAATACACTTCCCATGGTTCAGTGGGCACTAAAGACAATATTTATTTAAGCTACAGTTAGAATATTAAAAGCATTTCTAACTCTTCCCCCTCCCCCCGAATCTTTTCATGCTTCCTCTAACATCTTCTCGTCCCCTCGGCCTCCTTTGACCAAATATCCCTGTGATGCTCCTCCTTTTCTCTCTTCTCGTCTGTTCTTCGCTCCGTCTACTCCATCCCTCCCTCCCGCCAGTGTGTTGGTGTTCACCCTCTTTAAGAGGGTCACTGCAGCTTAACGCCTATCAGCCCAGAGGCTGGTTATGTAAAACTCTCTAACTCCCTCTCGTTACATTTAAACTATCTCTTGCTCTTAAACAGAATAAATCCCCCATGCGCTTGCCTTTTAAGCCAGGCAGCAAAACAAAACCAGGGTGAAGACTGAACGGTAATCACGGTGGTGGTATTTTGAAGAGCCACCCTGATGGCAGTAAGGCCAGATTAGAGTTAGTTTTTTAAAGGAGCGTTATTATGTATTATTACTGCTGTTTAAGAGGATTTGAGTAGTTTTAAACCAGTTAATGGGTGATCCCTTGTTGCCAGTTCATGGAAATGGAGTCTAAACCCTCTTTAGGCCTCCAGCATTGTCTTTTATGTGCCATTGAGATGATGCTAAGGTCATAACCTGAGCCTGAACTCTGTGCCACCCACACTCTCTCTCCAAACTGCTTTGGCACACCTTAATATAGACACCTGTGGGGTGTGCATGTGTTGGAGAAAGATTTCTTTTTTCCGCCATGCATTCACAGGCAAATCCAAATTTCCGTGAGCTGTGTGAAAGGTACATCTGTTGAGGTGTGAAATACTATTTTGCCATGTTTTCTCCCTGCCAGTCTGTCCTCTCTGTCGTTCTTTCAGCCCACACTCTGTCGCACTGTCGAGTTTAACTTTACAACCTGTGGAACGTCCCAAAAAGAAATCTCCTTGTCGTGTCTTTCCCTCCCAGGAAGCTGATGTCAGTGCTGAAGAGGTATCTGGACGTGTCCAGCCGAGGCGAACAGTGCGAGCCCATCCTCCGAACCCTCAAGGCTCTCGAGTACATCTTCAAGTTCATCGTCCGCTCACGCATGCTCTACTCCCAGTGAGTGTTTCTTCACCTTTCGCCTGGACCGATCTTTATGCTAACAGCTGCTGATTCCTTTTTTGGGCGATAATCCAAATAGTTCTTGTTGAGCACACACAGAAGCCCGGTGACGCCGCGGGGGTTATTGGTTTTGACAGCTCCGTGAGAAAGGAGCTGCTGATTACAGCACTAACGTTGCTAATAAGCATCGACGATGAAGTGCAGTGTCCGGATTAGAGCTAATGGCAGGGCGGCTCTGCTGAATGTGCAGCCGACGCCACGCCAGACAGGCGAAGTTCCTGCAAGAGAGAGACTTATGACAGCGACTGTGCTGAGCTGAGAGCTGCACCGCACAATAAGTGTGGAAACCGCAGCGCACAGAAATGGATGCTGACAAATCAGAAACATGATCCACAACCAATGTTGTGTGTGTGTGTGTGCGTGTGTGCGTGTGTGCGTGTGTGTGTGTCTGCGTGTGTGTGTGCCTGTGTGTGTGGTATAAGACACGATTGTGTGCATAATTGAACGCTTGCTCATATAATGCAAGGTTTATGTGAATTATTTTGCACTGTGTGTCTCGGTTAGAAGCAGTGTGTTAGTGGTTGGGATCTGTGAGTGAGTGTGTGTCTGTGTGTGTGTGTGTTTGTCGTTAGAAGTCTGCTGGTCAATGAAGGTCTCCCTTTTTAATCTTCTCGAGGGCATCGGCGGCTTTGTTTGTTGAAAATTGGTGTGTTTATTGATGTGGTGGGTGCGTTTGTTTATTTGTTCGGTGGGTGCAGATTTGTGTGGATGCAATGATGTAGATTCCTAAGTGTGTGTGTGTGCGGGGGCTCCCCTGGGTATCTCTGAGCCGATAAATCTCACTCCCTTTCACTTCTCCCCTATCCGTCGTTCCCCTGTCCAACTACTTGCAGCTGATTACTTCAACTCGCTCCGCATGTAAAGTTTCCACATCGGATTTCTCCTCGTATAAGACCTTGTTACGCCAATGGAGAATCAGGTATTCATGGGAGCCGCCCGTGCTGTAGGTGAATCTGTAAGGCTCCGTCTTCATCACCATCAAGACTAGCAGTCATTAATAGTTAAACGGGCGGAACTGAAGATTTATTAGCTTGTCAAACCCGGCTTTGCGTAAAGTGTGTTAGGTACCTGTGATGTTTCCTTCAGAAATATGTAAGGCACGCTGTACCAGATTTGGCTCTTTCCTTCACCTTCTCTCTGTCCTTCACGCCCCGAAGCTTTCACATTACTTCCCTGAAGTCTAGTTCATCAGATGTATCTCTTTCTTTTTCCTTCCCCGGAGCATTTGCTATGTTCCAGTTTCCTCCATCTGTCTGATCCTCCCCTCATCCTCCCTTTCTACCGCTCCGCTCAACTTTAAATCTCACCTTCTCTCTTCCCTTTGTTCCTCCTCTCCGTACCTTGTCCTACGGAGCACGTTGCATTCATTTTGTAGTGAAGAATAAGTAAGTTTTTCAATAAGAACATCTTTTCTAATGAATGCGATAAGGATCTTATTATGAGAACACTTTTGTTTCCAGTGAAATCAAATCAAATCAAATCAAACTTTATTTATATGGCACCTTTCATACTTTGCAGTAACACAAAGTGCCCTACAGAAAATAAGAGCAAAACAAAATATGAACAACAAAGAAACACTATGAAACCCAAACCTCCCACCCCCACAAATATACACAGAGATACACAGAGACATACACACTCACGCACACACATAGCCAAATGCACCGACATACACACCCACACACACAAACACACACACACCCACACATATACACTATCTGTCACTGAGGAGACATGGCTGGGCACCAAGATCTGAGGTGAGGAAAAAGCTACCTTTGGGGGCCGACGCACACCGAGAGGAATCATGGTCCATGACTGCAGGGGGCGCCACCACAGGGACCACCCCAGCCCAGGCAGACAGGAGGCTCCACACCAAGGTGTAGAGCTGTCCAGCCACCCGGTCCAGGGCCGTCCACGGGACAGCACCCCCATCGGTGGACCAGAGACAGCTCCCGGTGCGGTAGGCCCCCAGGAGGAAACACTGGAAAACCGAGGGGCTAAAACAGTAAAATAAGATAAAAAGGTAGAAGTTAAAAACTGAGGGAATAAAAACAGTAAAATGCATCAAAAATGTATAGAATAGACTCAATAAATAAAACAATAAAAATAAATAAATAAATATAATATATAAAACAGTAAAACAGGGTAAACTAAAATAAATAATGTAAAATAGAATCATAATAAAAAAAATGTAAGAAGCATAAAAGGAAGTAGAAAGAATGAAACAGGTCAGATAAAAGCCTGATTAAAAAGGTGGGTCTTGAGCCTCTTTTTAAAAACATCAACATTCTCTGCGGCCCTGAGGTTCTCCGGCAGGCTGTTCCACAATCGGGGGCCATAGAAACTGAACGCCGCCTCCCCGTGTGTCTTAGTTCTGACTTGTGGTATGGTTAAAAGGCCAGCACCGGAGGACCTCAGGGTCCGTGAGGGTTGATAGGGTAAAAGTGTTGCAGATAAATAAGAAGGCCCAAGGCCATTAAGACATTTAAAAACTAGTAAAAGAACCTTAAAATCGATCCTGAAACGCACAGGGAGCCAATGCAGCGATTCTAAAACTGGTGTAATGTGCTCCCGCCCTCTGGTCCTCGTCAGCACGCGTGCGGCTGAGTTCTGTAGTAGTTGTAAATTGTACATGTTCTTTTTGGGAAGACCAGAGAGCAGGGCATTACAATAATCTAAACGACATGAGATAAAAGCATGCATCAGCACCTCCGTACTGGCCTGAGAGAGAATCTTATACTATGGCTTTTCTAATCACAACGGCGTTCTAATTTAGTTATCTTGTTCTAGGAAGACATAATATCTGGTAGTAATAATAAAATTTCTTATAAAATCATGAGAAATAGTATTAAAATCACACTCATTACAGGGAGAGCTGCGAAGAAGACTCTGATAACTCCATACTTTGACGCATTTCATCTTTTTCGTGGTTTATTCTGATTGGCCTGAAGGGTCTCCAGTGTCTCTATGAGGAAACTCTGACTCTCAGATAAGATAACAAGACTCAAGGTAGCTGTGACTCATTTTTAAAAGTTTCACTGATCAGTCTTAGAGTAGCAATTTAGTTTTTAATGTACTTTATTGATGCGTTTGTAGAATTTATCAGGATTTTAATTTTTTAACTGATTGGTCCAGGGTGAATCATAACAAGGTGAAAGACTGATGTGATTGAACAGATATTTCATAATTCAGCGAAGGTTTGCACCTTTTACTCCTCTTTTTTTTGTTCTGCCACCCCCTCTGTACTTTTCCTCACTCATTTCTCTCCCCTTTTTTCATTCCCTGCACGTCATCCCTCTATCTATCTCTCTCTCTCCCCTCCATCTGTCTCCAGTATAAGTTAGATGAGTGTGACATATTTGTGTTGTTGTGCGCATGTGAAGGTAGTTCTCTACTAAGAATAACTATTTTACTGAAGTGCATGTATATGTGTGGTGTGAGCTCACATCAACAGTCTGAGACACACACACACACACACACACACACACACACACATTCATGCACAGACAGGGCCGACGGATTAAGCAGGACAATGGCGCGTCTGTAATCATAACTATACTCCGCAAAGAGCCCGGCCATAATACCTCTGTGTGTTACCGCCTAATCCCACATGCTAAATGTGCTGTGTGCCACATGATAATCCTTCCCTCCAGAACTCATCGTTTCCATTGTAATTAACAACTTGCACGGCTCCACTGAATCCCACAGAGATGGTAAGGAGAATGGAGAGAGTCTTAAGGGATGCTGGTGGGATGTGTGGGTGTTGAATGTGTGATGGGAGTCGCAGCCACGAAGATAACCCAGTTTGTTTTTTGTTGAGTCAGAGGGGGGATTGTTAGAAGCACTCTGTTGGTTGACAATGTTATGTAAAGTTTTTAGCTTAATGCTGCATGAGTTTGCTGTATCTCTTTAACAGAATAAAACGTGTACTGGCTCTATAATTCATCACACATGACCCACTAGATCTGTGTGGTGTATCTGCAGCATAGCCCGGCCGATAAAGGATTTTGAAGGCCGATACCGATACAAATGTTTCTTGATTTAAAAATCCGATATTCCGATATATAGGCTGATATTTGTTTGTTTTTTTTCAGAAACGCGTCACAAAACATTAACGGCTTTCCTTAACATTAGTTTTTTATGAGTCTTCACTAGAATAATATGACAATGCAGCTTACAAATAAACCTGTTTATTTTATTGTCACAACGAAACAGAGCAACCTCGAAATATATTATAGGTCTGATAAATAAAAAATACAAACTTAAGATATAATACTTTAAGTCCTTTGAACAAAAACACAATAACAACAACAACCAAACACAAAGCTACCAGTATTAAAAGACTTGGTAAGCTTCAGAAATATAACTTTGAACAAGACTGGAGACAAATTCAGTTAAATTCTATAAGGGTGTTTCGTCTGTTTTTATTTTATTTTTAAAATATTCATTTATCTGCCATTGTAAATGCCGATACTGATAGTTTGGAAAATGCCTAATATCGGCCGATAATATTGGCCCGCTGATATATTGGTCGGGCTCTAATCTGCAGAGAACCTACCCTCTGCCTTTCTTTGCTCTTTACTTGTTATTTTGCCGTGTGCGTGGCGTTTCTGCAGCCAATAACGGCACGCAGGTGGAAACGCCGTGACCGGGTTACATCTCTCTCTCCTGCTGTCTGTCTGTGACCTGTGACTGTGAGTGTATAAAGAGCAGAGGGGGTCACAGAGGGGGTCACAGCGGACAGGATGCTTCATTCATTCAAAGTCCAGCAGTGCATCACTTTCCCACAGAGTTGTGTGGAGGCGTGGCCACATTTATTTGTGCTCTATCAAGTAACCCTCTCTGAAATGATGAGAAAATAACCTTTTATTCCTTCACTGGTTTGTTCTCACTTACCTCTAGCATGCTCGACCCCCGCTGCTCTCTCTCTCTCTATATATATCTCTGCCTCGCTCGCTCGTTGAGCTGAGGATGATGGGGGTGTTTACAGACACCCATCAACTCTGCATAGTTTATAAGTAAGGAACTGCAGCCAATTCATTCGGTCGCTCTATTCCAGGAATCTGGGTGTAATTTCGTGTTTCACAGAGGAAGCCAGTGTCGGCTGAATGAGGATAACTTCAAAAACATACCTATTACTAACTGGGAATCGATTTGAACTGTGATGAGAAACAACTGCAGAATAATTTACACCCCAGTGGTTTCCATTGTCTGGGATATAAAAATTCACAAACTCACAGCTGGCTTAAGTGATGGACGCGACGGATGATAAAAAGGATAGACGCAAAGGAAGGAAACGACTTCAAGAGATGCTGTGAAGTAAAGCCTGACTTTACTGTCCATCCGTATTGTTATATATTTAAGTTGCTGAAGTAGCTTTTGGATAACAATCCCTCCATTATTCTGTTGCCCTGAAACTTATGAATATGGTTCTTTCTGTCTACATTTACATCAAACTTGAGCGTCTTATCATCCATCCTTGTTTTGACACTTTGTCTCATATTGTCTCTCCACCCTCCCTGATTATTCACCCCCCCCCTGCTGTTTTCTCTCATCTCTCTCTCCTTCCTCGATCCTCCTTCATCCCCCTCGCTAATCACGCCACGCCATTTCTTTCCCCCCCTGACATTTGTCTGATTCTTCTGTCTCACTCCCCCCTTCAGTTTGTTTCCTATTGCATTGCCATTAATTCCCTCCTACCCTCCTCAGGCTGTACGAGGGGAAAGAGCAGGCGGAGTTTGAGGAGTCGCTAAGGAGGCTTTTTGAATCCATCAACAGCCTGATGAGAACAGACTACACCACCACTCTGCTGCTCAGGGTAATCCCGCATGTTCACACAGTTCCTCACCACCTCCCGATCCTCTTTACATTCTTCTCATCTTCATCCTCGCCCCTTTCTGCTTCTTCCTCGGCTTTTTACTTTACATTCACCTGTCTGGCTCTCATCCTCCTCGTGATCCAGCTCCTCTAATGAGATCTCTCAGGCCGACTATGACTACATGACTATATATTCTTCCTCTCATTGTCACAATACACACCGAGGCACCACGAGTACTAAAAGTAAGGCCGACACACAAGTGGCCCTGCGAAAAAACATTAAAAAAAAAATATATTTATCTCCCACTTTCACAGACAATTTGATGGCACTTTCTTTTTGCCCCCATCAGCTTTCACGGGATTTCAAGGCAGCATTTTAACGGTGTTTACTTCTGGTTTGTGTGTGTCATCAGGTTGCTGCTCTGAAGTACCTGCCAACCGTCCTGCATGATGTTGAGAAAGTGTTTGATGCCAAACTCCTCAGGTAAGCTTTCCTTTATACACACACACACACACACACACACACAACACCCACACACTAGCACCTTATCTTTAGCCTCATTCAGGGACACTTACAGAGAGGATAAATGGGAGCTTTCAGCCCAGCTGAAGTTCTTCCTCCTGGTTTTTGTTCGGTGACCCCCCCCCACACACACACACACAGACACAGACACACACACACACACACAATCCATCCTGGTTGAGCTGTGCCTTCTTTATCAGGTGATAAAAATCTCATCAAACTGACATATACACAAGGACACACACTCTAACACACGCCGCGCCTCCTCCGTCTGCCCCTGAGTGAATTGACAATTTCAGTGAAACCATCACCACCAAAGAAAAGCCATTTGAACCTCTTCTCTCTGTTTTATTCTGAGCCTCCTTAAGAACCAAACGGCAGACTTGGAATGGCTCGTTTAACCTTTCTTTGACCCCAAATCAAACACCCGATATACAGTTTAGCCCAGGAAATGGCCTCAGCCTATATACTTATCCAGTTTGAACACTTTGTTTCAAAGCCGGTTATTTGTCCTCTAGCAATTCCACAACCGAACATGGATCCAGTTTTTGGGGTACGACCTCGTAATTTGACTGAAAGCAAGATCTTAACTGATGTTTCCTCGACACCCTCATCCTCACGGTTTCTCTTCTCACCTCCCTGTGACCTGTGCATGCTCTTGTGTGTGGTTGGATTATCCACATCTGCTCCGACTTCAGGGCGGCTCAACGCCAACGCGGCGGTACAAAGGTGTTGCCTCTGTCACCTGCCACACACACACAGTTCACCAGCGCATTACGTTCTCGCTGTCTTCAACTTTTTCTTTCTTACCCTTCCACGCGTTCACTCACCTCCATTGTCTGTCTTCTGTGCAAATAAACCATGAGCCGTCTAAACTTGATAATAAGGTCCCAGTTGCATTCCTGATCAAAAATCGCCTCAGGCAGAGTTTCCAGAAAAGCGAGCGGTGTGAATTACAATCACAAGGTGGACATCAAAAGATCTGCTCAGCTCCTGTTTAGTCACATTGTAAACTCACCTGTGATCCGCCGAGTGGGAGAAGCCCAGACGCTGTCGGCTGTACCTGTCTTTTGTTTACTCCAGGGGTCCATTATTTGTCTTTGGTCCTGTTCATGCTTAAAGGGATGATTTAGTGGTTCTGTGAGATGCTTATAATAGTCAGTGTGTTACCTAAAGTAGCTAAATGTATCTTCGCCACCAGAAAAAAAATATATATCCGTTTAAGTATCTGCTAAATAGTTATTATAATATTTCCACCGCTCTATCTTGCCGTCAGAAACCACTTTTCCCTCTCAGTTAAGTTCCCTGTCAGAAAATAGTGTGTATAAACTCAATCTCATTGAGTCTCGGGTGCATTCACACCTTCGCTCCGAGCCGTCGGCTTGTGATCACATCACCCAGGATGCATGTTAATTCCAGGTCTGAGCAGAGCCTATGAGGGAAACGGCTGACATTTGAGGTTTTAATTAAATTCAGCTCAGATGATTAGTGGGCCTGGTAAGTCAGCACTGAGCCTCAGTGCCCCAGTGTGTCCTTGTGTGAGCTTATGCACATCAGAAGTCACACAGACCTTTTTTCTGTTGTGTTCTGGAAGCGGGTGGCGCTGCGTTTTTATTCATTTGTACCACCTTTTTATACCGAAAGTGCTCCGGCAATCTGGGTGGCATAATTTAAAGAGATGGAGACAAAGTGAGAGACAGTCCAAAAAATGGAGACAGAGGGTTTGCCACGCTCGGAGCGTTCAATCTTTCTAAGTGACACCGGGGGCTTGCAACCAGCCTGTTTAATTATTCTAAAATTGAATTTACGGTGGAAGATGACTCAAACCTGTGTCTTCATTAGAACGCGTTGAGGCTTTGGCTCATTCTTTTTCATGCAGCGCACACAGATGTCCACGCTGCACTCTGCTTTTAGCGGATGCATATTTAATGACCTCAAAGGAGGGATGTTTAAAGCTTGACGGAGGTGTGGTTGTGCTTTTTTGATCTTTGAGTCGATTACATATTGGGAATAATCAGGGCGAGGAGATCGTTTGTTAAAATCCAAAACGTGCAATAAAATGTGGGAAATGATTGATTATTTATCCCAGTGCCTGTTGGTTTCTCTCCACAGTGAACTGCTGCATGACTTTTATTCCTGCATCCCCCCTGAAAAACTCCAGAAACAGAAGGTGGCCTCCATGACTGAGATTGTGAGCAGCCAACTCTTTCAAAAACAAGGTATGTCATTTTTCTCCCATTCTAGACCTCGCCACTGAGCCGCTAACCAATAGCGGACTGCAAGGTTGTGTGAGTAACCAGATGTGCACACTACCAAAACGAAATCCCTCCGAGCATTAGGAGCTTCTCACTTATAGGTTGAGATCCCATTAAAAGGTCTGTTATACACTGAGTAATTCCAGCCCCGGCAACAGAACTGGCCAGTAAGCTGTTCCCACTACTACTTTATGCAGTAGGAGTGTCCTTTGCTTCAAAGGGTTTTATCTTGATACAGCAAAGTGGATAAAAGTGTGGTGCATACTGCAAGGGTAATGTTCCATTCCCTGTAGGGCAATCCAGTAAAGCACTCCGGATAAAAGCCTAACGGTGAAAGGACACGCCGGTGTTAATGCATTTATGCTTTATTTGCTTTACTGCAATGTACACACAGATTCAGCTCAATTTCATTCATTTAGTAATGATTTGACCCGTCATGTTGCGTCATGTCTGAGCCATTTGAACGATTTATTTAAAAATGAAACCTACTTTAGGATTCTCCGCTCAGCTTCCATTTAAATAAGTACAACGTGGATATTTGTGTGTGTTTTTTTTTTCAAACAATCTTTTCCTCAGGGGTTATTTCTGACATTCAGATAAAAAAAAAATATGGTTATTTGATATTGATGCTGGAACAATTTCAGCTTTGTGCGTTGTTCACCTCCGCTGGCATTACAATCAGTATAATGGACCCCAGTCAGATACCGTCTCATTACAATCAGCAGGAGAGGCACCAATTAACGTCCTGGTAAAGGTCAATTCATCTCATTCATACTGAGATTGCACAGTCATGAGGCTAAAATAACATCGACCTGTATGTATTTGAAGTCACTGGCAGTATCCGTTTGTCCTTGTGGTATTGGCATTTCCTGTGCATACACAAATAAACATGTTATACATATTAATGTCACAGGTGATGGGAAGATGTAATACCGCCTAGTGTTTGAGGTCGATAAGACAGGCAGTGTTTTCAGAGTGCTGTGGCTTCACTGTCATCAACGTGTCACTTCTCACACCGTGCCTCCTCTACTCTTTTCACTAGACTGACCATAATTGCCGGGGACACATGTTTTTTCTATCTGTATCTTTTTAAAATGCAGTGCACATCAATGATCGCATACTGCACCAATCTGAGTCCACCCCCTACCTCTGTTCAGCCCTATTATGTCTGTCTAATTTGCTTGTAGTGGGGTGATAAGTGGTTGTTTCCTGATCACGCCGGGATGGATGGAGTAGGCTAATGTTTTGCTGCCGTATAATAGAGTCGATAAGCGGCTCCATAATTGGGTCTCTACAGTGCAAACAGGCAAATTGGAAGTAGAGTATGAGTGATTTGTTGAAGACCAAATTTGGTTGAGAAGTCGGCCTGTGTGGGGAATGAGCATCCATGCACACATGGAGCACATTCGTATGTATTTGTCAGACTTGATGAGACTATATCAGGTCGCGAGTGTGTCTGTGCACGTGAGTGTTTGTGCAGTGCTGCATGCTAAGTGGGTGTGCACGCTGCCTTGAATGTCGTTTCATCAGTCAGTCGCTGCCAGCCGAGTCGGTGGCCGGTCCAGGATACGGTCCCGTGGTATTGATCCTGGCTCAGATGATTGATTCCCCGGGGGCGGCGGTGACTGGCTCAGCCCTCTGGCTAGTTGTCAACATGCTCAGAGTTGCACTCTTTCACCAGGAAAGGAAGGGGGAGAGGGAAGAGAGTGATGAAAGGAGCGGCAGAGGGAGAGATGGCGACAGATAGAAAAGAGAGCAGAATGAAGGGAAACCAGGCAAGGGAATGTCGGGTGTCATGCCGAAATGATACATACCCATTTTTAGCAAAGTAATTACTCTGAATTTTCAGTCAGACGGCCCTGCAACCTTTCAGCAAGTATTCAAATTACCATGAACTCCAGTCATAAATGGGAGTGTTTTTGGATGCATGCCAGTCGTCATTTTGAGGCTCTCCTGATGGACTAAAACACTTCAGACGCAATAATGATGGAGATGGACTCCGGTAGAGGAGAGACGAAGGAGATACGAGTGCCGGGGGAAAGGATGGAAAGTAGAAAATGAAGCAGAAAGAAGAGAAAAGGATTGATATAATTTCGTTTGGTCGTTTTGATTGGTGGAGGTGGGGAAGGAGCAGAGGGACAAGTAAAGGGATTGGAAAGATGGATGATAATGGAGTAGGGGAAGAAACAGAAGGAGCGATGGATGTTAGACGGATAAAGTGAGAGGAGAGAACAGGTGGATGGCGGTGCTGAGGGAAAACAAAATAGCTCGGGGAGAGTGAAAAATAAGAGTTTCGGAGAGTAAGAGAGACCGGCCCTGTTTTGTTATTAAATAGTCAAGAAGTCATTAAAGTTTAAGGCTCGCTCGCACGCAATCTATCAGCAAACCTGCATGCCCCCCGAAACTCTGGCACAGCGCTGATTTATTTATTCCTTTTTTTTTTATACATTGGTCTATTCCATCTCCATCCCTGCCTCACCAAATGAGGGCTGACACTCACTCTAATTGAGATGCATTTTAGCATCGGGATGCTAATGAGAGGGCTCGTATGCCGGGATGCCATTCGTCCAGGAGGCTGAAATATGCAGCAGAGATGGATCATATATTTATAATGGCTAATGGCCCCCGGTGTCCTATCACTGCTCGGCAATACATATTTAATAACCCTACCTGCCTGTCTGACTATCTGAGTGGGCCCGCCATGCTGTCTCACCAGGGAAAACTGTCACTGGCGGTGTGGCAGAGGTGAGAGGATGGAAGAGGGAGGGTTTGTGTGTGCGAGAGAGAGAGAGAGAGAGAGAGATCACCATCATGGTTGACGGAACGTTAGACTGAAAGATCCTTATTCGTAGATAATTACTTTTGTTAAATATAAATTAATTGTCCTTTATTGTTGAAAAAACAAAGATTTTGTGCGTCCAATTTGCCAATCCGTCCATGTGCTTGGCTTTCTCATGGTTGCATCCATGGGCAACGCTCCTGGGATTAAAGCTGCTGGCACCACACACCGTATACACACACTGACACACATGCACTGATACACATGTGCCTCCTGTCATACGGGTTAATCTGGTTTTGGGACAATATTAAATTCCGCGGAACGCATTATGGCTCAATTTAGGCAAATTATAATGTCGTCAGGCAATCACTGTGACAGATTGAGAGCATCAACGCTGATAAAGTGGGAAGGGAAAAAAAAAAGAACGAGAGATCAGGAAGAGCAAAGAGCAGAGGGATGAATCTGTCATTGTGTTCGCCCACTCATTTCCCAAAGCTGGCCAAAGTCCCCGATTCAATCCACTAACCCTCTGCATTTTCTCAGCCAGGCCGCCATTTCCCCTCCGCCATCTGTCCAGCTGGAGAAAAGACGACCGCCACGTCCGTCGCCTTGTGCTACATAAACCGATTAAAGGAAACCCAATTTGTTTTGGCGTAAGATGAATTGTTCCAGTGGGGTATCTTTGTCACATGACTTAATAATAGCCCCAAATACAGAAAATCAGAAATCCTGTGTTATCTATGGGGTAAAAGTTCAAACGTGTCAATCATATCAATCCATATATTAAAAAAAAAGAAACCGCAATCCCATTATTTAAATTGCTTGTGCTTTTTCTGGAGTGCATTATACAGTACTGTACACATAGTTCACACCCATGTCTATATATCCCCCTGCTGTGGTTACTTAACAGATGCACGCGCCTGATGAATATGGATGAGCAATGTACTGTACAATCATTATCGTCAGGGTTTAATCAGTGTTGAGTGATCTCGGTTGTTCCCGCATTCGCTACCAATCAGCATTAGTGACAGGTCACTTTAGGCTCCGGTTGAGTGACACTGAATGGGGTTTTCTACATCTGGCCTGTAAGATAGCGTTAGATGACAAAAAATGACGTTTTTTTTGTAAAGTAAGATTAAGCCACGTTAATATATGTATCTAAATGTTCTTTTCAGAGCAAATACAAAAAAAAAAACAGTTTTTAATAGTGTAAATATGGTATTTGATATATGTGTTGTTACCCCGAGGGTGAGCATGTGTGGGCGTGCACCACGAGGGACCTGCATGTATTGTAATGTATTTCTCCGAGCGTTTCTCAAAGCAGCTGGTTGAGCTGTAATTTCAAAGCTGTCAGCTTTTCTGCTCAGGGTGTATGAGTACGTAACAGTTTGCTTGCTGACCCAGTAAGCCCCCATGTTGCCATATGCTGTATCCTTAGTTAGACATATTAAGAGACAGATGAATTACAAAACAACCCCGATATGGCTGCTTCTCAGAATGAAATAGCTTCTCTCCGTTTGTTCCTCATGAACTCCGCTATCTTTCTTTCACGCATATCTCTTCTATGCTGTTCTGTTCCATGATATTCTCTCCTCACTCCTCTTCTCTTACCTCCCGTTGTGTCTTGCTCCCATATATTATTTAATGCTGTCTTACATTGCATTGACTTGTGTTGCATCACATTAGGGTTCATGTCACGCCTTACTGTAACAACAACTAACACCCAGCAAAAACCGCCTGCCACACCTGTCAGAGGATTAGGAATGTAAATCGTGTACAAGACGTGGTGTGTGTGTGTGTGTGTGTGTGTGACAGCACAGGAGCCGTCTGCCACAAATGGTTTTTGACTCTTGTTTTTACAACAAAATTAGAGGAGAGAGAGAGAGAGAGAGAGAGAGAGAGAGAGAGAGAGAGAGAGAGAGAGAGAGAGAGAGAGAGAGAGAGAGAGAGAGAGAGAGAGAGAGAGAGAGAGAGAGAGAGAGAGAGAGAGAGAGAAGTTTTGGAGGTTGTGGATGAAACGCCTGAAGAAAAGAGGGATAGATGAGGCTAATGGAGCAAAGTGAATGGAGTTTAATCATTTTGGGGAAATGTGTCCGTCTCGCGCTCTCCCTCCGTCTCATCTATATTCCGCTCCATGCTTGTGTCTGTGGGTTGTCTTCAATGGGAATGCAGACAAGGACAGTAGAGGGACACGCCGACTGTATCAAGACACTCGCCCATTAGTGAATTTGATATTGAGGCGGGAGGGATTTCGTGTTAACCGGAGACGGGAGCATCCTGATGGAACAGCTTGGTGCGCCGCAGCTTTCTGGTCGTGTTCCTCGGGTTACAGGAAGAAGAAGAAAAAAAACAACATTTATTGGACTGATTGAAGCTTAATGATCCCCGTTGGGGAGCTGGGTCGTTATGCAGCAGCACTGATAACAATTGAAGTGGTTGACATTGGAGATATTATAACAAATGATTTCAGTAAATTAGATAATATATGAGAATATGCGAATAATGATTCACAGATGCAGCATCAAAAAAACTGAAATCAGAGCCAGCAGCTTTCTAATACATTAGAGGACACTGAGAGTTAGCCTGTCCATCCGTCAGAGCAGTGACATGGTTCACCACAAGGCTTTCGTATACCATTGGTCTGCCTCCAGTTTAATTGATCAATAAACGCTGCGGGGACTAATGCAACCAGCAGACTTAATTGGTCAATCAACCAAACAGTGGAAGACGGAGCCGGGAGGGAAGGCAGAGGTGAGGGGTGGCAATTAGCAGGTGACTCAGAGACGGTGACTATGGTTTGAAGCGTGATGGTAAAAGAAACAAAAGCTCCATCTAGAAGCAACGCTAGAGGGATTATGTCATCAGCATCACCACAGTATACTGCTTGTTATCCTTGTTTTAGTGGCGGATATAACAAACAGGCCCTCTGGACCAATGAGCAAATATAATTCCATGATGTTAAAGATGTTTTCCTGTGTGTAGTGGAAGAAAAGAAACCCTCTTTACCGTGATTGTGTTTGCTTTGGTTTTTGCTGACAGTGTTTGTTTTGTGCCAAGTCTCAAAAAATCACAGGGAAAAGTGCTCTTTCAGGTATCACTGTATATCAACATCAATCAGCCGTGCACTCCATCATCTGTAACTTATCGCCCCGTACTTACGTTACAGCACTCGCTCACGCCAGCAAGACGATTTTATGCATTTCTGTGAAAGAAATATCATCCCATTAAACAACTTTGCAGCGATCTCGTTTACAAATAAGTTCTTAAATCTATTTTTACCACCACCATCAGCGTAGTAGTGTAGACAGACGGGCACACCCCGAAGACAAACTGAGTGAATGTATGGCTTTAAATTTTAAAAAGGGTTTAAAGATGGAGCACGGCGGGGGAGAAAAAAAAAAGGGAGGAAGGGGGGAGGAAGACAAATGAGGGCTGGGGGAGAGTGGATGAGAAGAGACACCCACAGTGGCATGGAGAGATGAAAGGAAATCGCTGAGAGACATTTAGTCATCACAAAGCAGGAAGACAGTTGGCTCGGTCCCAACCGCCTCCCGACAGGAAAGATTTACTTGTGGCTGTTTCCTCCAAAACCTCCCCATTCTTATCGTCTTCTCCATCACTCTGGGAAAGCGAGGGACCAACAAGCAAAGGGAGGGAAGAGACGGATGGAGACGGAGAGAAAGACGGCGCTGATTTACATGCCTCTTACAAACCCAGATTGCATCTCATTATCACGCGCTGTAGTTTATTGTGTTTGGCTTTCAAGTGAAAAGCACGGAACAGGGAAGGGATGAGCTGTGCCGCCGAGCCATCAGAGCCGCTCTCTGGGTGGCTCTAGCGGCCGTCTCATCTCCCCAACTTGGTAACCCAAACACATAACCACACACTCACACGGGCAACAAAGAGGGTGCGACTCTCACACATCAAATTGCACAGGATTCGGACACAAAAAAAAAGGACAATTCACACTCAGGCACACAGACACATATTGGAATTAATAATAAAAAAAAAGGCTGAGATAACAGTTAGAATAAATAGACATTTCCAGTTGAATATAGATGAGTATTTGATGCTCTGAATGTGTTTTTCAGTTTCTTTGAACGGGTGTGTATCTCGACACACAAGGTGATGGCTAGTTCAAGGAAAAAAAAAAAAAAAATAAAATGCATTCCGACGTTCGCCCCGAGACGGCGATTTCCATTTGGCTGTCTGTGCCTGTTGGCGAAGCTTTCTTCCGCAGCGTGGCTGAATTGATTTACTGCATTGTTGCCCCACAGGACAAAACACATAACACGCAACTAAATCACACGGGCAAGTGGAACATAAACACATGTGGTGCATAAGTGAGACCACTGGTGCATTCACAAATGCTGATTTTAGTCACAAGGGTGTGTCAAATGGCATCTTTTCCATTATAAAAATGACGAATACATTTATTTGAATGCATATCAAACCTCTTCAAATGCAGCCCCCCTCCTCCCCCCATCCTCTCAGCCTTCGTTGAGCCTCTCAGGCTCTTAGGATGCTCCCTTACAGAGGAGCTGCAAGCTCGACCAAAAATTGGTTTAAGGTGATAGGATTAGGGCTATGGCTGGGGTTAGTCACTGCCAATCCCAGGGGAGGATGCCACGTTGGTATGGAGCCCCAAAGAAAGTTCTGTCTTTGAGGCTGAAGCCAGAGAAGATCCACAACACATGGCACATTCAATACTGTTCTATACTCACTGAGGAAACGAGACACGCAGCTTGTGACAACACACGTCTGGTGATTGGTTCGTTACAGGTTTTCAAATGAAATAATTCGACTTAAAATGCTTTGCTGTATTGGAGAAGCAGAATTATGATCGACAGATAGAAAAACACAGAAATGGCAAACAAGAGGAAGGTGTGAAAAGACGAGTAGAGGGGTCGTAAATAACAACCAGTGAAAGATTGAGATGCAGAAGATGGAGATAGCATTATGCAGAAACCCAAAGAAGAGAACTTACTGATGAAGAAAGGGAGAAAACAAGAGGAAAAGAAAGGCAGAAGCTTGAGATTGAAAGCGGAAGCTTAATATGCAAAGTCATTACAATAAAGGACCCAACAGATCTGCCAAGGCATTAATTGCATGTTGTCAGCAACCGACTGCATTTCACTGTCTCGCTGAAAGTTCCTCTAGCTCAATGAATGGCTTTTTTTGTGTCTCTTACAGATAGTTAAACTACTCAGCCAATATGTTAATACTCTTATTAGGGGTTTATTTTGCCTCAGTCAAGAAATAAAATCACTGAAATGACCTCAAGTGGCTCCACTCGCAGTGTGTGCTTTTGCATTATCTTTTTAAAAAGGGAACACAGGGGGGATCCATCTGGTTTGATTGGATCACTGATGTGATCCGCTGTGAGGAGACATCCTTTGTTTTTTTTAAAGAGGAATTGTTCATCATTTATTGTACAGTCATTGTGTGCAAGGAAGTTTTGTGTTTTGGTGCAAACACACGTTTCTGTGCACTCGGAGGGCGTTTGAAATGGCAATAATTTGGAATGCCCTCAACCCTCAGAGTTGCCTCCTATTGTAGCTGGTGTTCTTACAAGACTGAAAGGCCCCTGAAGGCCTGGTGAAAGTTCAAAGACTGGGAAAAAGCTTCCCTTCAGGCTGAAAGCAGCAGCAGGTTTTTAACATTCCCCATGTTATTCAAGGCTGGGGAAGGTGCAGAGAAATACCTGCAATGTTAAAGGCACCGTTCCACATCGGTGACTGAACACTACAGCTGCAGAGTCTGGAGGAGCATTACCAAGGCAGCCCGCTCTACATCAATTTTATGCTCATATTCAGGAGGCATTTTAAAGCGAAAAGGGATACCTGGGTAAAATCAGAACAGACGACTCGCACCTCAACAGATCTGTCAAAGTGTGATGCTGGAGATGAGCACGCTATTAGGCTTTTCTGAATTCCAGCACTCGAGGTTGTTTTACTCTGCGTGCAAAATCTCCCGGGAGAGCACAGGTTACAGAGAGTATTCAAATGCATGAGACTCTGCTTGTTTTTTCCATCGCTCCTCAAATTGATGCAAATCTAAAATCTTCCAGTGTCGGCACGCTCTCTCGACCAGAGTCGAGCAGATTGTGTCTCTGTGGGTGGAAAGAGAAATCAGTCTATAGTCTATAGTACAGTATATACTATCAGATTGCTGCTGAAAGTTTTCTTTATTCAGAAAATAACTACAAAGAAATACGATGGAAGCTTCTGTCTTGATTGATCTCTACTCTCTCTATCACTTTTATTTCTCTTCAAGGCAGCTTTTTGTATGTTGGCTGGCAGACTATAGAGACAGATCATTCCTAACCTCATATCTAATCTAACACCTTACCGAAATGCATCAATGTTATGCATGGAGCTTCAGTAAATGTTTTCCTTCACCTTCCTGTACATTAACACGGGGTCACGGTAGCCATGCACCTTGAAACTTGCTATTCCATTACGCCTGGCACCTGACACAGTACAAACAAAACGCATGGAAGGTATCACACAGTAGGATAACCCTCCCCACCGCACCTGCTCTCTAGTTCACATGTTCCTCCCCTGAACATGTAGCGCCCAGAAATACCAGCAGGGTTTATTTCTTAGATCAACAGAAACGAAGAAGCGTGTGGCGTTGGGGTCATTTCTTCAGGAATGGAGTCGGTTTAATGATTCATCAGGTGCCAGCAAGGCAGGTGGATTCATTCTTGCACAAATAACAATGCTGCTATAAAACGCATCTTGTCCTATATGAAAGGACAGAAGATGATGATTTGTGTTTTGATGGATTAAACAGATTTAGGAGGTTTTTAACTGAAATATAAAGTTGCATCCTAAATGCCGTCCTTTCTCATTCTGACAATGCAACATTTGTGTTTCACGTTATGTTATTTAAATAGCATGGCACTTAGATGCTCCTTAGAGTCATCCACTCTTTCCCAGTCTTTCACTTCAACGTCCCCCTCCTTCCGTTGGATTTCCTCCACCTGTCCAGGCTCCTCCCCCCTCCTCCTCCATCCTGTGACTCATGCGTTTCTCCCTCTGTCTCTTTACCCCTTTTCCTGTCTTCATGTGTGTGATGGAGTGAATGTTGTGATGGGAGTCCACTCAGCAGGCATAAAGGCTGGGCTCAGTTTATAATGTGACTAACGAGCATCGGCCTAAATGAGCTTTTAATGTGCTCCTCTGGTTACGAGAGAAGGATTGTGGTGGAGGAGGTGGGGGGGCAGATAGATGGAGAAAGAAGGAGACAAGAAAGGTGGAGGTCAAGGTAGACAAAATACACTGTTTCTTTGCAACCGCTGTTGTCTTATTATACATATTTTTAACTGCATAATACATGATATGAAGGCACTTAGTATTAACAATTCATATTGACCTTGAGGTAAATCATTTTATCTGCTAAAACTATGATCCAAAAACACCTTAGCTAAAAAAAAAGTGAGACCTGTTTGATAATCAAGTTGCTTATGCTCATTGTGTCTGCCAGCTAGCACCATCATTACGTGCTTTCATGGAGTTAGGTCTGCTATAGTTACAGATACTAGTCAGCAAACCTGCACAAAACAGTTGAATTTGTGTGGAGTTGAATGCACCGTTGACAGCCTGGATTATTTGATTCAAAACATAATCTAAAACTCTGGTTCCACGTCTGCGAATCGATTTACCGTAACCTTGGAGTGTGACTGTGAGCAGGTAATTTGGCCACGGCTCTGCTGACTTCCAAACAATACCAGATGCGGATTGTATTAGGGTGACCTTGTTGGAAATCAATAATTAGAATTATCTGTCAGAGCATACCGAGTCCTGGCAGTGTTCTTGTCCATAAAACATGGTGTCGTTTTACAGCTGCTGTGGTTTTGTGACAACAAAGTAAAAGTTCACAAAGGAAACTTTTTTACTAAGCTGGAAGGTTTGGATTTATGTTTGTTTGTTTGTCACGAAACTAACGAATCATTCGACGTTTTAAGTTACATTATTTGTGTTGGCAGCTGAGAGCATCGACTGTGCATTAAGGATATTTGTTGGGCAGCAAATAAACATATTGATCAGTCTGACAGTTTACTTTGAAAAGAAAAACCTCTCTAACTAAAAGCCCAGTCATTCTATTAAATTGCTGAATCATAATTTTTCTTTAATTCCTGCATTTATACACATAGATGGTTTATTCTCCAAACAGCATTTGGGGTTAAATTAGTTATACTTGTTTTTCAAAAGTAGGATCTTCCATCCAAATTAAGACAGCCGATATAATCACATCTTTGCTCTGTCTGGATGGCAGTCTGCCAGTCTTCACATTATTATTGAATTAGCAATAACTTTCGAGAAGATTGATGCCACATTTTAGAAATGGCTTAATTTTATGTTCACTGCTTAAGAAAAGGTGTCAAAGTCTCATACTCACCCTTTAATATACTCCGATTTGCTTTAAATTGACTTCATGACGGTTCATTTACTGCTTTAGTCCTTCAGTTATTTCCTGTAATTCCTAAAATGAGTTTGGACCCCAGAGAAGACTGACCATATTACATCCATAAAGAATTTATGGACTGGATAAGGTCCATGTGGAAGTCGTATAAATGAATGTACAGCAGGTTTAACTTAATCTTATATCGCCCACAAGTATGTGTTTTCTTTAAGAATTCAAGGCAACACGTGGTAACATTCCTTTTCCCACGTTGACTTTGATGTGATATTGTACTGATGTAATTACCCATGAAGCATTGCATGTGTGATAGGGCTGCACAAAAAATCGTTAAAAAATCGCGATCTCGATTCACACATACACGTGATCTCATTTCTACACACGGCGATTCTGAAGCATTTTATATCTCGAGCTGCATCACAAATGCTCCTATTTCCTTCCGGATTTTTTGAAGCGCCCCCAAACGCACCACTGCCGCCCCTCAACCTATGGTAAAGCGTCTTTACAACAAGTGATTCAGTGGAGGAAGCCGCCTGCAGTTGAGTGTTTGGAAAGAGTGAAGGTACGTGCGGTGTTTCTCCGCGTCCCATTCATTGCGCCAGGCTCGACTCGCCGCCTCGGGAACGCTCGCGAACGCTCGCGAAAATCTTCTAAACTGAATGCTGTCGATCTAAAATAAAGACAGATTCAGCAACTGCATAGCTTATTTCTCGCTTAAAATGTTTTCAGAAACACCTTTCGGTGAACTATTTTCGTGAAATAAGAGAAAGTTTCCAAACGAGCCGCCATGTTGGTCTGCGTGAACTCCGGAGCAGACAGGACAGCTGTGGAAGCCATCGTCCAATCAGGTGCAGCCATGAAGTGTACGCGTGATTGTATGAAGGAGAGCGCCTGTCAATCATCCTCTAGTGGCAGCCCACCAAGCGTGCAATACTTAAAAATTACTTTTGTAAAAATGACTTATCTTCCAATGATAGAACTACTACTATGCCTCTGCCAAAGCAACAAACGTTTTTTGTTTTGTTAAAGTTCATCAGTGCAATAAACATTTTGTGGAAAAAAATCGTGCAAGAGAATCGTGATCTCAATTCTAAGCAAAAAAATCGTGATTCACATTTTTTCCAGAATCGTGCAGCCCTAATGTGTGACCAAATGAACATGTGAATTAAGGAAAGATTAGATCAATCAGGGAGACGGGCGGAGGAAGCGGTGATTGATGAGTCGTCTGTGGGGCTGACGGAGCGACGGACACTCGTGGAACTGCAAATAGACACTTGATTGATATCACTCCACTGTGCAGTCGGGGGTTAGGGTTGAATTTCTTCTTCAGGGTTGCGGTGGCATCATTACTCACAGCTGTGTGGGCACAGCTGTCTCCACAGGTGCTGCACCAATTGATGTAAGAGTCCAAGAGTTAGGTTTTGAAGATTTCTTTTACAGGAATCACATAAAATGTTGATGCTGTGATTTTCTGTCTGGCACTATACCATGTTTCCTACCTGGCTTATTGAACCTGACTGATTGTTTTTTGTTGTTTCCTCACAGAGTGCCGTGACGTGTTGTTACCCATGATGCTGCGGGAGCTGAGCGGGGCGCTGGCCAGCATGGCCGACGGGCCTCACGATGAGAGGAGGAACAGTCTGGAGCTGCTCAACAACATTCTGGAGGTCCTCAGCAGGGACAACGTGGTGAGACACACTGCATTTTTATAGTAAAGGAAAAATAGTCCCAGTGATGGCATTACAGTGCATTCTGGTTGACTGTGTCATAGTAGACAGCAGTGCACACACAAGATAGAGATTGCTTATTTCCCATGTGGATATGGTTGGGCTAAGAATTAAATGCATTTTTCTAAAAAAAAAAAAAAAAAAAAAAGCTGCCAATCACAGCTTTCAAGTTTGTATCTCTTTACAACTTCATTTGCAGCTTGTTTTTGTAGTTTTACACAGTATGCAAACAGCAGTCCCAATCATCCGAAGCTTCTCCACACTATCTGCATGAATGTAGGGTTGCCGTTTCTACACGTATAATCATGGCAGCGGTAAACAAAATCAGAGCCTGTAAGTGGCCTTTTGAGGTGCAACTCAACTGCCAGAAGCAAGCAGCAGCAACGCCACTTTAAACTTAAGCCAGACGACGCAATCTGCATACATAAAGATGTGAACACGCAGTGAGGCGTCGGGCAATCATTTGTTTTTGTTTCACCCTGTTCCGTTCGATTTCGGAAAAAAAAAACAAGATAGCCAGGGCTGTTTACTCTGTCAACGAGCACATGAGCAATACTTCAATGGAATCGGCAACAATGGAGTTGGCCACGTTTGACCTTTTTGTTGCTTTTGTCGCTCATAGCGTGAACATAGTATAAACTGTTGGTGACTGGAGAAGAGGCGAAGGTGGGCAGGGAAGTGTGTAAAGTAGTGTAGTGTAATAAAGTGTAGATAAATATGGTTATTCAGGGCTTTTTCATTCTGCATCAACCTCACATTTAGGTGCATATTGTCGAAAAAAATAGACTTAAACCGTTTTCCCGTGAAGATGCCTGCATTCAATAAGATTCACTTCCGATTACACAACTTTGGTTCGTATTCACTCAATCAAACATTACAGCAGTGGTCAGTCCAGACGGAGTTTACTTTTTTTAGTCATTGGGAAATTGTTGGATAAAAAATGTACAAGCCCATGAATCAGAAAACATAACCTCCATCTTTTCAGCATCGCTCGATGAATGTGAACTACACCTGAGCTCCGTGTAACCGCAGCATGACTCGTCTCCTAAAGAGTAAAGTAAATAGCCTTAAGCTGTTTAGTCTTCAGTTCGTAGAATCAAATTGATTTTGTTTCAGGTTCATCTGCTAAAACACAATCTAGTTAGCTGCTGTACATCTATAATATGCATGCGCACACACACACGCGCACACACACAAATCCATCACTGGTATCCAGCTGAGGGCTTTTTAATTGCTTCTGCAAGTTGTTGACAACCTGCTGATTCTTTGAAGTGAAGGTGTGGCTTTTTTTCCCCACAGCTCTATGGATATCACTAATGAAGCATGAGCCGAGAGAGGAGAGACAGTGAGAGAGGAGTAATAAATGGAATGGAGTGAATATGATGAGATGAATTTGCGTCGGATGAGGTATAAAAAAAAAAAGGGACTGTTAAGGACATGTAGGGTACAATAACAATAATATACAAACGACAATACGATTGATGCACAGTCTAATACAGGCTTTCTATCAAACTACATGAGTCATTCTTATAGTCAGCGGTTTATGATATGCGGATTAGAAAAAAAAAAACAGTTCTGTCAGTTAATTTAGCTCGATCCTCGGCTTTAATGGCTGCTTGACACAACACTTAAACACACACCAGCAGCAGCAATGATGTGTGTGTGTGTGTATATGTATATACACGAGGCTACTATACTGCTGAAATCGCAGCCGTGAGAGGCAAGAGGCGTAGCTGCAACGTGGACACTGGAAAAGGAGAGGGCCAATTAGTTCCAACCCTGCGTTATACCTCTTCAAAAAGGATGAATCGTGGGAGGATAAAGATGCACAAAGCTAACCAACTAGCAGAGACTTGAACAGAAGTCTCCCCACATAAAGTCACTTAAAAGCCGCCTACATAAGTACGAGTGGCTGGTGTACAATGCGGCGCCTATGTATGGCTATGCAGCCCAGTAACGTCGTGTTTAACATCCCTGGGTGCTACCACCTGGTGGTATGTGGCCTGTATTGCTGCTGAGTCACAGTGTGGCCAGAGAGGTACAGCCAGGTCACCTCACACCTTTACAGATCTCTGACACAGCAACAAGTGGAGCAAAGGTCGGGGTAAAAATGGAGAGGCCCCCTGTTGTCTGGATTTCCAGCTCAGTGGACGTAGTCACTGTGATGTCATCATTAGTTTGTGAACTGCTGTTTTGAAGCCACAAGTTTGGAATTTTGGCCTCCGCCATCTTGGATTTTTGCAACCAGAAGTGACACGAGAATGTGGATCGAAGTATAAACGAATGCTGAATAGGATGTTTTAAGGCAACCAGAAAGGTTACAATTAACTCTCATGAACTGAAAACATGTGAAAGGCTTATATTATAAGAAAAAAAACTCACACACAAGTCAATCACAGGGTAGCTACACCCTAAAGCACACCCTACATTATCGTCTATTTTACTCTAAATGGGAGAATCACTTACAAATGAACATCATGCTGTTTTGAAGAAAACTTTAAAGTAGCAAATAAGATCATAAACCTATGTTTTCAGTGGTTACTGTGGTAATAAATCAAGTGAGAATAGGGTATTTATTTTTCATTATATACTATGGGACTTCTTTTTGAGGAGCTGGCTCTTAGAGATTAGAGAGAATGCCAGCTGCAGGCTGATCTGAATACAGATTCTGAGATCTTTTTTTTTTTTTTTTTTTTTTACCCATTACCAATCTGATACATTTTCCCAGCCCTCCATGCGCATTTCGTTTTGCTGCAATAATGGGCCCCATAGTAGTCCTAGTATGGAACCCTGGGGCACGCCCTGCAGAGAGAGAGGAAGTCCCCGTAAATTGGACACATTGTTTTCTAGCTGACAAGTGATTTGAAAATCCGCTGAAAAACAGCCAAGATAAGCAAAATACTGTAGATGCTATCCGCCAAGGGGAAATGGTAAATTGCGTCAAATCCTTTGACAAATGAAACAGTTGCACAATATGTGTCACAGTCCAATCCCTGAATAATATCATTCACCACTGTAATAGTGATGGTGTGCTGTCTTGTTTAGACTATGCATAGTTTAGGCCTCACCACTGAGGGATCCATCTCCACAAAGGGAGAGCAAAGACAAAATCCTCATGGTTGAAAAGGGGTAAGATTAAGTCAGTAAATTAGAATGTTTCGCTACGCTAACTCGTGAAAGTGAGGATCTGCAGATTTGTTGGAATCCAGTCGCTCTGAGACTCTGTGGACCTCTATCACATCGAGTGCAGTCAAATTGTTAATAGTTGAACCATGGAATTAATTGGGGGTGGTGAAGAGTGAGCCCTCTGCTCATTAGGTTGTTGTGGGTCTGCACATCAGGGCTGAAAATGTTCATTAAGGCCGTTAACAATTGGGAATATAGTAGCGGTACACGAGTCTCTCCCAATGCAGACTTACAACTCATTTGTAACCTTTTGCAACTCTTTATGCTGCACAGCTATTTGTAAAACCCAGACACTGGTTTGCCTATGAAATGCCTCCCTCTGCCTCTCCCCATGTATAAATGGAATAAAGGCGAGAGGAATGAAAACGTCTCATGGCCATGCAGGCAGGATGAAAATCACTGAAAGGAAGAGCAGACATTTAACAATTTAACAGATGGAGTCGAACGTGTTTGTTTCACAGATAATAAGATGAGGGGATTTTACAAGAAAACCATGCAGGGAGCTCGAGACATGGAAATTGGAACAGGGGAGGGAGAAAATAACAGAGAACAACAGAAGTAGAAGTAGGAGAGGTGATGAGAGACTGTATCACCTCCTCACCCTCCATCTTCTCTCTCTCCTTTGTTTCTCACACATCTCTTCATCTCTGTCTTCCTCGCTCTGGGTGGTACCTGATTAAATCATCACACCGCAGATGTCTCCAAATCGGAGAGAAGTACAGAAACAGAGATGGGAGAGAAGATGACGCAATCGACAGAAGCTTGTGTCTGTGGGAGAGTTTGTGTTTCTGTGACTGCGTAAGAAACGTTGTGTGTGTGTGTGTGTGTGTGTGTGTGTGTGTGTGTGTGAGTGAGATAAAGAGAGGACGGTAACAGTCAGAGACTCGCCACATGACTCGCCCAGACTCTCTTACTTTTTCCTTCCCCTGCCCCTAAAACAATGTGTTTTTTTTCTTTCCTTTTCCACGTCACGTTGCTAGTAGAGCTGATAAAAATCAATTCACAGCATTGAGTCCAGACTTCCACGTGTTTCTGTTCTGCAGGAGAGAGAATGAGGATTGTTCCCCACCACCTTGTCTTCCTGCTCTGAGACGACACTCTCTCCAGGAAACCAACATACCTAAGAGATTATGCTTATTTTACGATTAACAGTGTGTGTGTGTGTGTGTGTGCATGTGTGTGCTTGTGTGTGCATGTGTGCGTGTGCGTGAGAGGGTTTGAGTCTGAAATGGTATGAAATATGCTACACACACACACACACATACAGTAACATACTAAAGAGAGAGTAGTTGAAACTTTGAACTCAAGTCCTTTTTACCTTTCTGTTCTTTCCCGACCTTTCGCTCTTTGCTTTTTTCTTGATCAGCTCATACAAAGACACATTAAGTACACTGACACACGCACACACACACACACCCCATTGTACCCTGCGGCATTGTTACTGAGGTGTGTTTGGATGCAGCAGATGCTTAGAGTGTCACTTCCTCCAGGCAACTGAGTCAGCTTCCATTGACCAGTTCAGTGTGTGTGTGTGTGTGTGTGTGTGTGTGTGTGTGTGTTGTCCTGTGCACATTGACAAAGGGATTTGTGCTATTTTTGTCATAAGCCAAACCTAAAATGATGTTACCTTAGAGTCTGATTCCTTTTTTGCCTTATTAGCTAGCAATTTTCTGTATTTATGCTTTCCTAAAGCATCTACAATGATCTACATCCCTACATTATATTACATATGATGATATTATTTATTAAGGTATTTGATGTAGGATATTTGATTGTTGTTTCAACCTGGCCACTGCTAGGCCCCCGTGTACTCAATTACATTATCAGAGGATATTATTATGCTAAAATGACATATACCATGATAGAAGTCATTTGAATGTTCTTCCTCATGTAATCCTACTTTCATGCAGTTGACTATTAACACCCCGACTGGTCTGAGCACAGACTGTAAGATACATCTCGTTCTCTGGGCAGAGAAGCAAAGAAAGATGACAGAAAAGAGGCTTCAAAGGGAAAAAATAGGAATCCACATCCACGTCCCTTTGAGGTTGAGATGTCCAAACTGAGGGTGATTACATTGAGGCTGACTTTCTGAAAAGTGAATAGGTTTTTACATTTCAGAATCAGACAACGTGATTCTCTTTCTTGTTTCATTTGATCTGCCAATCATCTCGTCAGAGCGGGAGCGAAGCCCGCAAAGTGAGTTTAGAAGAGAGGAAAACAGCTCCACAAACACAACCTGAGGAGACTCTGAAAGAGGAGAAAAGTTCTGAGATGCCAGAGAGTGGATGCTGATGAACAGGATCCTATTCTGCATCTGTTTTTGTGTGCATTTACACCTGAGGAAATCTGTCTGTTTGCTCTCCTTAGAATTCTTCTCCTGACTTTATTTTTCTGTTGTTTTTTCCAGGGGGAAACATTTCAACATATCCATGACATTGTGGTGTCTCTGCTGAGGATCATCCACCAGACATTCATCACGATGGGTCGCGAGCATGCCCTCATCGTAAGTACATGCTCAACCTCCTCTCCTGTGTCTTTCCTCTCACGTTCTCTGCTTATTAAAGTGGTTTTCTTTTCATGAAACGCAAAGGATATCAGCACCAGCGCATTTCTTGTTTAAAATACACACTTTTATTGTACATACAAGGAAGATCAGAAAAGATAGGGGCCGTCGTGGAAGCTCACACACTGCTCTGGTTAATTAGTAAGTGTGGTGTCATCCCGGATTCTAATTGGTGGCAGTTTGTCAGCCAGAAGCAGCTGAAGTGGGGGCCTTGTGAGATTAGTGGTTAGCCTCTGAGTTGCTGTGAACTAAGCAGTGTGCAAAATGGTGTGCAAATTAATAATGTGGGTGTGTGTTTGCGACAGGAATGGACTGAAACTTTTTTCTGATCAAATATGTGCCGATAGCAAACACCATATTCCTATATGTATCGGGTTATGCTTTTAAAACATTGTCTACTGGTCAAAATGTCCCTTTTAAATGGGTAACGGAACTTGACGTGATAAAATATACAGATTCTTTTGTGCATTGCATATATTGTAGCTGAATGAACCAGATAGCAGCTGCAGTGTGAATTAAATGCTACTGAACATGTTTATAGACATGGAAAGGATTGTCTATGGAATATTTAATGTGGCCTCTGTGGTGTTTGTTATTTGTTCAACATACTGGGTACCTTACTGTATGTAAGTTGGTGCTCCGTCACATGGAACTGATGGTGTTCCACATGTTGCACGACTACAGAACGTTCCTCTGCACCACTTGTGCAATGTGAACTCAAGAAAAAACGTTCACAGCTAGTTTCACAGAAATCCATACAGCATGTATATGTGGCTTATAAGCTCAGGCGTTGCAAATGTTGATACAACTTTGACACATGAATACAGGCCAATAACTAACTGGAGTGATAACTGGTCTACCCCTATTTTGCATTGGTTCACAAGTGTGCACGATGTCTGAGTGTGCGGCGTACTTCAGTGCTCGTGTAAGCGGATGTGAATGTATTTGTGTGTAAAGGTCCTTGAAACAAGATTGAGCTTACATCAAAACACTTCCATTTTGGATGGTAATAAAGGAGAGAATCAATCACTCTGTCAGACAACGTTGACAGCATTTTTAATCGCCCGTCAGTCTGCGATCAGCTGCCTGTCACATTGTCTCTTCATGTATTCTTCACACAGTCTTCGCCATCTCTCACCGCGCTCTCCGAAACCCTGATGCCCATCCAGCGAGCTCATCAGCTTCGTACCCTCTTTAGCTCTTCAGTTGTTGCTACATTCAAATTTTGGCTGTCAAGCTGTCACAGTATTCCGATTAGCTGTTAAATTGCTTGGGTTTCCAGAAGCGTTCTGATTTCTCTTTTTTAATGGCTGCGATTTTGCCCCAAAAAGAAAATTGTTGTGAGGATTCATTCCCAGCCGTAGCGTGAATCCATCCTGGCATGAAAACCATTCGTACATCTGTCCGCCTGTCTAGACAGCCACTCAGCCAAGTGACAAACAATACTGTCTGTCCGTCATCCACAGTGTCAGTGCCTCATTTTTCTGTTACAGAATTATTATTGGAAAAATGGGATCCGCGCAACACAGAACCTCAAATCAGCCGAGAGAAGGTTCACGGTGATCTCGTTCTCGATAATCCTCTCGGATGTATCGGGTAGGAGAGTCCAGCAGCTCCTTTGGTCCCGTCTTTAGTGCATTTCCTCTTTCTCTACTCGCTCAGCTGGTGGATATTTTCAAAGCTGAGGATGGATCGCCGTGGAGAAAGTGCCATTTACAGGGATTCACATGATGCCACCGCTGATTGTAATGACACTTAAACACACAACACACCAAAGGGATGCTTATTATCAAAACGTTGCAGGCCTGTGGAGTCCTAAAACACGATGGCCACCAATGAGACCATGTGATCAGGAGGTTCTGATTTCCCCCCCTGAATCCTAAAGCCACCAGAAACACTTCTTGCGGAGTTTCTTGACGCGGGCCTTGGTGCTGGGCCGGCTGGAGGAGGAAGGGGCTAGCGTGGGCTTGGTCAGAGTGGCTGCAGGCACGTCGTACTCCCCCTCCAAGGATTCCATAACCCCCTGGAAACGCCCCTCCTGCTGGCGGAAATCATGCTCCACGCTGGAAAGGAGAGAAAGTGAGAGACGTTGTATTGAAGCATGGGATAGTGTCAAATCAAGTCAGGATTTGTCTATTTAGCTCATTTTCAGAGAGGGAGAGATGTGATGACTGGTAGAGAAAGAGAGATTAGAAAGAGGGATTGAGAGGAAGGTGAGCAAAGGTGTTTTAGTGACATTAAAATGTCAAAAAACGCTGACAGACCCTTAAAGAGGGATTGTATTTATGCATAATGCCGTTTTATATGAAGGATGTTGAGTTCTTTACTCCGATTTATGCACCTTCAGCGTTACACACACATAGTTCCACTGACTTCACATCGATAGATCACAGGCCGGTGAGACGAGGGGAGTGGGAGGAGAATGGGGAAGAGAGCAGGAAAGGGAGGAGAGGCGAGAGAAAGGAGAGGGGGATTTGTAAAAGCGAGGAGCTAAAGGAAGGAGCCTCTTCTGATATGTTCAAAGGCAGACCCTCTCGGCTTTCCTTTTCTACACTTCTGTCTTTCCCCCCTCTCTGCTCCCTCTTTCTCACCATCCCTCTGAAGTGTCCAGCGCTGCAGGTCATGGTGTGGTAGACTTGAGTTTCTCCCTCCCCTCTTGATAAATACGTTTTCTTTTTGCGTGAAAGGATGTGTGTTGGGTTGGATTATAGGGGAGGCCTGGCATCTGGAGGTAATGAGCCACATGATGAGGCAAGGAGAGCAGAGACAACAACCCAACCTACCTCCCCTCCTCTAGTCAACCAACACACACACACACACACATGCTGGACAAACACATATGTCTCCCCTGACGCCCGACGTGTGCATCTTCCACAACAAGCCCACGGCTGAGTGAGGAGGAAAAGGGAATCATGCAGGGGCTTCTGTAAAGAAGCTGACTGTGTCCTCTGAGTGGTAGAGGGACGGATAAGTGAAAAGCAACGTAATAGAGCTGGGCGGGGAGGTCATAAAGGGGAGAGAGAGATAGAGAGGCAGGCAGTGGCAGTTTGGGAGGTTGTGGATGAAACGCTGGAAGAAAAGAGGGATAGATGAGACTAATGGAGCAAAGTGAATGGAGAGACAAAGAGTGAGCGAAGGAGCGAGTGAATAGAAGAGGAAGTAAAAGCTCCGGCGGGCAGAGAGGAAGGGAGATGGCCAGTATGAATAAATGATAAAGGAGATGTGCTACTGTATTACCACATACACACACACATATATATATATATATATATATATTAGGGGTGGGAATCTTCTACCATCTCACGATTCGATTCGATTCCGATTTTTGGGGCTACGATTCGATTTAAAATCGATTTTCGATTCAAATCGATTTTCGATTCAAAACTATTTGATTCATAATGATTTCTGCTTCAATCTATAGGTGTGCAAAGGATCCTCATGATCTACTCCAGTCTGCTTTGCGAGAGAATGACAAATGGAGACATTAAACTGTCTGTTTCACATTTAATACGTTTTAAACATGTATCTCTGCTCAGATGGATTTATTACAACTGTTAAGTAACAAAAATAAGAAATGCCTCTTTATAAAAAAAAAGAAACAGTGCAGTTAAAGATGCTGCCTTTTTAAATTCGAAGGAAAGTGCCTTTTCCAAAAACAGTGTGTGGACCTGCACAACTGCTACTCTAAGTAGCTAGTTATAAAATAAGTTGGGACAAAAATAAAGTGCCTCTGTATAATATATATAATAATTTCTTTTTACATGGAACACAACTGTTGTACAAATGAAAAACATAAATATTTCTCAGTAGCTTTAAGAAAAACAAGTTATGAAAATAAAAGTGCTTTTTTTGTGAAAAATAGTAGCCATAAGTTAGCTGCCTCTGCATTTTTGTCAAAACCCGGTTCCCATTGGACTCGTTGGGAAACTGTTGGCGTGGGAGCTGTGGGCCTTTGCTGCCCGAGAAAGTCTTATCGTGGGAGGACGAGTGGAGGAGCTGCCGTTGCCAGGGTCTGGGTCTGAGGAGGAGCAGCCGCAGCGAGTCGGGCGGGTTCGATAAAAGCCGGAGGAGCCACCGCAGCGGTACGGGCGGAGTTCGGCTTCGGCTGGAGGAACGGCTGCAGCGATTCGGGCGGCGGACTTCGGCTACGGCTGTGGAGGCGTAGGCAGCGATTCGGCTGGAGACCGCAGCAGCGGCGAGGGAGCGGATCACGCTCGGATCAGCTGATCACCGAACTAACTACAAACTATGAAGCTTATGTCAAGCTCGGTCTTTCCAGGCATTCGGTAAAAAACAAAATGAGTCCAAATCTTTGCCTTCAACGAGGACGGGGCCGGTTGAATCTCTCTTTCCTCCTCCATTAGTGTAGTTTTCTCCTTGTTTTGGTGGTTTCCGCGCATGCATGTGTTCAGAACAGGCTGCGTGGTGATGTCATGACGCCCCGACTCCCGCGTCGTTTCAAAATAAAAGTCGACAGCCAGCGGATTTTTATTATTATATATATTTTTTTAAAAATCGATTTTGGGACATTTTAAATCGATTCTGAATCGGAGTAAATGAGAATCGCGATTCTTATGAGAATCGATTTTTTTGCACACCCCTAATATATATATATATATATATATATATATATATATATATATATATATATTTAGAGTGGAGGACTTTTCTTTGTTGGGTCTGTCTTTACCTGTATACTTCACTATGTTCCCACCTCCCCTTCATTCTCAGCTACCTCTCTCTACCCACATCTAGCTCTCTCTCCATTGTTTGTGGGATTACGGCACAATGGGAAAAGCTGCTGCTCTTAATTCTGTCTGAGAGCCGTCATCTTTGTGTTCTAGTTGCTTCCATCCTGGTGTGAGAACCTGCCAGTTTTTTAAACCCATTACTTTTTGGTTTAAGCGCTACAGTATGAATGTGTTACATCACTAACTCATTAGCTGTATGAATAGAATAATACATCTGAGGTGTTAGTGTGTTTTGTGATTCCGTTGTTTTAAGTTTTGGGAGAAAAGTTCCTACCCCACCTTGTCTCTCACCATTCAAATTAAGAACACATGATGACAGTCAAAACCTCTGTTTTTCACCATAATTCATTAGTATGGATGTTTCAGTCCCACGCATGATTCCTCCTCGGCTCCAGTGTCTCTCCTCCCCTCCCATCGCCCCAGAATCCACTCTGAGAATTTGATAAGGGCTTCTTATCAAACAGATACGCTTTGGACTTCTGTGTGTTTGTCTCCACTAAAACTGTTTCCTGCTTGGAGACGCATTACATGAGAAGAACATTAATCATGAAGCAGATTCAGCACGTCCACGTCCTTAATGGATTTCTTTGTCTGTCGGTACGTATGAGTGTGTGCATAGGAGACACGAGCACAGATGTGTCCAATAAAAAGCTGATCCCCCTTATTGTTGCGTGAATTAGCATGTAAATGGCTGCATGTGTGCAAGAGATGGATGATAATGTGAGAAGTAGCATCACACTCTTCAGATGAGAGTCGCTCCTGGGCTCTTAAAAGTCCCCCAAAATGTCTGGAGATATTTAAATTCAGGGCTTTGGACGAATTGTAACATCTTAATTTCCATTATGAAATGTGCTTCTGTATAACGTTGTAATGGCAGCACTTCTTTAAAACACTAGGTTTATTTGTAAAAAATATGGTGTTAAATATAATCTTTAAGTTACTTTATATCCGATAACAATATTTACATATGCCTCTTGTCCAATTATTTAGGCTGATGATCATCAACATAGTTTATGCATAACATATACATACATACATATTCAGAGATTTTTTTGTAAGCTTTATTGCCCTCCACAATTTAGTTTGCTTATTTTAGAATTAATTCCCATCATATTCATGTGAGGAAATACTTTTGGAAGAGTGGACTAATTTAAGAATTACTACAAAAAAGCATTTTTGTGAGCAATTGTTGTCGTAAGGCAAAATGTAGGGCTTTCATGTTTGTGAGTGTGTGCTTGAATTAGAGTGTGTGCACAGTGGGGGAAGGTGTGTGTGTGTGTGTGTGTGTGTGTGTGTGTGTGTGTGTGTGTGTGTGTGTGTGTGTGTGTGTGTGTGTGTGATGTATGTTGCCATGTGGCAGTGCTTTCCCTCTGGAGTTCATTACAACTTGGCTAAGGATCCTGCTGAGTTAATTAAGATCAAGGGGAACATATAATAGAGGGGCAGAGGGAGTTGTAGTTGTGGAAGAGATGAGAGATATTAAACAAAGTTATAGAAAATGAAAATACAGTAGGGATGCATGCGGGCCTGCTGGGAGGGGAATGTCTTTTTGAGTTACAGAGAAAAAGAGAGACAGAGTCCTCGTAAAACGTGTTTTCATCCCTTGTGGCCTGCAGGGGAAATTTATATACGTATGATTATAAACAAGCAGGATTAGCTCGAAGCATAGCTTTTGTCAGATACATGCACTCACAAAAGCTTTGGACTGAAAGCAGGTTTTGATGCCAGATTACTCCAGTTAAGCGAGGACATATTTCCTTTTTATTGTGCGTTCTGTGTTCACCATCAAGCTACTGTATATATGTGAAAGCATCACATTTCCAGCTCGTGCGAGGCAACGTGCACAGTGCTCTGAGGGCGTGGGAGTGGGGCGCAGGTGATGTTAGCGTTGGCATGTGACGAGATGCAATGTGGCATGGATGTATAGAGAAAAGCAGTTAGAGTTAGGGATGAAACGGAGAGAGCTTGAGCAGGCATGGGGTGAAAAGATGGAATGATTTACACAATGAAATGAGAATAAGAGATGGATGGGAGGATTAAACTACAGTATGCGGTATCAGATTGTGAGGATGCAGCTCTGAATCCAAGAAAACAATTACTTATTTAGGTCACACACACACACACACACACACCGGGGACGAGTGGAACAGGAAGGACGTATCATTTAGGTGCTGAATTAATTTGCCTGGTTGTGCCGAAGATTCTTTTATGTGTAAATTTCCTAGAGAGAGCATCCTCTTCTCCTTCAATATCAATGAGGCGGATCACACTTTAGGCTAGATTTACTAACACATTGTGGCCACTTGAGGTGCAATCCTTTCGCAAAAATATGGAGCGTCGGCCGTCCCCTGCAAAATATTAACATGGCTGCAGCGATAGTCCGTAGGCAGGCGTTCGTCTCTTGCTGTTGGTGACATCATTTGTTTCTTGTCTGGCCATTCCATTAATGAGCAAACCAGTTATTTTATCTGCCCATTATTTTGTCGATTTTGCTGCACATGACTATTCATTTCTGGTGAAGCTGATTATCCTCGCTGTGCCCTGTCGTACGTTACCTTTTCCTTGGTGCGCTGCTTTATGTGCTTTTTTATGCTTTCTTTTTGTCGTTGCATGATCCATGTTACATACAAGCAGGCCCACTTCGCTCTTTTACAGGCTAATTACTCTGGAGGGCAGCGTATGCGCGGTTTTCCTGGTGGCTGTCAGGTTTAATAAATAATAAATAAAAAATAAAACGTAAAATGAGGAAGCACAGTGTGCGAACTCGCAATAACAAATGCAGCGCAAACTGCGCCACTCTTAGTAAATCTACCCTAAAGTCTCCTCCTTTTCCTATAATAGAGATATAGTGTATTGTAGTGCAATTATCAGACCGAGAGAAAAGGGGTAGAATGCCAGGAAGAAAGGAAGAATGAAACATGAGAGATGTGGTGAATAAGTGATAAAAACGTGGAAGAGCTGAGAGGAAAAACAACGGGAGATGGAAGTTCTCAACGCTGCAAAAAGGCTCACAGATGTAGGGGAGAAGTTTCAGGGCTGTTTGTTCTGCTGCAGGAAAGAATGAGTTGTCACTGTTTGGGTTACGTAACGCAGTAAGCTCATTATCTTGATCAGGTTACCTGTAGATGATGCAGGCTGTCTTTTGGCAGGTGGGGCAGTTGTTAATGTCCTGACCGGTTCTGTACGAGCTGCGACTGCAGAAACAACAGATGAGTTTCACACTGTAACAGAAAGGACTTTAATGGAACATAAGTGTACACTTCCACATCTGATGGAACAAACACCTTTTTTTTTTTTTTTTTTTCTACTTGAGAGTGCAGCAACATCAGGTGTGTTCTCTTGGGGTCGTGGAAGGGCACAAACAAGCTTGTAATGTGTAGTGCAGACGAGGTTCCCACACACCGACAGGACTATTCAGGACATCGCCCAAATAGTCCTGGGGTTTTGCCTGTTTGGTATTCCAGCCAACATGTGCAGTCGCTGACTGTGTAGATACATTTAGCTGGGAGCCATTATACCAATATCGTACACAGGGTGTTCCGTTAAAATCATCTCATTGTCTTTCATTCTAAAAGAAAAAAAAAAAAAATATATATATATATATATATATATTAAACTGGTGTGCATTACAACAGCAGCATAAAAACAATATTACTCATGCAGACCTTGTTATCGAGGTTGAACACAACTTCAGAGCAAAAGACTCAAAACATGCGACAAGCTCACGCTGACTACCATTTAATTAGGACGCTTTATTTTGCCAAGATATTTTGGCTGCCCCTTTACTGAACTGTTTAAATGAGGGAGTCGCTGATTCATGTTGATAAAATAGACATTTTAATTACACGGTGAGAGACCGTGTGACTGGCATCTATTTCTTTTTTTTTCTTCTTCTCCCCTACCAATCGTTATCAAAGATAACGACCGCGAGAGAAGACATGTATTTGCTTCGGGAGAGTAAAGAAAACAAGGAGCCGAGCGCAGCGACAGCCTCTTAGCTCAGCCGGCACTTTTATCACAGCGGCCCACTTAAAGTGCTTTCATTTCTGGCGCAGCATCAGATACATGTAGACCCTCTCACTGGCTGCTTCTCTCACTTTCTCTGCCTTTTTATGTCTTTATAATTCCTCCCTCTTTCTGCCTCTCCCTTTGTCTTCTGCCTTTCCCCCTGTTTATCACACACAGAGCATTAGGACACACACACACACACACACAGGGCAGGACAGTGTTTAGACTGAGTTTGTGCAGCTTAAACATTAATTGCATTTCTTAAAATGAATCTGATGCGGATTAGTCTGGAACTAGCGACATCCGTTAACTCCGGATAGAAAAAAGCAGGGAAACACGAGTATGGAGTGAAAAGAAAGTTAGATTTGTTAGTTTGTTTTAGTTGGGGATGTTCGATACCATTTTTTTCTTTCCGATACCTAAACTTGCGTATCGTCCAATATCAGACGTGTTACTGCTGGGATTTTACAGTGTTAAAATGTTAAAATTGCTGACATCTTGCTAACTTGCGCTAACGCTACACTGTCCACCATCACCCACCCGATTTGTAAGTCACATGTGCAGATCTCTCTCTGGTAGTGAGTGACACGTGTTGCCGCTGTTTTTCGTGTAGCGTAAATGAGCGGATAAAGGATAACGTGATTTTGGATGGCTGCATGGACGTATGTACTCGCCGCTACCTGATCAAGCCTTTAGGTCTGTATTAGAGGCATTAACCATACTGTCGTCGGTATCACAACCAACTCTAATTTTAGGCTGTTTGGGAGGAGGAGAGGAATCGATGGGGATGAGGGATTAGGAGCTTGAAGGAACGGTTTGAACGTTAGGATGAGTAAAGGACGTACAAACGAAACCACAGGTGAACGACGACTGACAGGAAAGGTGAAATGGTGAGGATGAGGAGGCGGAGAATGAGGGAGGGATGGAGAAACAAACAAGCAGAGTGACAGCTCGCCCATGACAGCAAGGGGGAGAGTGATGGACAGGATGTCGGGGCGGAGAGAGGGGAGAAGATCACAAAGTGGTGAGAGGGCAATGGAGTGATTCGCCCGGGTGTTAGTTGCAGGCGTGATTCTCATGTGAAGGTGCAGAAAGAAAAAATGGTCTCTGAGGAGAGAGGGGAAAAAAGGGTATTAATTAAGGAGGAAAGAGATGTGAACGTGGAGGTGGAGGAAGGGATGGATCGCCTGAAGCGGGTTAAAGAGGCTCTGAGAAAGGGGAGTCCGTTGATTGAAAAGAAAATGAGTGCGGAAAGCCAACAGGGATTTGTTAAGAGGAGAGAGACAAAGGATGTGGAGCAGGAGAGGAGGATTTACGAATAAAAGAATTAGCAGAGGAGTGGAAAAAAAACTGAACTGAGTAGTTTGCTTTGGCGGGCGATATGATGTCTCTCAGGGACACTGTTACCGTGGGGACTACATACCCTTTAAGATGAAGAGAAAGGATCTTGTAACATTGACTACAGGCTTGCAGGTATCATATATCCCTACGGGATTGGACACATGCACTCTGGCACACACACACACACACACACACACTACAGCGATTTTCCACTGGCCTGACATTTAAAATCTATTACATGGACTTGAAAGCCTGTCAGTATATATTGCTATAAAAACTCAAATATACTCTTTGCTCAGTCTCAGTGCACTCCCTTGACACCCCGTTGTCTTCTCTCTCTCTTACTGAAGCTCTCGCTTTTGCCGTGAATATCTTTATCTCTGCGCCATGTTTTTTTCTCCATCTCTTATCTGTTTTGGTCCTTATCTTCACGCCTCCTTCTCTTTTCCCTCTGTCTCGGTGTCTAACCCTCTTGTTTTTGTCTCCTTTCACACATGCACCCCACCACCACCACTCACCCCCTGCCCGTTAACCCCCTCTCTCACCCTTCGCTGAGGGCCTTGCTCTTTTCCAGGTCTTGAATGACATTGAGGAGAACCTTGATCTTCTCCTGATTGGACTGCAGGTTCTCCTCCACACTCTGCAGCTTCCTCTCTAGGCCGCGTGGCGGTGCGCCCCCCGCGGGTCCCACCAACAACCCCCCCGGAGCCCCATTACATTGTGCTTTCATATGAGTCTTGCAAGGCAGAGTGTGGTCGTCGACTGATTTGCTCTCCTGCTTGGCGTAGTCCTTGAGTCTGGCTCGTTCCGGCGATGCTTGTTTCGGCGTGTTTGGGGTCTCCTGGCTGTTTTTGGTTTTTGCTACGGGTGTTGCTGGTTTGGAACGAGCGGGTTTGGGAGAGTTTTTCGCCGGGAGAGGAGGGGTGTTGCTGGATTTTAAGTCACTGTGAAGGGAAGCAGCGGGGTGTTTAGGAGTGATACGGACCGCTGTGTGTTGTTGAGTGTGTTCATCAGTGTGCTGGATTTTAGCCAAGTCATGCTTGTGTTTGTCAGTCAAATGTGTCTCTATTGCTTCTGCCGATGGTGTGTGCGGTCGCTGTGTTGCCGTGGCAGCTGCGGTCCCGTCTGGCTTGTTGTGCGTGTGTGCGTCTGTTGTTTGTGTAGCCGAGTCCTTGTAATGACTGAAATCTGCAGAAAGTGGCCGCGTCTTCTGCTTGGGATCTTTCGTTTTGCTCTGGCTGTGTGACATGTGGTTGGAATGTGAGCTGTGTGTTTTTGGTATAGTGTGCGACAGCTGTGGTAATTGAGAAGTCTTTGCTAACGTGTGCGTGGAGGCGTTTGCCACGTCTTGGTTTTTGGTGCAATGCTGGGAGTCCAGGGCCGATTCTTTTCTTGCCTGATTGGGTTTCCGTGGTGGATTAGGTAAAGTCTGACTGGCTGTTATTTGATTGACGGCCTTCCTGCGACACGCTCCTGTACACGGTGTAATCTGGGACCGTTTCCTCCCGCACGTCCCACAGAGGCTGGGGGGGGGAGTTGCCATCACTCGACAGGGCCGCGGCGGGGTGGCGTGCACAGTCGTGCAAACGCTCCCCGTCTTTAACACCGAGCGGTGGCCCTCCCCTCGCAGAGACTGCACCCTCCTCCTCTCTCGGGTCGTCACATTACATTCCGTGGCCTCGGTGCAAACCCCTCCCACCGCGTCAGAGGCCACCACGCTCCCGTTGGTATACCGAGCTGTCCTTTTATCTCTCGTGTCCTTGGGGTTTGCCCTTGTAGTCTTGATCTGGCAGTAAACCCCGCTGCCCGACCCCTGTGACCCCATGTCGTCCTGTGTCAGGCTGTTGATCTCGTTCTGAGATGTCTCCTTTGACACTGGTAGACTGCTGCTGTCACTTCTGATAAACGCCCCTGCCTCCACTGTCGTCGTTTTGTCTGTTGCCATGGCGATTGGCCGATGCGCGTTGGTTGGTTGGCTGCCGTGTCGCTTGATGGAGGGGAGAGTCCGCAGTCCGGGAGATGTTTGCACCCCGACGCTGCATAGCGGCCCCCATCGCCCCCCCGCCAGGGGAACCCCCAACGCAGGCACTGGATTGGTAGGGTCGGCCACCCTCCTGCCCATGCTCCTCTGCAGGTTTGGCTCAGCCCCCCGAGGAGCTGAACAGGATGGAGGCAAGCACTGACATCAGCCAACGTCAGCAGGATTACATCCAATAAAAAAAGCGGGAATGTTTCCAGCTATTGTTTACCCAAATGAATTTGTGGGGTTGTGGGGCAGTGTGAGAGAGTTTGTATGTGAGAGCGGCCGACAGGAATTCAATATCCAATAAGGCTTTAAACCCTCAATGTCCTTCCATTAATGACCTCCTTGCGAGATTAGCTACTTCTGATTGGACATCACTGTCGAGGCTTTTCTCGGTCTCTAACCAATGGCCTGCAGATGAGCCAGCTGGATTCTCTGGGCATTGTGGGTTTGTTCTGCAGAGAGACAAAGAAAGGGAGAGAGGCAGTGAATGAGAGAAGTGACAGAAGGCAAGAGCAGGACAGGGAATTATTGTCAGATTGGCAAGAAGACGCAGACATTAGGGCACGTAAAGCAGTGCATACAAAGCTTCAACCTCGACTGATCGCACGCACTGGCCGGATCGATGGGACTCCATCAGACCCTTATTACACCAGCAGGTGGTTGGGTGTTTCAGAGGCAAAACTCTAAATCTCATCAAGCTGTTTCTCTTGAGGGAACCGAAACGACTGAGGATACCTTAAGGGTCATAGTTAGTATGTCTGTAGTTGCACTTACCCCCAGGAGCTTTGTCATTAAATCTTTAGATTTAGGACCACAGATGTTGTCTTTTATTACGTGATTTCAAGTGAGGTTATGTTTGCCTCCAACAGCAGCACGTAAACTGATGATGCATCGAACAAACCATTCTCCACCTACATTTACATCAGACCCCTGCATATCTCTGCAGCCGGTGTGCCGTTGATTCCTGAATGTTGGTGCTTTCCAACAGATAAGGAAGTGGTCACAAAAGATAAATGTTTACTTGGAATCAGGCTTGTCCAAGGCCTCCTATCTTCACCAGTGTTGTCTTTTCATTGCAGTCAGTGTGGGATGTTAAATCCAATCCCAATGTCCCCCTGAGGCCTTAAGCCCTGAACCCTCAGGGATTTAACTGACGACATCTGGTAAACAGTTGAGTTTGAGAGGCTGCACGGGCTTGAAATAGTATAAATACAAATGGGACAGTCCTTTGCAGCGAACATATCATGGTACCTTGATGGGAACCGAAGCATCTTATGTGCAATTTTTTATTTTTTATTTTTGTAATGCCTGATTCAAACATCTTCCGGACTCTTGCCTTTACGAGACAAGAGGTAATTGCCGAATCTATTTACTCGTCTTTGTGAAAACAGCCTCAATGAGCAGAATTAAAAGAAATGGTCGGTGAACAAACCAGGTGTGTAATAGCCTACGCTTGCATTCTCCTGATTTCATGTCTTGTGGGTACAATCTTGAATCCTTAATGTCGATGTTTCCCTGTAAATGGAATATGCCAGACAGCACACAGTCTGGCACGTTCCATTTACAGGGAAACATTAACATTAAGGGTTCCCTGTAAAAGGAATGTGCCAGACCGAACACCCATTTGCCGTCCTCTTTGTCCTCTTTTTTACATCTCTGGGTCACAGCGCTAAGATTCATGGGTAATTCCCTGAGGATAAAGTGTGCATAAAGGTCTCAAAATGTCTGCAAGAGAGCCGTCGCACACTCACAACTTTGTGAAAACACACCTCGAAGTCTGTGACTCCTTGAGTGTAGACAGTGGGACTAGGCCTATGTCTTAAACTATGTCTCTCTCCCTCACACACACACACACACACACACACACACACACACAGCACAGATCCCTGCTGTCAGGTCAAGGCTGCAACACTACGGTGTTTTTCCAAAATAAACGATATATTGCATTTTCCTTCATTAGTTCTAGAATTCATGAGTTTGCTGAAAGAAAAAAAAATCATTAGTAGTCTTGTTTCGAAACCAAAGGCAGACTTCGTATTCATGTTCAAGGCTTCCGGAAGTTTTAGAAGTCTGCCTTTGAGTAGTGGCCCTGGAGCGGTTAAAGAATATGTTGGACTCGGATAGTGGGATGGGTGCGAGGCGAGCGCTGCCCCATTAGTTCATACGTATACCCTATCAGAGGCATGCACACATCCTGCTCTGTGTGACCCATATACACTCATTTTCAAACCTGATGCCAATGCTGTTTTATTCCTGTTTAATTTTAATTAATATTGTTGGTCTTTTTAAATATGAAACGTGAAAAGAGTGAATTCAGTGTAACATGCTGGTGGGTCTGTCCAGGGGCCGCGGTATGGAAATGGGAACAGTTTAAATTTAGACTGTTTGAGTCGGTATCTCCAGTTTGTGAAACTTCCTGGACTCCAGCTGAGACAACGGCTGGTGTCACAAAGCACCACGCCGTTTGTGCTCGTGACAAAGTCCCCGGGACGCAGTTGTGCTTGTGAGCTTCGCTGACAGCCAGTGGAGCTTCAAAAATGTAAGCGCTTTACGTAAGGGTCCATAAATCAAAGGATTTGTACTTCAGTGACAATCCTGCTATTCATGTGAATATCTTGACAGTGTGTTCGGCTCACGGACTGCTACATTGCCGGGGAGCCAGCAGGGGGTCACAGATAATTGACACTCCAGACCATTTATGAGTGGTTCCCGGCGTATTTGGGGTATAAAACAAAAAGGAAGTCCTGTAGTGGCCCGTATAGGTCTTGACCCATGGTTCACTCATCCTTCCATGTTTATGTTTGTGTTCTTTTCTTTTTGGTGTGTTAGAAATCTATTTGTGATGCAGATTACATCCACAAACGGACTAAGATGTGGTGTGTTTGTAAAAAAAAAAAAGAAATTGCAGAGAGAGAGAGAGATAGAGAGAGGGAAAGCCAGAATGAGAGAGCAAGCCAGAGTTTGTGTGTGTGTCGGAAAGAGTGTGGACTGCAGATGTGTGTGTAAGTGTGTGTTCGTGTTTGCCTTGGGATTCAGACTGAGTCAGAAGGTAATTTCACTGCAGCTCATTTCCAAGCCGTCTTGTCTTTTCCACCAGCAGCCATAGCAGATACCAGAGCATCTGCTGCCCCAAACTTTCCTCTCTCTCTCTCTCTCTCTCTCTCTCCCTCCCTCCCTTTCCCCTGTGTGTGCGTGAGAGTGCATGAGTCTCACTCTTCACCCCTGACCTGCAGGCTGTCAGGCAGAAAGTGCCACTGTATCCTCAGAAGTTAGTTTCTCTGTGATTCACAGACACACACACACACACACACACACCTGTCTCTCTTCATCTCTCTACCGCTCTCTCTCTCAACATATTGGATGCCGCTCTCCGTCTTTCATCATTACCTGCGTTTGTTGTCGCACTTTTTTGCACTTGCCGCCCCCCCTTTTCCCTTCCTGTCATGCCGTCTTTGATTTGCCACGTGTTTCTCTCTCCCCTCTCTCTCTCTCTCTGTCTATATTTAAGCTTAGTCTCTCGCCCACATCGCACCTCTGGCTGTACAAAACGAGCGGTGAGGAGAATGGGAGGCAGCGCAGGGGGGCTAGAGGGGAGGTGACACAAAGGGGGGAGAGACAGGGCCCAGACAGCAGAAGGGGGGAGCAGAAAAGTGGTGGAGGGATTAGGGGGAGAGAACAGATGTAGGATCATGGAAAGATGAAAGTGTTGCGTGTGTTTATGTGCGTTTATGTGCAAGAGGAATAGGCCCATTTTCCAAAGTTGAAAGTGTTGAAAACATGGCAGAGAGGGACGCGTGGCATGAAGACAGACAGTAAAAGGGAGGGAGATCTGGGAAGCAGCTCACACTTCCTTCCAGTAATCAATACGCACTGCAAATGTACTGGAGCATCTGTCACCGCACACACACACACACACATACACATACATACATACACACACCAGGCAGTTTCTTGACGGGATGCAGCTTTTTATGAAATCTGTTTATGCATACAACGAGTTTAATTTACCAGTTGGTGGATTCAAGAATTGTCTACAATGCTGGCAGTCTCCGAGTTTGTGTGTGTGTGTGTGTGTGTGTGTGCGTTCTTGCGTGTGTACCTACATGTTTGTGTGAATGAGTGTGCACCCACGCCTTTGCAGTAACCAAATGCTCCAGCGAATCGAGTCCCCTGTCGTTTCAAGGTGAGCCCCATTTTTCAAAGAGCAATTGACGGGCTGGGTGTGTGTGTGTGTGTGTGTGTGTGTGTGTGTGTGTGTGTGTGTGTGTGTGTGTGTGTGTGTGTGTGTGTGGGTGTGTGTGTGTGCGCGAGTGTGTGTGTGTGTGTGTGTGTGTGTGTGTCTGTGTGTGTGCATACGGGCGTGTGTGTCTCTTTTAGGGAGAACGAGGTACGCTTTACTGCTCTGTAATCACACTGCTTCTCTCACTCACTGTCTCTCACCCACTCACCACCAGAACAGAACAAACACAGCACTTTATTGGCCCATAGAGACAGGGAACACACTGCATTTTGGGTAGTGTAGTCCGTTTCCGCCCCTCTAAAGCTTTCTCTTATTCAAGTGTTTGAAAGGCGAGGTGTTTGTCATTGAATAATTGTAGAAACTGGAGTGATTTCAGCACAGGTAGCCCCAAAGATCTGCTACATAAGAGTGTGATCTGTTCAATTATTAAGAGCTTCTCTCTGACTTGTTTCGTGGTGATTGATGACAGAGAAGGAGCGGCGGTGTGATCAGCAGACACGCTGTCAGGTCGGACTGAGCAGCTCATTGCGTGTACGACTGCTCGGCTTCGCCGGGATGAACATGAGACCGAGGAGGAAACTCAGCAGAATGACTGAGAATCCTCCTCTTTAAGGCAGCTTGTGTTCATGGTGCTCAGTTTTCGGTCTCTAGTGGCAAATATTAGTTCGATTTCTGCTTAGGTTATTATTGTATGTCAGCAGATGTCCAATATTTGCATGCTGCATTGCAGCCAATACGCATGCACATGTTAATGTGTTTTTCTTTCGTCTCCATAATTGGTATCACCTTAACACAAGTGCTGTGGTGTTTAACATTTATCCCCGCACCTCCGTCAGAAGGAAGGGTCCTGTAATGATCATCAAAACCACCCGGATACTTGCTCGGCTTTCTTGCGCTCTGTTTTGTTGTGCATTTTTAATTGGGTTGGACTCTTTATTTTTCAGGGACAGTGCACTTTAATCAGCTTTTTAACTGGAGAGCCAGAAGCCACAAAGGCTGGGTATTCATCTCACAAAAGCCGCGTGTCACAGCCAACCCTGCACAGTCCACGTTTGGCTCTCTTTGAAGCTGGGCAGATTCAAACGTCTCACATTGGACTCAAATGTCTCTTCAAGGTCATTAGTGGCAATAATGGAAACGGCTTCTGCCTGAGAATCTCGCATGAGAGCTTAATGTAGGTTTCCTACAAACAGTCGCATACCATATGAATAATAGAAATGAAAACTTTTAGACCACTGTTTTTCATGTCCACCCAACCCCCATATAACATAAAGCCTACAAAGATGCCTATGTTTTAACAGTTTCATATAGTTTTTTTATGGAGTTTATATAGTTTTATATGATTTTTATATGGAAGTTTATTTTGAAAGCACACTATGAGCAGTGGAGGTCTGCTGACCAAGCGTAGATATTTAACATGTTGAGAGAATGTATTCAAGGGCTGAGGTGTAACATCATTTCGTTGTCGAATATGCCCATAAATACTCTAATAATCACCATATTTCTGATCAGCTGAGCTCTTGAAAACCCTCCAAGCTGGAACGCAGATTGTGTGACTCTCATATCAAGTCATTAGCTGGTTTGAAAGTTTTGTAATGTTATTAAAAACGCACTATGAATGAACAAAATGATAAATAATGCAGCATCCTTGGCTCATCCAGTGTGTTCATGATAAATCCCGGTCCGATCTGGCCCTCCGTCTCTGTTGTGCTTCTGAGAACCTCACTTTGCTCCGAACATGAATGCGTATCAGGATGCGGCGTGTTGCCGCCATGTGTCCAGAGACCCTCTAAGCTATAAGCCCCTGAAAACACTCCTCCGAGTAAATGCACTTTGCCGTGTCTGTGTTCCCGTTTAAGTCAGCAATGCATCAATTAGACGGAAAAAGAGCCAGAGATGACGTCATTCTTCATTAGAACCGCCAGGCGGACTAGCCGGGACTTGTCAGCCTTTTCCTCTGAGCAATAACCATAACAATGATATCTATTTGTATTTAGAAATTAGAAAGGGTCTCTTTTCATTTGCACTTCTCATACATAATCATCTACATGTCATAAGTCTTAAGAGATTCCATCTCGTGATCAGTGACGGTGAAACTTCATTTGCACTTCCACACGTATGAAATCACTAATCGAGTACGTGTTTAAACTTGTCCGAAGCTCCGTTTTCTGCAGATTCAACTTTTTTTTTTTTTAATGAAGTTTAAGTCACGTTCATCCCCTTTTAGTTGTTTATGAGGAGAAAATAGGACATGATTCAAAGTGAAGTCCTGCTCCAGTCAGAGGAGCCCTCCGAGGAAGAAAATATATGAATTCTATTTGATTTTATGGCGCGGGATTATTTACCACCGGTGAGGCACCTGTAACAAGGATAGGGACAAACAGCATCTCACCCGTAAATCCATCTGCCAGCTCCATCCGTTTGTTTTGTTGCCGGCTGAGGAATGTGTGTTAGTTGAGCAGCAGAGCCGAGAAACCGACATGCAAATGAATATTTATGAGCAAATATTTGACGATCGGAGAGAAATACAATCGGGTGGCAAACTAGATCCTGGAAGTCAATGGGGGGAACACACACACACACACACACACACGAAAAGGGGTGTTTGTGTGTGGCTAATAATGTGATACAGTCTGTTTTTAATTTTTGCTCCAACCTTTCTTCCTCATCTTTTCATCCCTGCATCCTCATTCTTCTCTCTCTCTCTCTCTCTCTCTCTCTCTCTCTCTCTCTCTCTCTCTCTTCTCTCTCTCTCTCTCTCTCTCTCTCTCTCTCCCCTCTTCATCCCTCTCTATCATCTCATCTTTC
>CM056823.1:9982500-10167500 GCA_029853015.1 Chelidonichthys spinosus | reverse complement strand
TTTTCCTCTGTAATCTACAGAAAGCAGCCCGTGGGTCAGCTTTTACAGGCTGTAAAGCCGGCTGAAGTAGTTTAGCAGTTGTAAAGTTTGACACGTTGGCGCCGTGTAACACTGCAGCTTCTAGGCTCCCAGCGATGTTTAGTTTAGATGTACTTCTGCTCATGCAGGTGGGCTTTTAGGAAGCTGTCATATTGATGCAAATGTTAAATTACAGCTGTTAATACATTATTAATGAGAGTGCAGAGTGAGAAAATGGAAGGGAGGGGGAGGAGGAAGGGAGAGAAATCCCAGACCTCAACAGCATCTGTGTCCTGTTTTGTCAGTAATCTCTTCACTGTTGCATAAGGCTCGCCTCAACAAGCCCTGAGCGCTCCCTCTGTCTGTCTCACACACACACACACACACACACACACACACTGAGCTGTCAGTAGTTGTATTCATGTTAATATATATATATATATATATGTATATATATATATATGTATATGTATATATGTATATATATATATATATCTCGCCTCACAGCAAGAGGGTCCTGGGTTCGATTCCCGGGTCGGCCCGGGTTCCTTCTGTGTGGAGTTTGCATGTTCTCCCCGTGTAAGCGTGGGTTCTCTCCGGGTTCTCCGGCTTCCTCCCACAGTCCAAAGACATGCAGGATGGGGATAGGTTAATTGGTGACTCTAAATTGCCCGTAGGTGTGAATGTGAGCGTGAATGGTTGTCTGTCTCTACATGTCAGCCCTGTGATAGACTGGCGTCCTGTCCAGGGTGTACCCTGCCTGCGCCCAATGACAGCTGGGATCGGCTCCAGCCCCCCCGCGACCCTCAATACAGGATAAGCGGTAGAAAATGGATGGATGGATATATATATATATATATATATATATTCATGTTAATATATATGTATATGTATATATATATATATATTACAAGGCTCATAAGTTTCTCTTATGTCTTTGCTAATGAAACACATGTTCATGTTCGGACACAAACAGTCGATGGTCAGTTATTTGGCGCCTTGAGAGTTTGTGTTTGTTTTTAGATGGCGTTGGAGGAGATTGAGAGCATAAGTCCTCAGAGACGACCAATTACACAGAAGTAGGGCACTACGACACGTGACCCCCCCCACCCCCCCACACACACACACAACCAGCCAATATGTAACCCGAAAGTACACCAGAAAGTGTGTGTGTGTGTGTGTGTGTGTGTGTGTGTGTGTGTTTGCTTAATCCTATTATTGATCAACCATTACAGACCAAGGAGGCAAAGAAGGGAGAGTGAGGCGGGCTTTTCTCTTTGCTACTCTGTGTTAATGCTTTCTGTCCACTTAGTATAATTACATCATTTCTATGTTTTCATGTTAGGATATCTGTCAATAACACTTTTTTTCTCCATGTTGAGTACATTTTAATGCCTCTAAAAGAAAAATGAGGCATTATTTGAAGACAACCACAACCGTGGTTTCAATAACTTATCTGCGTTTCTTACTTCAGTGCACATTAAATAGATCTACCATGTGATGGGAAGGTGAGGGGAAATTACAAGAAAGTTCACACGCATGCATGTGTGTCAGCCTTTTACACGGTGAAATTCTGTTATGGTTTTCTTATGCAAATGAAAATCTCCTTTTTACAGTGCAGACAACCCAAACACACACACGCCTTGCTCCTTTTGATTCAATGAAATCTGTCAGCACGTTTGATGCCGTTCATCTTTCATCTTAGTGAACCGTCTGTCATCCTTCACCTCGGCCTTGTGTTTCCCTTCCGTTCCAGTAACTCTGCAGGATAATCCCACCACAAACCCCCACCTGCTAAAATGAAGCAGGAATACCTGCACATCTGCCACGTTTCTGGAAAAAGGGTTTTGCGACTTGGTTCCAGCAATTAAGCGGAGGGAAGGATCAGAACGCGTTGATGTAGAATTAGAACAAAAGGATCCGACGGCGCCTTTAAGCGGGGCGTAAGTGCATCTCAGCGGTGTGAGAGTCATGGCTGCTTGTTAACGGGGAGAAATGAAGATCAAAAGTGGAATAATTGAATATCAAATGTCACTTTATGTGTTGTAGATTATTTGTCATTTAAAATGTTCTTTTTATTTTCTTCTTTATATTTGGACTCAATGTTTTATTTCAGTTTGTCAGGGGATTTTAGTGGGAAGTGGAGGGCTGATGGGGGATGAGTTAAGCTTTACTCTAAGAAATAGTATCATATGTAATATATGCTAATTGTTTTTACCTTCATGCCATTGATTGTTTTTTCTCTTCTGGTCAAAGCAGTTGACTTTTTGTCCATTTCTTCTGTTTTCTTCTCCTTTCTTTCTCAACAGCTCTCTCCATGTTTTTCCTCTCTCAGCCTCAGAAATGTTTGCAATACATTTTCCAAGAATTATTTGCTTTATTCCGGCTCAAATATATATATTTTATTTTAGCATAGGAAATTTCCACACACAATTTAAACTTGAAATATAAAACTTTCTTCTTTTTTGTGCCAATTCTTATCTTTCATGTCTCACTTTCACAGTAATGTTGCTTCTGTCTCTTGAGCCTTCTTCACTTTCATCTCCTCGATTCAATTCTCCCCATTACCCGTCTCTCTTTGTGTGTGTGTGTGTGTGTGTGTGTGTGTGTGTGTGTGTGTGTGTGTGTGTGTGTGTGTGTGTGTGTGTGTGTGTGCGTGTTGTGTGTGTGTGTGTGTGCACATATTCAGAGTTAAGTGCACATACTGAGGAGTTAAAAAGCCAACTCTGAAAGGAAACCCTGCAACATGTGAATCAGTGCTGTATGTTTGCATTGCCAACAAGATGAAAGTGGCTTTTGTGAAATCAGGAGCTTTTATGCATTTTGTTTTGAAGTGATTTTGTATGAAACATATATATATTTGACGAGTCAACTGTGACTTTATGTTGACCACGTCTTGCATTACTATGGACAGGAATTTAATGTTTATCAGAATTGCCACTCTCCTTGTTAATGGCATTGCTCTGTTGTGTTTTTTTTTTAACCAATGTTATTTCTGTTGTATTCAGAATATCATTTTGAAGCCTTACCTATTGAGGGCCACATTTTTAAAATACAATTTAGAAACTGAACAGGCTACCAGACTTCCTGGCAATGTTTATAGTAATTATGGTAATTTATGAATAACATTGTGGCAATTACTTTTTCACGCACACAGCATCTTAACACAATACCACCGTGTTGTCTTGCTCAGAGCGCTGCCCTTTTGTTCCAGGTCCTGTCTTGTTACGGCGATGCTGTTCGGACTTTAGCAGAGATTTTTATCTCAGTTTAACGACGCATCAGAACCGTTTAGGCAGCGTTAAACACGCTGCACCAATGAATGAGCTGAAGATTGAAATGTCTTTGGAAAGTACCCTTAAAAGTAACTCACACTTTACCTTTGCAGTCCAGGGTGGTGGCCTGCATGACGGCTATCCTCAGTCAGATGGATGATCGGCACTATGATGCTTACATCGAAACCTTCACTGGAAGCTCTGATCTAGTGGTAAGTCCACACACCTGCAGATGTCTACGACGGCGTGTTAGGGACACTGTAGGAAGTAGTAAAGAAATAAGTAACAGAGCTGAGAGAGGGGGGCAATATTCTGAGAAAAAAGTTGCAAATTTACAAGCTTGGAAAGTGGAACATTTGCAATATTTAACTTGCAATTTTTGCAAGGATGTCTGTTAAGTGTCTCCAACTGATTTGATTGATATTGCTTGAATGAAAATGTTTCTATGTACACACATTCTCCTTCTCATTCCCCTGCAGGACTTCCTGATGGAGTCCTTCCTACTTTTCAAGGAACTGATTAGGAAACATGTGTATCCGTCTGACTGGATGGCAATGATCATGGTTCAGAACAGGTACTACAAGCACACACATACAGACCTGAGATCTGAACCGTCCACCCACTGTGTGTGTGTCTGTGTGAGCTGCTGTGGTGTATCTGTTTGGGATGTTGGGCTGCAGCCGTGTGTCACAGGAAGAGAAAAGGCAAATGGGTAAAAATGGGAGTGAGGAAGAGGAGGAGACAGGTTGATAAGGAGGCTGCAGAATGTGGTCGGGGGGAAGAGATGTGCAGGGGTTGGTAGAGAGGGAGTGCCAGCTGGCTGTGAATAACAATGATTGAATGATAGATAGTGTTCGTGCAGAAAGACGGGGAGCAGATTTGCTACTTAACTTTAGGAAATGCATAAAGTCACAAATCACCGCTGCACTTGCACGCTGTGTGAAGCCGCGGTCGTGATGTCTCATCGACACAGAAGCTTTGAATCTGAAGCAATCTTGTGTTAGTAAAGCTCAGCGGCTTTCAAAGCTGAAATTCTTTGAGAAAACAACAAATAAGTTGCATTTCTCCATTTTGAGAGCCGTGTGGAAGCAATGGATATGCTCTGAATGTTGTATTGACCTTCAGGTTGTTTTGTTTTCAAATGTATTAATCATTCGTCAACAATTAAACTGCTGCATGAGGAAGTTCTATTTGTGGCATCGACGCTCACAATGTGTGCGTTTCTCCCATCAGAGTGTTCCTGAGAGCCATCAATACCTATGCAGACACAATGAACCATAAGTTCCTCAATAACGACGACTTTGAAGTGCAGGTAAGTGTATTTATTTGTGTTTAAAGGCTTTAAGACATATTGACATTGTTTTCCCCGTGCTGTTTTTAATGGAGACCTCTACTGTGTCTCCCCCCCCTCTCCCTCACTCTTCCTCTCCGTCTAGTTGTGGAATAACTACTTCCACTTGGCGGTGGCTTTTATTACCCAGGAGTCTCTGCAGCTTCAGCATTTCTCGCCAACCAAGAGGAACAAGATTCTGGCCAAGTGAGAGAAGGGCCATATAATGTCCTTATTTACCACCTACCCCCCCTCTCCACCCCACCCCCCCCCCCCCCCCCCCACCCCCCTCTAATGAAACACTCAGTGATTTGTGATCTATTGTGGAGTCTGCATCCACTGTTTACACTCCCACTGCCTATTAAAACTGTGTGAGGCCCAGAAAGACATTCAATTTAGTTCATGTTGGGGCACATTAGCACAGCGTTATCTCTTCCACTGGGCTGTTTTGTTTCTGAAGATTTAAAAAATGCTTCCAAACAAAGCTTATTTTGCTTATTTCTCTTTCTGTCTGTTCATATAATCAGTTTTATCTCTTAATTCCAGATACGGAGATATGAGAAGACTCATCGGCTTTGCTCTACGGGACATCTGGTACAAACTAGGTAAGAAAATCGAGTTTATATATACGTGTTTACACTCATCTCAAGGCATTCCTGGGGAGGGGGAACCAGTGGAAGTTGTTTTCTTTACAACATGGTAATAAGGGTTCACGATGTCAGCACCATTTCACATGGACAGGCATCAATATAACATAACTGTATAAATAAAATGCATAAAAGCCCCTGGTAGTCAGAGAAGGCTGCATGCACAGGATCGTATTCTGGAGATGGGAATCCCAGTTCATATCTCCATTATAGAAGGAATTGAATTAGGTTGTGTTGGTGGAGAGAGACCTGTGGAGCCTTCATGAGGACCTTCGTGTGTGTGTGTGTGTGTGTGTGTGTGTGTGTGTGTGTGTGTGTGTGTGTGTCTTTCAGGCAGTCACAAGATCTGTTTCATCCCCGGCATGGTGGGTCCCATCCTGGAGATGACTTTGATCCCAGAAGAAGAGCTGAGGAGGGCCACCATCCCCATCTTCTTCGACATGATCACCTGCGAACACGCACAGTCCGGAAACTTCCTCAAGGTTCACACACACACACACACGCACACAGACATGCTGGAGAACATTCCTCTCATGTCTGCACACAGACTGCCGGAAGATGACAAAATGCCAAATCACACAGCTTAAACACAAAGAAACGCCGGCTACATGCACATTGTTCTCATCCATTGATTTCCTGTGGCTCTTCATGAAGGTAAAAGAGTCACCCTCATTATGCTTGCATAATTGATTTTCTTCTTTTTCTGCGTGTTTGTTTTCTCCCCTCCTTTTTGTCTCCCTCCCCCACCCCTCCCTCCCTCTCTCCCTCTCTTGTCTTCTGTAGTTTGAGAATGAGATCATTCTGAAGTTGGACCATGAGGTTGAGGGAGGAGGAGGAGACGAGAGATACATGCAACTACTGGAGACCATGTAGGCCTGAGTATTATATGAACACAATTACAGAAGCCATGAGCAGCCATTAAGCCAAAAACATGGTATACCGTTTGAAAAGTGGTATAACCGACACTCAATAAGTTAACTTTGGACCAAACACTGAATATCAAGCCGGCCTCTGATACACCTGTGGATGCTTCTTGTCCGCCAGCCTCCTGGACTGTGCAGCAGAGAAACCCCTGCTGAGGCCACAGGTGCAGCACTTTGTTGCCTTGGTGAAGGGACTCCTCATCCGTCTCCTTGACTACCGCACCGTGATGAGCGACGACAGCCGCAACAACCGCATGAGCTGCACCGTTAACCTTCTGGTAAAGTCCCGACTCCTTTCACCTTCAAACCGTCACGGGCTCCGTCAGCTTTACGATTGTTTGTTCTCCACAACCGAGATGTTCAGCTGGGCTTTCTTAAACCTACGTGGGTGCAGATCCTTGAATTTCACCATGTTGCTGTGAGCCTTTCCATAATAATGCATGCTTTTCTGTAACCTTGTGCTGTTCTATGGAGCTACAGTATTGACCAGCGAAGGTGTTGATCTCTCACACACACACACATCAATAAAGTCATTATTAATTGAAAGACTAATACAAGAAGAGAGTAGTAAGTGAGTTTGTTCCCGACAGACCTCAGTCAATAATCTCCTCCGCACCGAAAGTGCCACGTCGATTTGATGATTTCATAATGCAACACTGATTTAATGTCTTGTCTTTCACGCCGGGGTCTTTGTTCCCCTCTTCTATACTTGATTTGTGTGCTGATAGATCTGACGGAAAGGATTCATCTCTGTGTCTGGTCTCTTTGCAGAGGGTTGCGTCAGCTCCTGTCTGTTCCACATCTTTTTCTCCGATGTGATCTCCTCATAAGATTCTCCCCCACAGTATACTCAAGTTTAGTAGCGGATCCCATCCACCCACCGTACGATTCACTCCTATCCTTCCACCTCCGTATTCTGTTTGCCTTCTTTGATTTCTGCACTTTTCTATGTGGATTCCTAGAATTTAAATTCTTCGAGGACATCTCCGAGACACCGAACAGTTAGGAGGATGACTTAATGATGAACTGTTGTGTCAGTTTGTTTCCCATGAGGAGTTCAGGCTGTTGGTGCATGACAGAGATGTTGGGCTGTAGCCTGTGGCAGCCGTCCGTTAGCTATTCTCTTTCATTTGTTCAGCCAGCTAAAAGTATTGAGAGGACCCCTTCCCCCCCCGGGGGGGCAAACTACTCCACTTAGGTGGTGCACACATACACACAACTAGTGTGTGTGTGCTTCTTCATGCAGATGCACTTTTCAAAGAGAACACAAATAGCCTCCCACAATGCTGACTAAAGCATGTTGTTCTAGCAGATACCAGGCCTTTCTCCATATGAAGTATACACAGATTGGCTCATGGCTGCCGCCTGGTGTGTTTTCGCTTTGTGAAGATGGCGCTGTTGGGACGATGTTTCAAAGGCGACTGCTGAGAGTAAAGACGTCTGACCTTCATGTAGACGGACTCCATCAGCAGGACATTGGCTAATAGAGTTAAAGATGACAAATAAACAATATGTATCTGACCTTTGCAACAGCAACAAAAAAAGAAAGCAATTAGATATAAATATGCATAGCGTATGCTTTGGATTCCCAGTGAACTTCACACTAATTGTTTTTTTGCATATTTGTGGTCGTATGCGTGTTTATGTGTGTGTATTGGTGCGTCTGCTGGCTCGTGCCGGTGATGCGAGATGGGGGTGACATCGGTTCGTTCCACTCCTCCGTTCTCTGAAGATGTCATTAAACTTCATTAAACTGGGAGTTTAACATAACGAGTGTGCGTGCGCGCATTAGGCATACAGTATAAGACACGTAATGGGCGCACACAGCCTGTTTAGACAAACACTCTCCCACGCAAATACAAAAAAACGACTACACTGATAATCAGTGCAGCTGTTCAGAATGAATTTAATAATCTGTATTTTGCATGTCGACTGCATCTCACCCGATTTATTCTTTCGATTTCACAGAACTTTTACAAGGACATCAATCGGGAAGGGATGTACATCAGGTATGTGCTGCATTTGACATGAAACACATTAACGTGGTGCATTTCTGTGTTGTAAGTGTGTGTGTGCGCGTGTGCGTGCTGCTCCATAATCTGACAAGGGATTATATGAGTCCCACTGAATTAATGTCGGAATCCACAGGATCAGCTCTCAGTCTGACTGGAGGGCGAGCAGAAAGAAAGAGAGGCTTGATTGGCGGGAGGGATGGAGGAAGGCAGGATGATGGCAAGAGAGAGAGAGAGAGGGTGGGGGGGCAGATCCTGTCAGGTCCCATGTGCTTTCTGGCGATGGCTTATGGACATAATTATGTGTGAATGTGAGCTCAACCCTGTGGTTAATCAGCCGCCTCCACCTATCCTGGGGAGAATACGCTTCACACGACCAGCTCGCCCGTTAACGCAAACAGACATAGTTTCATGGAAGTGCACATTGGGTCACTACGTAGGTGTAATAAACCCGAATGTTATCATATCACATATACAGTGCTGGCCGTATTAGTAGAGGCCATTCATGGATAATGAAACTTCAAACTCATTATGTTCTGGCCCAGCGGGCGGTCCATTAAATGTGCAGCTTAATTGCTTACATTAATATGGGAAATCAAACTAATTCGAACGTAACTACTGATAATTCCCTGTACTGTATTAATTATATACGACAAATGTACTAAATACTTTACTGCTTGTTTTACAGTAGGTATCAATCAAACTGTGACTCTAGAAAATGGCTTTCCAAACATTTAATTTTGTGATTTCAGTGCCACCTAGCCTCTATGTTACACAAAAGAATTAAGCTTTTTTTATTTTTAAATGGACTTCCAGTAAATCTGTCAATACGCTCCATAATGTACATATATGTACATCTATAAACCAGCAATGTTTCTTCCATTTGGTAATGATAAAACCTTCATTTAACATAGTTATTTAGACAGATGAAATTGATTTAAAACACCCGGATAAAGAAGAATGAAAAGCTGCCTTTTCCAACATAATTGGGTTTTTTGAAAACCACATCAGTGGTGAAAAGACAGAGAGAAATAGACTGAAGAACAGGAGGGATGATAAGCGAATATAGACACCAGTGAAGGGACGTTGAGATGAGCAGGTTCAGTAAGCAGATTGAGGTGCAGCTTGACTAAGTAATCAAACCTATGCAGGATTGTTCATTTGAAAGCATCAAGAAGCCGCTGCTTTCTTGCTTTGTCATCAATTCCATGGCAAGATAGTCCAGCCGGACACAGAAACCAATCAAAACAAAATCCAGGCACTGTAAAAGAGTACGTCGCTTCACTCGCAGCCTAATGTTCCCGTTTTCCTTCTTGTCAGGCATATTATGGAGCCACAAAACATCTGTCAGATCATTAAATAGACTATACGTTGACTGATGCTCTTAAATGACCTGTTTATGTTGTGTGCATATTTCAGGGTGTGTGTGTGTGTGTGTGTGTGTGTGTGTGTGTGTGTGTGTGTGTGTGTGTGTGTGTGTGTGTGTGTGTGTGTGTGTGTGTGTGTGTGTGTGTGTGTGTGTGTGTGTGTGTGTGTGTGTGTGTGTGTGTGTGTGAGAGAGAGACAGACAGACGGAGTGAGACTGTGTCACACCAGTGATTAATGCTTCATTTGCTTCAAGTTGCCCAGCAGTGACATCTAGTGGAGGAATATATACATTACATGTTATATTATTAAATCAACTTGACCTCTGTGTGTGTGCGTGTGTGTGTGTGTGTTGTGATCAGGTACCTTTACAAGTTGAGGGACCTTCATCTGGAGGGTGAAAACTACACCGAGGCGGCATACACACTGCTGCTCCACTCTCGCCTGCTCAAGGTAGGACATAGGTACACACACACACACACACACACCTACGCACACACACGTGTGTGTATAGAGAGAGACAGAGCAAGAGATAAGTTTTGTCATCTTAATGCTGGACCCAATGTCTTGCTCTGTCGAGTGACTTTTCCGTCACGAAAGAGACCCGTTTTTTATGAGCTGGTAAATGGTTGTTAAATCGCCGGCCTCCGAATGATTAAGCCCCGAGGTTAGACCCTGGCACGGCATCCAGCGTCGTGGGTGCAGCGCTATGGTGATTGATTCCTGTGTGTGTCAGGTTTTTTGTGTGTGAGCAGCATCACACAAGTGTGTGTTTGACCTCTGTTGTCCCTTCATCTCTTTTATGGGACACTTAGAGACCCAGAGAGAGGAATAAGGGCATCGCTGCCTCCCCCCTCTGCCTCCCTCCTCCTCTCTATCTGTCTGGGATCGTTACATCAAAGCAGTTGAACTCTGTAACATTTTTTATAATCTCCATTCATCTCCGGTGTCAGTCCCGTCATGCCCGCTTCACATTACTGGGACGAGCGGGCGGCATCACGCAGCACACTCTAATCCTCCCCCCTCCCCCCCCCTCCCCCACTTCCCTAAGCAGATAAAACAGGTCCAATAATATAACTCAGTTTTGGAGATTAGTGTGCACTTTTTCTTGGCTTTCTAAATTAAATTTGGTGTAATTTATGTGATGGAAGATTAACCATTGTCTCATTTATATAATAAATGAGCATTGTGTTGCTTGCTTTTGGGCACACATGGCTTATGACTAATATTGATTTATCACAGCAAAGAAACTAAGCTCTGGTTTCAACATTGTGATAAATGGGACGGTTAAAGAACAAAAATTGTCCGACTAACTTTCTTTCTTTAGGTTCAGCGATAAACAAGTATCCATACTTTGTCTCACTTTCCTGCTCTTGTTTTGATACTCCATCCCGTCTCCGTTCCAGTGGTTAGACGAGACGTGCAGCCCCCAGTTTGAGTCCCACGGCTCCCAAACGCAGCGGCAGCTGAAGGAAACGCTCTACGACACCATCATCGACTACTTCGACAAGGGCAAGGTCAGCATTGTTTGACACCAGAACGCGCCTCTCGTGCTTCACTACGCCTTGATCGAGTCAGGCTCTTCACTCTGGAGAACGTTTTTAGACTCAACTTTTTCTTTGAATTCCTTTCACAAAATGATCGAGATAAATCACAATATGAGGGAAACTACTTTGTTCTATTTGGGGTGAGAAAAAGCCCATGAAATCAGAATTCAATGCACAGACTTTTATTTTGTAAAATGTTCCAAATGTCCCATCGTTGGAAGGCACTGACCTTCAATGCCTTTCAATGATGAGGGTGTTAGATTAATTGTGTCTTCTCTATGAATGCTTGATTTTCTCTATAAGCTCTCCAGAGACGTTCATGAGATGAATCCCCACCACAACAGCTGCTGTCTGTGTATTAACAGCTGCTGTAATGAAGGACACTTCTTCCTCTCTTTGTGTGTGTGTGTGTGTGTGTGTGTGTGTTTAGATGTGGGAGGAGGCCATCACTCTGTGTAAGGAACTGGCTGAACAGTACGAAAATGAGATCTTTGACTACGAGTTGCTCAGCAAGAGACTGGTAATATATGAACCTCCACGCTGCGTCCTGCACATAATCTCACGTCGTTTCATTCTATGAGACGTCACCTGATTCCCTTTTATAGATGCTCCAGATGTTCTTGTGTGTAAGTGGGTGTTTGAAGGAATCCATTTAAGGTTTAAATAGCAGCAATAACACAGCTAGCTCACCTGTACTGGACCCTTTTGTAAATTGAATGCATCATTTTTGTTAATATGTATGTTGGTCAGGCAGTAAAATGCACACGAATGCTTACTTGACCTTTCAAATCAAACTTTTTCCACCTTTTACAATAACCATTTGACCGCCAAAGTGTGATTCCTCATTGGCTGCTCCACCTTCTCCACCTTCTCCACCTTCTCCACCTTCTCCCTTTCACTCACCTCTCCTCCTCCCCTCCCCACCGAGTTTGACTCTTTTCCCCCCAAAATCTCTCCCTTTTCTTAATATGACTTCAGCAGCGGCTCTCTCAGCTAATGCAGAATTTATGTGGTTATATAAATGACAGACAATGCCCTTGGATGCGGTGCGTTTTTATTTTTGCTCCATCTATCACCCTTGAAGGCCCGGCATTGTGCTGAGGGAAGCTTTGTCATTGGCACCAGCTGATAAAAAGTGCTGCATCTGAAACTCTCTCCTCTGATCTCTCTCTCTTTGTCTCTCTCTCTCTCTCTCTCTCTCTCTGCAGGAGAAACAAGCCAAGTTCTATGAAAACATTATGAAGATCCTGAGGCCCAAGCCGGACTACTTTGCAGTGGGCTACTATGGGCAGGGCTACCCTCCGTTCCTCAGGGTTTGTACAACAAGTGGACAAAATAAGTTCTCATGTTTTAGACACACACAGATTGTAAAAAGCACAAAGGTGTCAGTGAATCCCTTCCTTCTGCTCCATCTAATTAACCAGCAGGATGAGAACAGAATGAGACTCCAGGGAAAAAAGAATAAAATAATCATTACTTAAACTTTATCTGTGGCTTCAGGACAAGGTGTTCATCCACCGTGGTAAGGAGTATGAACGCAGAGAGGACTTCCAGAACCATCTGATGAGCCAGTTCCCGAGCGCCGTGCACCTCAACACCACCACCATGCCGGGAGATGACATCAGGAACTCTCCACTGCAGTGTATCCTTCTGGCAGATTAGCACACACACACAAAAGTTATATAAAGTGTCTTATAGCCTTGTGTAGTCGTGCACAATCATACCTTTCAGTTGTCATCTGGATCTATATTTAATTGGAACCCCTGTTGTAATAAATAATGTATTTGAATGACTTCGTGAAAGTCGTAGAACTTATTATATTTGATTACTTTTCTAATAAATGTTTTAAACCGGGTAATTAAGCCAGATGGTTCCTCAGGTTTGACATTGAGCATTTCAATGTTCATCGTACAGAAAAGTTGAAGCCCTTTTCTGATTTCAAAAGGAAAATGTTGGAACGTTTCCAGCCCTGAAAGCTGTTTATGTGCGCCTGGTTGCCGACACCAGTTAGTTAGAGAAATGTGCATTGATCACATGAGAGGATAAGTCAAACAAGAATGTACACAAATCCATGCATTTTTAGGCATTTAACTGCCATCTTCTCATTCATAAATTCAGGCTGTTATTACAGAACTAAATCCCCTTCAAACTTTATTAAGATATGAAACTTTGCAGGTTTAAACATCTTTTTTAACACGTAGAACTTGCTCAGATGTGTCTGTCAGCTATCAGTTTGTACATTCTGATTTCTTCCTGAGTGATCTGAACCAGACATCCAGTGTTTCACAGTGAATCCAGTCCTTGAGATTCCTCCACGCCTGAAGAACAAACCTGTTCCCGACCAGATCATCAAGTCAGTTAAACGTTGTCTAAACGTGTCTGTGTCACATTTCACTGTTAGCCATTTTTTCTTTTATTTCCCTTGTTTGACTCAAACCTCTGTTCCTCTCTTCTTACACCACATGCAGCTTCTACAAGTCCAACTACGTGCAACGTTTTCACTATTCCCGACCAGTGAGGAAAGGACCTGTAGACCCAAACAATGAGTTTGTTGTGAGTTTTATATTTGATGAAAAACGAACAAACTTTCATTATTTGTCAGTCTGAAAAGATGAGTTCCTATTCTGTAAAATGCTGGGATTTTATTCCATGACAGACTGTATGATTATACAATAAGACATCAGATTATATTATAAGAATTTATACAAGCATTTAAGATGCAACGTAAGACTCACTTATTACTAAAGTGCATAATTAGAGATCAGAAGACAGAAGATATGGCATCCTGTTATGAGAGTCATCTATCATTCTTGTTCCTTTCCATTCCTGTGTTTTAGTCTATGTGGATTGAACGTACAACCTTCACCACTGTGTATAAACTGCCAGGGATCCTGCGATGGTTCGAGGCTACTGACACGAAACATGTAAGTCTGTGTGTGGTCTGAATTTTTATTCTACACCTCCCACGTCCCCATCCTGAAACCCTCCTGCTCCCTTCCTTCATCGATCCTTTCCCTCATTTTTAATATCTCCCCTCCCCCTGTACTTTCCACCACTCCCCCTCTCCTTCCAGACCACCTTGTCTCCACTGGAGAACGCCATCGAGACCATGGAGTACGCCAATGAGAAGATCCTGACCATGATTAACCAATATCAGGCTGACTGGACCCTTCCCATCAACCCCCTCTCCATGCTGCTCAATGGCATCGTGGACCCGGCTGTCATGGGCGGCTTTGCCAAGTATGAGAAGGTAAACTGTCAAATCAACCCAAGAAACCAATTTACATTCCATTTTTTAAGATGTTTTTTATTGAAATAATATGGGAATACTGGGGTTAAAATCCATCCATTGCAAGTTTACTTTCATTTTGGCTTACATAACTAGAAACATTATTAGTATTAATCCTCAAACACCATTCAGTGTTATAATATAAGATACGGTCAGCGTTCCTAGAGGGTGCACAAGTGGGTGGAAAAGTCAGTAATTAATTTACAAACGGGCAGGTGAAACGTTTAGCCACCATTCTTTAAATGAGTGCTTAATATTTCCTCTGAATCAGGCGTTCTTTACCGACGAGTACAACCAGCAGCACCCTGAGGACCGGGACAAGCTGCTGCGTCTCAAGGACCTCATCGCGTGGCAGGTACTGAGCACGCTCACGCACCTTCACATCGCCGCGTTGCTTCGACCTGGACGCTCTCTGTTGACACCGCAGCATTCGTGTTTATAGATCCCCTTACTGGGCGGAGGGATCTCCCTCCACGGGAAGAGAGTGATGGACGAACTGCGTCCTTTCCACGAGCGCATGGAGGAGTGTTTCAAACAGCTGAAGAAGAAGGTTGAGAAGGAGTACGGAGTGAGAGAGCTGGTGAGAACTGAAAAATGTGATCCAAAAACATAGTTTTATTTCTCTTGTAAGGCCGGTCACAAAGTAATGCCGCGCTAATTAGGCTGCAAATGAGCTGACCCCGGCGAATTTTAAAGATCAAAGCACTTTCAAAAGCCTCTGAGCCTAGTGTTAATATGGGAGTTGTACCTTTTAAAAAAAATCTCTCCAACCAGAACGTGGTTCAGATAGACTTGGTGGGCCTGAATGTGGTCATTAACTTGTAGATTTGCTCTGCCCTTCAGAAGAGATTAAGCTAATGATGCAACTTCACTGGCTTTGACTTCTAATGATGTATTCTGCTTTGTCTCATGAACAGTAGCTGCATTTTCTTCATATAGAAATATATATTTTTAAATATAACTCTCTCTCTATTTCCAGCCGGAGTTGGATGAGAGGAAGTCCACTCGTCCTCGGTCCATGCTGCGTTCCATTCGTCAGTCCATCATCTCCATCTCCTCACTGCAGGGATCTGACTGTGTGACTCCAACCAAGCTCCATCCAGAACGGTAGACTTTCATACGCCTGAAGCTCTGTCAGGAATTGACATTTTTACAGTTTTAAGGCCTAATTTTATGATCCGCATCGTTTCTCCATACTTGTTTTTAATCATTTTAACACCATACTTATGGATGGAAACATTTGACCCCTATGAATGTATTACTCACATCCTCCCCAGGGACTTCCCCCCCGAGTCACCCACGTCCTGGACCTCCACCCTGCAGCGCTCCAGCGGGAGCATGAGCGGGAGCATGAGCGCCAGCGGGCCGGAGGGGGTGGTGATAGTGGGCGAGGCGGAGGTCAAGCTGAGGAAGAGTAAGAAGAAGAAGAAAAGGAGCAGCATGATCTTCATCACAGAGGAGAGAGAAAGGATGAACACGATGGACAGCAAACGGGTGAGGTTGGGTTTTAGTGGCAGGTCAAGATGAGAGGAAGAGAGGAAGTTTAAACAACAGAGCTGTGTCTGTGGAAGTGTTGTCACTGGGTTTTTGTGTGATCTCTGGCTCCCTCTAGCTGTCCAAGAAGCAGGAGTTCCGCAGTGACACCAACTTATCCGAGCCGAATGAAGGGAATGTGTCGCTGACCAACGCCAACTCCAGATCCCTGCCAGCCATCACAGGTGAGTCACACACACATCCACACCTGTAAACCCATGGAGGCCCTGAGAGGAGGCTCTCTCTCAGTCACTTTAAACGGCTAAACACTAAATCCTCTGTTGCTTCTGTGCGCAGGTCTGTCCTTGGCGGTGGTGGGGGGTGCGGAGGAGGTGGACTCACTCCGAGCCAGGAGGGACAGTAAGAGCATGTCTGTCTGTGTGACCTCTGACCGGACGGCCGACCGACGCTCCAAGGGCGTCATCAACCTCCTCTTCAAGTCCAAGGTGAGACCAGCGGGTTTCATGTGGCCCCATAGGGAGACGGCAGGTAGAACCATCACTCCTATATGCTAATTATGAAGCTACAGCCAGTAGATTGTTAGCTTAGCACAGTTATCTGGTTCTTTCCAATAGTAGAACCACTAAGCCGTGTTTATCTATGTTCATCGTACAGACATATAGTTCCTTTCTCTTCTAATTTATTACTTAACCAACATTATTACAAACATAATCCACAGGTGAATTATTTGGACATGTTTATACCAACACAATCTTTCAGGTGAAAATCAGTAACATTCAGTCATTTTACTCTTGTGTTTTACATTATGTCATGTTTGTTGGTTTCAACAGAGCTCCAAATCAGAGGATGTGAAGCCCAGTGACTCAACCAAAGGCAGTGACAATCACTTCTGAAAAGCTGTATTTGAATCTCCTGTTTCTATATGTATCGGTATGCATTTGCACTCACTCCCTGAGTCTGCCCATCAGGCTCAGTACTGCCGTTGCCTTAATATCGGTGATCAATAAAGACTATTTTTGTGGCGTGACCTTTTTTCCTGGTAATTCCAATGATTTCCAGACAAGCCAAATGCCACCTTCCCGCTTTTCAATCAATTCTTGCTTCTAGGAGAACGGGCAAACACAAACCATCCCGCCGACATGCTTAATTAAAAAGCTTCTCATTTCTACGCTTCTCGGCATTGTTGTGACTGAAGTTAATGGGAAAATAATCATTTGATACAGCAAAAGAAGGTTACCGTGTCCTCCCAAAGGACTTGATACACCAAACAAGTTCAAATGTCACTGAAGTACGTTTAATAGAATCTACGTAGATGAAGCCAGATTTATAGGAGAAACATTGCAGCCTTGAAGCCAGCGTGAAACTTTATTTCCTGACCTCTCTTGTTATCTGGCTCAGTGTGTCGGTGACCCCCACAGGTTCACTCATCCTGCAGGTCGGCCCTCATCTCACACAACCCAGCCCTTCAAAGTCCTCACAGATGGGGAGGTTGGCAGGAAATGAGCTTTAGCCTCACTTTCTTCAGTGACATTTTAACAAAAATCAATAGTTAAAAGGGCTTAAAGGCTGCTGCATTTGATGTGTATTAATTAGTCGCCAGTATAGTCAATGTGAGAGATAATGTAACGCCTACAATGGTAGAATATAATTATGTTTGATGAAATATCATTTTGTATTGGGCTGTTTTAATGGCTCATAGATGTGGATGAACAGCTTCTTTCCTCTCTGTTCTCTGTCCCGTCGGAGTGCGGATATTCAGAGGGTGATTAAGACATTATTATTTATTAATACTTCAGTTATCGGGTGCCACACTGACCACGTTAGGTCCTCAACGGACAAGTTAAAGTTGCAGAATAGCCTCTTAGGACTCGTCTAAAGGCCTGTGATGCATTTCCCTCATCACAAAGGGATTTTAGTCCAGACGTCCGTCTCACTTCTGGAAAAAAAAGAGAAAAGGATGGATTCAGTTAAATGATATGCTGTATGTGTGTTCAAGGACTTGGAAAGTTACTTCAATACTAATTGATCAAAATCTGGTGTTTAATTGTGTGAAGCATTGTTGTTTAGAAGAAGTAAATAGAAGCATGCTCACAAAGCTGTGATTTATTTGAAAAGCGTTACTCATTAATTGCTTATGGCTCAATGAATTATATAAAAACCAGGTAGAAACACAACTCCTGCAATTATTATTAAGTGTTATTTTTTAGCCTCTGAAGGCATGTCAGATTCTTTTGGTTTAGTTGCTTTTTTGGGGTTCTGTTTTTGTTTGGTGCTTACGTGTCGTTTTAATTGGTATTTGGAGACTTGCAGATGTTACAGTCAGTGTTAAGACTGTCGAAGGCACATTATGTGTCCCTGGGAAATTGTTAGATATTATATTAGTTTAATGACTATATTCTCAGAGCGTACTACAGGCTTTAATATGAGGAAGCTATCTTTTGCTTTTATTTAGTTTCAGTTTCATTGAATTTGAGGTAAAATAAATGTTTTAAACGATGAAATGCACACCCATTAAGAAATCAATTTTATCTAAACTTTCACATGATGTTGTTTTCAATATTAAAATATGACAACAAAGCTACAATCAATAAACCTGTTCTATAGAAAAGGTTAAATGTGTTCAAAAAATGGTCTTGGGAACATTGATTTATGATTTTTCTGTCAATAGCATGCAGTGAAACACAGCTGGCTGACTATTATTATTATTATTATTATTATTATTATTAATAAATATGAATGCCCCACAGTGACAGTTTTTTCCCCCCAAATATCTGTAAAAAAAAAATCTATCAATACATAATCAAAGCAGTTTAGTGCTCATAATCTAAAACCATCAAATAACTTAAAAGGGATGGAGTGGTCGGTACTCTCGGTGTGAACTGAGCTGCTCTGAGATCTGCCGGCTGCTCGTTGCTGTTGCGGCTCTGCAGGATGACAGACATGATTGAGCAGCTCCAACCGTCAGAAATCCTAATGACTTTCATAATGAGCGTCTGATGGCAGAGCAATTTCAGAATGCATCGGCTGTCAGTCTGACGGCGCGTTCGCATTCATGTGCTGATATGTGTTTATAGAAATTAACGGAGAAGTAATAAAGGTGCTAATTTGAAGAGAACGCGTCGGGGGGCGCGGCGGAAGACGACTCATTTACGGCCAATTTCAAACCGATTAGAGATCAGCATCGCAAACCTCCTCATTTGCAAACATTGTATACACGCCCTGCAGATGTGAGGATGGAGTTATGAACTTTGTCCACTAGGGGGCAGTAAAGCACTGGTGTAAGGCTCAAGGGGGGAGGATGATTCCACACCAGCATGCATGCTGTTTATCCTCAGAGGAACACAGACTTGAAAGAAATGATCTGATGGCTGTTTCTGGTCTGATGTAAGAGCAGGAAGGCTAGTTTTCATGTCATCCTCTCGCCAAGATGGCAGCCATCCGGCAGACACACCAAGCCTCGCTCATTACTGGAGCTGGAGGAAGTGATGCATACCGTTCACAGGCCTCCTCTCACTTCACCATGACATGCAATTCCTCCCGTTGGCCGGTGAAGCCGAGCACATCTGTCGGCGTGCACTCACGGGAGTGATGGTGCGACACGGCCACAAGTCGATTGCATTGATCTCCAAGTTCATGAAAGACTAAAAGGGCTGTGGGCTCTCTTCGGTCTTGCATCTTACATTCGGTGGTTAAAATTGTCTCCAAGATGTTGGCTTTTTCCCTCGATCCAGTGTTAAACTTATATGCACAAGGACAGTTTTCTCATTTCCCCTGCTCTCAGTTTGCCTTTGGTCAGCAACGTTTTGATCTATCTTCTTTTTTACAGCCAAGGTCTTAAGGTTTAATCCGCTAGTCGGCTAGCTTCGGTGTGTTCCTGCAAGAGAAGGACAGTTGGGGTTAGAGGGGGCGAGAGACTATGAATATTTGTGTCCTTGGTGTCTGGTATTAATACCAGAGGGTGGGACTAGTGCACAAGAAAGCCAGTGTCGTAGAAGAGATAGTTTGCAAAGTGCAGCATTCTTGTGTCTTGGTTCATTTGAGTTGACCCCAAATAGCGTGGTGGGATTATTTGAGTTTTTCTCTTAATATGAACTATTGCACAAAGAGGCAGTGGCTGTCTGAACTGCTCCATAACATGCCAATAATAATTAGTTTCACATTAGATACTTAATATGGTATTTCCAGAGTAAAATGGTTTTGGAATGACTAATTCTCAATATCTCAATATATCTTTTTAAATTCCCGCTGCAGCCTGTAGAGTGCAGTGTTGAAATGTGCCAGCAGAGAGCTCTTCTACATCCAAGGCTATTTGATGAAGGCTGAGACAGGTGTTTGACCCCGTCTGTTGAAGGCTGAGACAGGTGTTTGACCCCGTCTGTATGTGGTGTGACACACGTGCAGTGTAACTGAAGTTGCAATAATGTTGCGTTACAGCAGACGGCGCTGGACTTATAGGGACGTGCCCTTTGTGTGGTCTCAGCCTGACAGACCAGACGACTGGCTCATTCACATTCATGTGAGCATGTGTATGAAAAGTAGTAATCTCTCTCACAATAAGTACATCCACTAAGGGTTCCTCATAGCTTTGATTTACGTGTAAAATAGAATCCAACCGAGGCCGAGTAGATCAATCATCCCCTATTAAAGTGCACCTGCTAGTGAGTTTTTCGGCCAGTGCAGACCAGATTTACTGTACGCGTTGCACCCCAACGATATGACACACTAAGTTCTTTGGATGCACCGAGGAATCTGACAAGCTAGGCTGTTAAATTGCCTCCACAACTCTTTCAACGTACAAGTTATCAGCCGCCTTTCTCCTGTCCTATACACCCTCTACTGCCAGTTCGTGTTGCTCTCCCAGCCTCCTTTTAAATGTGTTGTTCTTACTTCTCTAACTCTCTGACAGGTTTCACAAACAGCTGACGGGGGGGGGAGCCGGAAAAGTGGAACATTGCCGCTGTGCGTTTTTATGGGGCTCCTTGGTAATCCTTAATCTGACAGCCCATCTCACCAGGATGCCTGTGAGTGTAATGTAGTGCATGCAATCAGTGTGTGCAGGCTTCTGAGTATGGGTTATATGTATAATATACTGCAGCACGTATACTGAATAATATGCACTGCGGCAGTCTTAAATCGCAGATGAAAGGCTGCCGGAATTACAGCATTTGCAGAACTAATGACAGATTTTGACGCACGGCTTAATCTCAGAATGACTGTAATGACACTTACATATCTGCTCCCATGCTGATAAGTCAATGTAGATTTTTTTTTTTTTAACAGATACTTATATAACTGCGTCTATAACATAATTCAGTCTCTCACCTCACTCAGAAAATATGGGGGACGTTAATCAAAAAGAAATAGACATATAGATTTTCTTTGGTGCTCTGAAAGCTCAGTTTCATAAAACTCACTGCGAAATGGAAATTTCACACTAGCGAAAGGAAGAGTCGGATGCCACGACGTGACAGGCAATAACCCACATGCTGCGTGTCGATTGAGGCGTTGGGATGAAATGCAACATTACCAACTTCTCGATTTGATGCAGTCTTTGAAGTACAAACGCCGTTGTGTTTGCCAAACACCTGCTGTACTTGAGCAGGATAGTATAGTGTATAGGGAGAAACCTTCTTAATGACCTGATGTCAGATCGGTGACATTTGATTAAAGATGCAGGATCAGAGTGTGCCATTCTGTGAACTTTCCCATTTCATTCCACCTCGTTTGCAGAAGTAAGCGGCGAAATGTGATCATGATTCAGCACCTTTAATCAGGCCTAGCTGCAGCCCATTCATCAGGATTTGTAGCTACATGCTGTGTAATGGTTGGCCATCCACAACAAATGAACCTGACCTGTTTTTAGCCTCTGAAAAAGGAATAGTTTAACATTTTTTGGGGGAGGGGATACTTATTCACTTTGTTGCCAACACTGTGAAGCTGTGTTGGAACCGGTAGTTTGCTTAGCTGTATGTGAGTTAGGAGTAGTGAGTGAGGAGTCAGCAGGCAATCGATGGCGGTGCAAAGCAGGCAATAAGAAGTGTTTTGATAATGCATGTGTCACCACAACCTAGAGAGGTCCTTGAGCACGCAGCCGTAGCTGGACACCCAATATATTATGCAGTCTGCTGCAGCATGCCAGATTAGCTGTGGACAGACACAGATGTGCACACCCACCCCCCCACACACACACACACATGGCCACACACACAATGTGAGCTTATCAAATAAAGTTTACACAGATTGCAATATGACAGCAAGAACGAATGCAAACACATTCATACTAAAGCTTCATGTGAAAAACTGTCAAGGGGCATGAGAGGATTTCTGTTGTGCTCAAAAGTAAAGGAACGATGTAATCAACACACAACAGAATGTCTTGTTAAAAGAGCTGCATTAAGGTACATATGTACAGTATCTATGAAGCAGACTGTACAAACTAGAACGGCTTAACCTTGGAGGGGGATGTGGCGCTGCAGGCAGGCATTCATTCAGACAGGAGGGCAGCAGCTCCTCCTCGGGTTGATTGGATGGATCTTCGGCGGCTGGAATTAACGTTGGCGGGATCCATGACATCCTGCAACACGCTTTATTAGGAGTGTGACTAACAAGCGTGACATTCCCAGGTAGCTGCAGGGCGAGCAGAGCAGCAGCAGCAGCAGAGGATCGTGAGTGAGTTTGACGTCTCAAATCGGTATCCTAATTGGCGATGGCCGTGCTGTGTCGAAGCGCGGCGTCGATGCAACGTGAGGCGCCACGCGGGTCGTGTCTGTGTGTTGCCACCAGATACTTCCTTGGCCTAATGACAGTCTGTGTCTGTGTCAGAGACACAATGGCAGCAGAGGAAATGGAAGAAAAGGGGAAGATGGAAGGAGACTGACACAAGAACATAATATCTGATGGTGGGAGAGAGAAATAGCCGGCGAGGTGACATTTTCATAAAAACAATGCAAAGAAAGATGTGCGATTGTGTTTGTTTTTGTGTGCTTCTTGAAAGCACTGAATGTTGAGTGTAATGTGTGTTTTGGTCCCAGGTGGAGGGATCTGAATGTTTGACAAGGTTGTGACCTTTGATCTAAGCCACAAGCCTGCGGTCATGAAGGACCTTCGTTTGCAGATGTTAGTCTGACACTTGGTTCACCTCGGGGAAACCTCACTCGTTTTATGCAAATCATGTTAATTTGACTGCACTGACAGCTGATTCTCCCCAGAGCAAATAGACTCCCTGGATTCAACCAATCACAGGCCTCTATTGACCCACGCTCAGGAGATTGTGTGGTGCCTATTGGAATGATGGGAGTTTTACACCTTAAGGGAAGATTGTTTAACAGGAATGTGTTACCTAAGACAATGAGGACACAATTAATCAAGATATACTCAAGTTTATATGAAAAAAACTCTGCATCCATATAAAGCAGTTATTGTCAAAGTAGCAAACAAAAGTAAACACATTATTCAACAGTAAAAAGTCATAATATAGCAATAATAGTTGGTTAACTCAGCATGTAAATTGCCAGCTACAGTTTTGGACCTTCGAGTCCGTTAAACACAGTGTGTATACATACAGGAGGGATTGTGTGAGAAGTCACAGCTTGGTCATTAATGTAAAATAGTTCCAGCCATCCACAGGGGAAATGAGCATACGCTCTGGGGAATCACCCTGGGTATCTGACTGTCCGCCCACTGATTAGGCAGTTGTCACAAGGGGCCTGGTTGCCAAGGTAACAGCCTTCTGTCACCTCCCGTTCTCGTCCGCTTCCTGCTGCTCGCCACTCTCTGCTGCGCTCTCTCTCTCCTGCACGCTCCTTGCCTTTTTCTTTTTCAAAGGGCAAGAACGCTCGCAAACTTCTCGCGCATGCGTCGAGTGTATCTCCATGTCTCTATTGTGTATGACTGTGTGTGTGTGTGTGCGTGTGTGTGTGTGTTAGCCACAGCTTGACTGTGTTATCAGTCCAGCAGAGTGGCCACTGGCTCCCCTGGTGATGGATTGTGATGCCAATCTGTTGCACCAGCTCGCAACAATTCTGTCAGGACTGAGCTGGAAAGACAGACACAGAAAAATGGTTCTTCAGCTTTCACCCGTTCACCCGTCCCTCCCTCCATATTCCTTACTCTTTGCTATCTTTACAGTGTTTTTTTCCCTTCTTTCAGCGTGTGTGTCTCATATGTGTCAAAATAAAAGACTCACACTAAGGTAGTACAGTAGATGCAATGACAAAATGTTCCACGCATAGCACCTTAAATTCGTACCAGGAAATAGAATGATAGATTTGGATATCTGACGCTGTTTATCTGCCGATTAGAATGAGATTGCCTTCAGGAGAGTGACATATAGTATATCTGGTGGCGCACACATCTGTAAAAAGCTCCAGGATATCAGAATCCAGGGGTTATGGCCCCTGATCCTCGGAGAACCCCCCACCCCCCTCCATCTGTGTGTGCCTGGCTGCCAGATAGATGCTGTGCTCTGCCTGGTACCAGCAAGGCATCGAGATTTCTTAAAATTATCGATGCAAAGTCCAGTATCTGCTCTGCCTTAAGCCCTGAGCCACTGGGATGCCCAATGCCAGCCAATGTCTTTGCCTTCCTTTTATTGTTGTCTCTGCCGATTGGCCGGTTCTTCTCTCAGCAGAATGTAATGGTGTAAGAGTTTATGGAGGACAGGCAGGTCCCGCAGGACGTCCAGTCCTCTGTATGAGTCTAATTAAACACAGCTTTCTCATTGGCGCCACTCCTTCCTCTCATCCCCTCTTTCTTCTTCTCCTCCCTCTCCCGTCCCCGTGATGCACAGTGGGCTCATTAATTACACCGGAGTTTCCAGATCAGCACGCTCCGTCTCAATGTCATCCTGTGGAGGAACATCCAGCCACTCACAGGCCTGAATACAGTAACGCTGACGCTCTGTTTGCACTATTAGTAATAAAAGGCTGCTGACTGAGCCGTTGCACCTGTTTTTTGTGTTTTTTTATTCTAGCCACGTAGTTTCTTCCCACTCGTGAGCATGTGTGCTTTGATGTGAAGTGTGTATCACAGATGGTACAGTCACCATTTGCTATCCGTCTGGCAACAGATAAACCTTTGAGGGGTTATGTTTCTTTTGTTTCGGCGTAGCCAGCAAATATCCGGGCCAAGACTTGCATTTCTGTGCGCTGTTCATTGTTTACAGTCTAATTAGCATCTTCAGACGTGAGACCAGTTGGAGTTGAGAGATGATGTTTACGAGCAGGTTGTTTTACCAAGCTGATTTCAGACCAATAAAAAGCTAAATTATCCTCATTCAATATCCGGTGGCTACATTTCAGCCTTTGGTTCTCCACACGGACTATTTACCTGCATTCAACCAAAGACTACTCCAACATGATTGGTCAACGCTATACGGACTACAAATAGAAACCAGATGCTACCTCTGCCAAAATCGTGTCCCGTTGTTTACAGATTCTACATCTGCACTAATATATGAAGACCAGATAGGAGAAGAGAAGGAAGATGCAGAACATTAAAAAAAGAAAAGAGAGACCATTAAAGAGATTCACTCTCCAGCATGACTAAGAAACACTTCAGGCTGAGTCATCGTTTCAGACGTTGCAAAGAAATTCAAACAGGAGTAAATCCTTGCTGGAGACGAACAAAAATGAATTTAGTATCAATAAAAACTCTGCAGAAAGAATTCCTTCATAGGCTTTGCCTTAAACAGAGAACTGATTATACAATGACAATAGACCAAAATGGTATGTTCCATTTTAGGGGTGTCCGAATTTGTATTGCCAGATTCTTCCAGGCATGAATATTGGAAATATATATTATATATTTGTATTTAATGACTAATACTGGTAAGAAAGACAGGACCTGTAGCTTTTTGCCTCTTTTTGGGATGAATTCTTAATTGGACCCCGTGAGGACTCGCATTATTGTAATGATACCTTTAAGGAATGCAATTTACTAATCTGCTCATGCTGTTCAAAATATAGATATGAAGAAATCCCCCACCAAGACAAATGCTTTACTGAAGAGAAAACCACCATGTGAAAAATTATATCAATGCTTCAAAAATCAAGCAGATGGTTGGTTATAGCAGGAGGAACGAGGAGTCAAAGGAAGACTTGGGGGGGAGCTTAAATGTCTGGATCAGCGGGGGGGGGGGGGGGGGGGGGGGTGTTTCCTCAGAGATGTTTTCTTCAAGTCTCTTGCCAGAGGTGAAGTTGTCTGAAAACTCCTGCTGAGCGGAGGTGATATTATCAAAACATTTACATTTACATTACATTTAGGTCATTTAGCAGACGCTTTTGTCCAAAGCGACTTACAATAAGTACATTTGTCAAAAGAAGGAAACAAAGAAACCACGACGTATCATTGCCGATAAAGTAAGAGATAAAAATAGAACAAGTGTTAGGTCCTCATCTGAGTAAAGTAGTACTTCAAGAGCAACAGTGCTAAGATCAGAGTGCTATAGGTAAGTTTTTTTTTTTTTTTTTTTTTTTTTTTTTTTTTTTTGGGGGGGAGGGGGGGTGTGTCGAGGGAGGGTGCTAGTGGGTCATGCTATGTAGAGTCAAGGTGAAGTCTGAACAGGTGAGTCTTGAGCCTTTTTCGGAAGATGGCAAATGACTCTGCTGTCCTGACATTGGTCGGGAGTTCGTTCCACCACTGAGGCGCCAGAACAGAGAAGAGTCTGGACTTTGCTGAGCGACATTTGCTTGATTTCAGCGATGGTGGTACCAGCCGGCCAGCTGAAGTAGAAGAGCGAAGTGCTCGCTTCGGGGCATGAGGTTTGACCAGTGTTTGAAGGTAGAAGGGTGCCGTTCCATTGATGGCCCTGAAGGCCAGTGTCATCGTCTTGAATTGGATGCGTGCTGCAACAGGGAGCCAGTGGAGGTCACGGAGGAGGGGGGTCACGTGGGAGAATTTGGGTAGATTGAAGATAAGGCGTGCTGCGGCATTCTGGATACGCTGTAATGGTTTAATCGCAGAGGCCGGGAGTCCGGCCAGGAGAGAGTTGCAGTAGTCAAGGCGGGAGATGACCAGTGCTTGGACCAAGAGCTGCGTTGCATCCTTTGTGAGGAGGGTCCGAATCCTGCGGATATTGTATACAAAAGCCACAACACAAATACAAAAGTCACAACACAAATACAAAAGCCACAACACAAATACAAAAGCCACAACACAAATACAAAAGTCACAACGGAAGTCACCTAAAACACGGATAAACTCAACTTCCCAAAATGCATTGCGGCTCGTCTGACTTCTGAAAAGTTTTGGATAATGGTGGACGATTGCGGTGATTCTGGCGACAGTCAGCAACAAACCGCGTACACGTGTAAGTATACTGTAACATGATTTTATGTTTCCAGCTGACGTTTAAATCGTATTGATAATGAACGTTACTTTATTGTTGTTGGAATTGTACGTTAACGTTACGAATCGAAGGTCCTGCTAGCCGGCTAGCTCAATGAAGCTAATTTACCACAGATGTTAGCGAGCGTAAGCAAGCAGCAAATGTGACGTTTTTACCGACGTTAATTAAGAAGATAGTGCTTATGTTAAAACGTGGTTATTTATTAACTAGCGGTGGTAAATAACGCGGCGCATCGTTGTAGTTAAAGGGAGGGATGCCCCATCCGGTGGAGGGAACGATAAGGAGAAGTTCACCGGCAGGAGGGATGCTGCTCTGAGACGCTTCACTTAAGAAAATGTGGTATTAAATGTGATAATTCTCATATGCAGGGCTTAACTACTACTGGTGCATATTTAGCTACGCAATGATATAAGGTTGAACACCAGCGTATATAGACGGGAGATGTCCTGCTCTCCTGAGATGTCTACTCTCATCAACTGTAACACTTTTCTATGTACTGTTCTTCATATAGGATGTTTCTTAAAGACCGGGGATGAAGGGAAGGTGGAGCTAGATGAGCTAAGAAGAAGTGGGAGACCCTCAAGCAGAAATACAAGGTGAGTTGTAAGCAGTTTAAAGTATTGAACTCTACATGCTTGATGTGCACTATAAAATAACCAAGATGAAGTTTTCTTTCTTATAAATAACCAGGTAAAGTCAGTGCTGGGTAATATCAAAAATGTGTTAAAACATCAGAGTCCATTCAGTTGATCCCATGTGGTACAGTATTACAGTACATATTATAATATATGACTAGTGGTCAATAGCTGAATCATGATTATGAGAAGTGTTTGTATATGTTGTTTATAGGAACTGACAGTGTCAGCACTGAGGGAGGAGAGGTCACTGCTGCACACTGGAAGTATTTGTTGTCATGGATGAGGTGATGGAGCAAAGACCTGCTATTACCCCACTACACCCCATCTCCTCAGCCATGATGCCGACCACTGCAGCAGGGTCTCTCCCCCAGAGCAGGAGGGAAATAGACTTGCAGGCCAAAACACGAGTCAACAATCATATATATATTCAGATATTTATTATTTAGATTTGTACAGGTCATCAGATATATTCCTAAAACATTTAACAGGAAACATTTGTCTGTAAGAACTACTGTGTGGCATTACTTATAAACTGCACTACTGATAAACACAAATAAAACCTCAACAATAATCATGTTCCTGCAACACAGGGATCTGGACATTTGGAGCAGACACTGCAGCTACAAGCCTCTGATGATGTCCCAGGACTGCTGGAGAATCTGAGGATGTCCCAGGACTGCTGAAGTGGCTCGTTGGCTTTGTTGCAGTCACCCCCATCACCACCGTGGAAATATGGACATGGAACCCATCCGTTTTTTTTTTCTTCCAAGTTTTATTGATCACATGTTTTGTAAAAAACAGCATTCTTTACATACAGTGAAATTAAAAGGGGTAAAGCAATCTGTCTGTCACTGCAAAAAAAAAAAAAAAAAAAACTAAGACTTGTATAAATAGTAATTTTTAAAAAACAGGCATCTACCTAAGGCGATGCTATATAAATAGCTGATAAAAAAAAGTATAGTATAAAAAATGACTTAAAAAGTGCAGGTGTTTTTTTTTGTGTGTGTGTGTGTTTTTTTTCAGTGCATAAAGTGCCAATTAAAGTCCATCATGGTTGAGAAGTCTGATGCCTGCAGGAAAAAGCTCTTCCTCAGTGTCTGTCCTGGCCTTTATGCAGTGTTGGCGTCTGCCCGACTGCAGCAGGGTAAAGAGACCAGCATTTGGGTGAGAGGCGTCAGGCCTGATTTTCCTTGCTCTCAGCCTCACCCTCTTGCTGTACATTTCCTCCAGCGTGGTGAGGGATGCCTCCCTCTGCAATGCAGCTCGGTCCCGTGCAGTGCAGCTTCCATAGCAGGCTGAGGTACAACCTGTGAGGATGCTCTCAATGGCTGCGGAGTAGAAGGTCCTCAGGATGGAGGGGGAGACCTTAAACTTCCTCAGCCGCCAGATAAATTACGTAAACTATATATAAGGTATGTTCTGTTAGTAAGCAGTGGACGAGGTTCTCCTTGGAATGCCTTGAAAGATGGAGGTCCTTCCTTAAATCCCGTTCCCCAAAGTAGAGGCCCTGCGAGGGAACATGAGTATTGACCTGCAGTACAGCCCTCTGGCACCAACCTGTAACAGAAAACACAAGATATTACATTTATTCTGAATGTTTTCCTGTTAATTTGTTGATGAACGGTACTTATTTCTTATCATACACGTATTGCAACCTGATCTATGAACATTAATGATCGATAAAAGCTGCTTAATAGTTGCGATCGATGGCGAGTGAAAGCAGCTACTCGGGTAAGAGGAAGAAAGCGTGAGAGCGCGCACATATAAAAAACTGTAGAAAACAAACACATATTTTGAAATATTTAATTAAGTGTAATACTAATCATGCTTTATATTTTCATAAGTTATGTCCATTAAATGGGAGCAAGAACCGAAATCGATTCAGTTAAGTGAGAGAAGATGAGGACGAAATGTCAATAAAGTTAAAAAAAAAAAAAGTAGTATGAGATGTGTTTGAGGTCACTCCCGTGGTGGCATTTGTATTTGTGTTGTGACTTTTGTATTTGTGTTGTGACTTTTGTATTTGTGTTGTGACTTTTGTATTTGTGTTGCGGCTTTTGTATTTGGCTTGACACCTCTGGGCCACCGTAGCTTCTTGCAGCGCTTGGCAGCGCGGTGCACGGTGGCTGCAACCGGCTTGTCCACACCTCCGCTACAGTGGAATGTTTCTCATTGGTTAAAAGTTCAATGACGTGTGTTCAGGTCCGCACTCGGCGGCCACCTTGTGGTGAAATGATACTTTTTATTTTGGTCGCTTTGATCTCATGGCTTGATCTTAAGTTCCGTGAATTGTGTTGTGAGTGGGCCTATTATATGTGAGGTCTGGTTAATACAAACAGAATTATAATACAAATATACGAAATATACTGGAAAAAAGGAATGCCTTCCACATGTTGCCTTGCGTGTGTGTGTGTGTGTATATATATATATATATATATATATATATATATATATATATATATATATATATATATATATATATATATATATATATATATCCTCTTTGGTTTGCTTCTGTGTTCTATCGCTTGAGCACCATAGTCACGTTGACTTTGTTGTCCGACTTGACGGCGTTTGGCTGCCGTCTCTTTTAGAGCCCGCCCCCTCAGACACCTGCAGCTCTCGTCGGCGTGGTAAGTCAAGTCAAGTCAAGCCAAGACCATCCCGAACAAGCCTATTCACAGCTAACATACGAGCTAACGTAGCGCTGCGTCACGTACTCACGCGTTGACGTAACCGGCATTTTTGTAGTCCCTCACGCTGCGGCGGCGGCGCTCAGCAAAGCTGGTGCGGCCGTTGCCCAGCAACGGATGCCTAGCAGCGAGCTGCGCGCGCTTGTCGTTATCTGTGTGACGCTACGTTCCTTGGCTTTGGTCTGTGACGTCGGGGGATTCTGGCTTTGGTGCCTTTGATTTCTGCCTTTGATGTCCGCCTGACGTAAGTCATCAAATGCTATAAATTAAGTTGCCTCACCAGGATCATTAGAGCGACGGACAGAGGAGAGAATAATAGACATAGAGAGTGAAGGAATCACAGAGGAGATAAGGAAATCCTTATTACCAGAGACAGTGAACGTATCACAGACAGTGGAGATGAACTACTCCAAATCATCCCGAGTGGAGATGAAGTCAGCTGGGACCCCAGAAAACATGGAGGACTCAATAACCCCTGTGGTGGATTTGTCAGCCGTCAGATCACTCCAGGAGAACATTGAGAAGGAGATGCACAAGTGCCTGAAGGTTTCCATGAACATGCCAGCCACCAGGTACGAGCAGCTGCAAATGAAAAGCAGGGAGCAGATCCAGACTTTTGCAGAGGAGATCATTTACAATCTCGCTGTTCAAGAGACCATGCTGGGGCTCGGGAGGAAAAGAAGGGAGTCCCCCGAAGAAATGAGGATCAAAATCACAACGTTCCTTGTAAAGTACTTTGTGAGAGCGTTTCTGCAAGAAGCGCTGGGACTCCTGAATGAAAAACTGTTCCTGGACAGCAAGGTCATCATGTCGATGCAGCAGAGTGTCGAGGACACCGGCCTCATCGACTACCTTGTGAAGGTGCAAGCCGCCAGTCAGCATGAGTTCCATCCGGTGTTCTTTGGAAAAGCCAAACAGCAGATAATTGCACGGAAACTGAGTGATGTAATCTGCAGGCGCCTGGGAGCGGTTGATGAGGCACACTCTCAGATGTTGTACCTTGACATCGGGGAGACCATGGTGGACTTCCTGGATCTGGCGTGGAAGTGTCTGGACTTGTATGTTGACAGCATCGCCAGAAGAATAATGGCGTCTTTGCCAAACTTTGAGTCACGGGCACCGGAACCAACACCAGAACCAATCCCTGAACCAACACCAGAACCAATCCCGGAACCAACACCAGAATCAACCCCGAAAACAACACCAGAATATGTCATCGCCGACAGCTGCAAGAAAGAGGGGCTACCAGCAACATACTTTCTGGACTGGTCAGTGGACATGCTGGTTTTGAAGCTCTACGTGAAAGCCAAAATAAGCTTTCCAAGCAAAGCCGCATATGCCATCACTGATCGCCTCCTTGAAGCAACGTTGCCCAGAGTGGAGGATGCCGGTTTGAAGCCCACCTTTAAAGCCTTGAGCAACATGGTCGAGGTGGTTCTCAAGAGCCTCTGTAAGAAGTTTGGCAGTGCAGAAAATCTGCTGAACTCCCTAGAAAAGGAGGATTCAAAACTTGTGGACTACATTGCCTCCACCATCGTAGATCACCTGACCAAGCCTCCAAAGAAGTTCAGGGACTTGCGCAAGTTCTGCTCGTCTGTGGGCAGAATAATGACGGGGCATAGCAGACCGTCCCAGGGCTCTAAGGCCTAAGAAGGTTAGCGGTCTCATCCGAGAAACGGGTTTTCGCCGGGAGCTCCGGTTTTCCCACATTCAGTGGATCTTACGATTCACCAAATAAAAAAACACCTTAAATTTGGCGTTCAGCTTGAGGTCGGATTTAACCTTGGAGTTTAAGCTCCAATTCCGGTCCTGCACCGATCCACTCTTCCCCTGTCGTCTGACCTTTGTGTTAATTTGTTAAATCTGCCAGCGGCGTTTCGCCCTGGTAACACGTCTTCACTACTCCACGACTCTAAGTCTTGCCTCTGATGCGCCTCTGTGACGAGCTTTGTTGCCGTCTTAGAGGTGTAATATTCTGTTGCATCTTTGGGGTGGGCCAGGTCTTGAGCTGTCAGGACCACCTCAGAGGTCACTGGGGAGAGTGATGGTTTCATTTGAGTCCATCGGCTCTCCTAGAAAGGGGTTTTACTCCGGGTGCTCCGGTTTTCCCCCCCAAAAAAAGAAATTGTCAAAAGATAAAACCAAACCGATCATGGACCTTCGGCCTCGGGTGCTCTGGTACCACGTACTCTTATGAGCATCCTTATGTTGGTTCATGGTGTTCGTTATGGACAGTCCATGACTAGCACAGAAATATAAGAACAAACGACCACTTGGATTTAGATCAGAGAAGCGTTCCTCCTTATCACGCTGCTCCAGGTATCTCTATCGTTGCCCACGTGCACAGTGAAGTCTCCGAGCAGAACTATGGAGTCCCCTACTGGAGCCCCATGCAGGACTCCATTCAGGGTCTCCAAGAAGGCCGAACACTCTGAACTGAAGTTTGGTGATACTGGGCTACTGCGAGAAAACGATGCAGTATGCTGACGACACCACTGAGGCGCCAGAACAGAGAAGAGAGGGCTGTTTTACACTTATGTGAGGTTGATAACTAACTGTTAAAAGAGTTGGTTAGAACGTTGATGATAACAGCACAGCAGACAGCTCAGGAGGAAAAAAACTCTTGTAATTAATAACCTTAATGACTTCATAAACATTATTAATTGCACCTGTACTTTTCTTATCATTAGTCAACATGTTGTCAGAAAGCTCTCCGACGTAAAGCTGCAGCAAATGCAACTCTTAACTGGACAGATGGGGATGACGAAAAGTCTAGAGCACATGTCAAAGCAAGTCAGCAGTTTAGGAAATACAGGGAGGAAACGGCAAGCAATTATCCCGGGAGCAGACAGGTGTTGTCAGAATGGTGACAAGGCTTACTGCCATTTGCCAGAGCATTTCAGGAACAGGGGCTCAATCCTGTGATTTTGCAATGCACTTCAATTTCAGGCTGCAATAAATAAAATAATACCACTCTACAAAACATGCCATAAGACTAGTATCAGGAGCAGTGAGAGCAGGTTGTGGAGAGCCCTCTGGTCATCCGGAAGGAAAACAGAGCAGAAGGCTTTTTTTTTGTCCAGCAGTAAATACATAGTGACAGATAGAATCGACAGAGAACGGATCATACATTTGCCTCCAGCAAATATACTTTATACTATATAATATATAATATACTGCGGATAGGTTAATTGGTGACTCTAAATTGCCCGTAGGTGTGAATGTGAGAGTGAATGGTTGTCTGTCTCTACATGTCGGCCCTGCGATAGACTGGCGGCCTGTCCAGGGTGTACCCTGCCTTCGCCCAATGACAGCTGGGATCGGCTCCAGCCCCCCCGTGACCCTAAATACAGGATAAGCGGTAGAAAATGGATGGATGGATGGATGGATATAATATACTTATGTTCTCTGATACAGTTTTATAAAGTTGGAGATGTTTCCTTCGACGATTCCACGATGGAATTCAAACATAAGAGTAAAATGAATAAATACAATTTCATTGCAGCTTTTGTGCATCATGAAAGCTGTTTCACACAACGGTGTTCCTCTTATGATAGGCATGCTGAATCGTACAACCCAATAAGATCAATAACTAATTTGGTGTGTCTTGGACATGGATATCGGGATAATAAGTGAAGGGAAAACCATTAGATGTAATTTGATTGGGTTTCAGACGCCCCAGGATACAAATTGAGGAGAAATGACTCAATTTAAACCTTTAATTTACGTTCAAAGATTAAGCAAACCTTAAAACGTTGAGCCTGTTAAACCCTTGAAAGGAGATTCATTGACCGCGTTACCATGACCGTCCTCACTAAAACATTCATCTTTCATGATTAAAATGAAAACTCAAGGGAATATTATCAGCAGCTGCAGATTTGATGCCTCATCTTCAGTAGATGACAGATACCAGGCGTGACGCACGGCACATCAATAGAGCCGGCGTTCATATCCACTGGTAGATCGGAACCGCTGCGGCGGTGGGAGGAGATGGAGACAGATTGCATCGTTCCCTCTCCCAGCTCCTTATCACAACAGCCGCACTTATCTGCTAACAGTGGGATGATGTTATTAGAAGCCCTAGTGAGTGGCGGGAAGAGAGACGAATGACTGGAAATGCAGAGAAGGAAAAACTACGAGAGCCGGATAAAAGTTTCTTGTCGAAGTTGTGAATGGGGGGATTAAGGAGTGATAGTGGGAGATTGCACACAAACCAGTGTTACTGTAAATAAAGCAGGTGCTGGGTATTATTCTTTTTGTATCAGCGGCAACAATAGCAGATATGTGTAATAGCGGCAGTCAAGTCAAAAGAGAGATCCCACCAACGTCACTAGAATAGTACGTGACTACTCCATTAAACTGTCACCGACTGCATTTCCTGCATACATAAAATACATGCAAGTATAGTATGAACATTTCAGAGAGAACACCTGTCCGTGCACACGTGTTCTAGCTTCAGGATGCAGTTGGGGCTCAGGCAAGACCCCCAGGTCTATCAGTCGCCATTACATCACTTTCTGTGTTGCATTATTGAAATATGCCGGAGGGAGATTTCTGGCAGATTTTGATGGTGTCGTTCCCGTTTAAACAAATGGAAAACTTACTTACTTTGTATTGATTGGAAAGCTGCAGTGAACACTGTATGATTTTGCTGAAGCAGAGGGTATTTTGTCCGTCTTTTGAATATTCTGTAATAATTGAAGGGTAGTTCCATTGTGTCTGTGTGCATAATGTAATCCATAATAGCATGCAGCAGCTGCTAGTTCAATTGAAAGTGTGTCTGAAATAAGTTGTGCACCTGGGGAGTGTGGGCCTCGGATTCCTGCTGATGCAAATGGCTTGTCAGTCGTGAGGGAAGAGGCGTACGGCGGAATCGTGTGTTCATGTTTCTTGCTGTCAGGTTGGGGGGGGGGGGGGGGGGGGATGATGGAGGTCTCATCAATCCAACAAAGAGAACACCCCCTTCACAATATCTCATTTATCCACACAAAGCATGGCCATGCAAAGGATCCAGATCCCGAGGGGGCTGTTTGTGTTTCTGTGAGGTTCGTTATGATGGGACTACTATACAAGAAGATTTCTCTAAACACAAACCCAAATGAAAAAACGGTGATGGTGTTGCCTGCTGGATAATAGTCTAGCACGCTAACTCCCTTAGAACCAGAATTATTATTTATTATATTTTGGTTGTGCAGGCTACAGATTACACGAAAGTTTTAAAGTGGCAAATTTGCTAGTTTATTACGATGCTAACAACCGGCATTTCTGCTAGCTAACTTCCCATGAATGTCGCTTTTATCCATCCATCCATCCATTTTCTACCGCTTATCCTGTATTTAGGGTCGCGGGGGGGCTGGAGCCAATCCCAGCTATCATTGGGCGAAGGCAGGGTACACCCTGGACAGGGCGCCAGTCTATCACAGGGCCGACATGTAGAGACAAACAACCATTCACGCTCACATTCACACCTACGGGCAATTTAGAGTCATCAATTAACCTATCCCCATCTTGCATGTCTTTGGACTGTGGGAGGAAGCCGGAGAACCCGGAGAGAACCCACGCTTACACGGGGAGAACATGCAAACTCCACACAGAAGGAACCCGGGCCGACCCGGGAATCGAACCCAGGACCCTCTTGCTGTGAGGCGAGAGTGCTACCCACTACACCACCGTGCAGCCCGTCGCTTTTATCTTTCTAATTAATTCATCCCAACTTGTGACGCTTTGCTAAGGCCCTTAAGGTAATGGCTGTTGATGGTTATTGTTGGTTAATTTTATATGGGCCAAATTGTCATCTTATTTGTGTTTATTGAGCAGGTAGTTTGCCTAAGCTAGCAGTAGCTTTCACTTGTTGTCATAGCAACGGCAAACATCCGGGTCAAGCTACGTGATTACTTCCTCTATGACCGCTAGCTTAGCCAAACCACCCGATCAACAAACACACATACCGTAAGATGACAATTTGGCCCATATAAAATTAACCAACACTAACCATCAAGAGCCATCACTCTAAGGACCTTAGCAAAGCATTGACACACTGGATGGATTAATTAGAAAGATAAAAGCTACATTCATGGGAGGTTAGCTAGCATAAATGCTGGTTGTTAGCATCGTAATAAACTAGCAAATTTGCGAGTTTTAAAGTGGCAAATTTGCTAGTTTATTACGATGCTAACAACCAGCATTTATGCTAGCTAACCTCCCATGAATGTAGCTTTTATCCATCCATCCATCCATCCATTTTCTACCGCTTATCCTGTATTTAGGGTCGCGGGGGGGCTGGAGCCAATCCCAGCTATCATTGGGCGAAGGCAGGGTACACCCTGGACAGGGCGCCAGTCTATCACAGGGCCGACATGTAGAGACAAACAACCATTCACGCTCACATTCACACCTACGGGCAATTTAGAGTCATCAATTAACCTATCCCCATCTTGCATGTCTTTGGACTGTGGGAGGAAGCCGGAGAACCCGGAGAGAACCCACGCTTACACGGGGAGAACATGCAAACTCCACACAGAAGGAACCCGGGCCGACCCGGGAATCGAACCCAGGACCCTCTTGCTGTGAGGCGAGAGTGCTACCCACTACACCACCGTGCAGCCCGTCGCTTTTATCTTTCTAATTAATTCATCCCAACTTGTGACGCTTTGCTAAGGCCCTTAAGGTAATGGCTGTTGATGGTTATTGTTGGTTAATTTTATATGGGCCAAATTGTCATCTTATTTGTGTTTATTGAGCAGGTAGTTTGCCTAAGCTAGCAGTAGCTTTCACTTGTTGTCATAGCAACGGCAAACATCCGGGTCAAGCTACGTGATTACTTCCTCTATGACCGCTAGCTTAGCCAAACCACCCGATCAACAAACACACATACCGTAAGATGACAATTTGGCCCATATAAAATTAACCAACACTAACCATCAAGAGCCATCACTCTAAGGACCTTAGCAAAGCATTGACACACTGGATGGATTAATTAGAAAGATAAAAGCTACATTCATGGGAGGTTAGCTAGCATAAATGCTGGTTGTTAGCATCGTAATAAACTAGCAAATTTGCCACTTTAAAACTCGCAAATTTGCTAGTTTTAAAGTCGCAAATTTGCCACTTAAAAACTAGCAAATTTGTGACTTTTAATCTCAGAATATTGCCCACCTCTCTTGGCTCCGTTTTTTTTTTTTTTTTTTTTTTTCAACAATGCCATCGTAGTTTTCCCCTTGTTTCTGTTTTTTTTTTTTTTTGCTAAGCTAAGCTAACATCATACTGAGCACACAGGTGTGCGACTGGTATCAGTCCTTTCATTTAACTCTCGGCTAGAACGCACATTACCATATTTATTAAAATGTCAACTACTCCTTTAACCTTTAAAGTTTGGATTCTCTTTTTAAACGGCAAATGGTATTTTGTAGAGAAAAATGTTCATATTCCTCAAAGAAAGTTATCAGTGCTTTCATAAACGTATTAAATACGCCACATCGGCTTTGAATCCCTGTCACTCGATTGAATGTCTTTCAGTTTAGCATCCATCCATTATCTGTAACCTCTGATCCCATTCAGGGTCCCAGCTGATAGGGTGAAGGCGTGGTTCTCCCTGGTCAGGTCGCCAGATCACAAGGCTGACACATAGAGACAATCAACCATTCACGCTCATATGTGGAGTCATCAGTTAACCTAACCTTCATGTCTGGCCTGGGGGAGGATGTTGCTGGAAAGGAAATACACATCCATAGATGTTTCTGAAAGCTGCAGAGAAAATAAACCCCATCTAGTATGACTGTGTTGCTCTGTGCCTTGAAGGCACTTCACAGGAAGTCATGTTCTAAACAAAATGATCTGCCTCATAGATCTTTAAAGCGTATTTGTCCTGCCGTTCCTATTTGATAACAACATGACACTAATATACTGTAGTACCTTTTATGTTCATTCACTTTATTAAACTGCTATTGGCATGAGAGAGTGTTTGTGTGTGTGTGTGCTACCTGACAGTGATAATGGCTGTCATAATTTACCATTAGTTCGTCATAGAATCTGATAGCTGTTTAATCAGCTGTTCTATTCATCCTTAGGGGGTTTATGAGCTCTTGCAAGTTATTATTATTATTACAGTGTGTGTGTGTGTGTGTGTGTGTGTGTGTGTGTGTGTGTCCTACTTTTCTACGATACATGGTCATGACTGTATTATGTTTCTGAATGCACACTACCTTTTTAGCCTTTACATCCTGCATACCGTGGATTGTGCAAAGTCTCAATTACTTTCTCATTAATTATTTCCTGGTTACATTTCCTCATGCCTGTTTTACCTCCATTTTCCTGCAAGTGAATGATGAGGTCATCAACCTAATCGCTCCGTCACTCATACATGTTATTTACATGTTTCTAATTTACAACCAAAGCCAGCATGTGAAATGAGTGCAACACATCAGCGTGCCAGAAGGATTTACATCCGACTAGTGGTATAATGTGGTTTACTGTGCTTCCTGTGTGCATGTGTGTGTGGACTCTGCATACATGTTAATAGCATTGGGTGGATGTATAGAGCTGATGTACAGCCGAGTGAACTGCATTATGCAGCAGTGTCTCCCTACAATATGTTTGAATGTAAGCTGGTCTAAGAAGTCCACAGTGTTCTACTCTTACTTTCTAACACTACTTTTGACATTGAAGAAGGTGAGCAGATCTCAGCTGCCTAACAGTGAAATGAGTTGCGTCGGCTAATTGAGCGCTGCTTAACTACCGTGGCTAACAATAATGGGCTGAAGACACTGTCTCAGTGTGCAGTGATCCCACAGAATTAATAAGCTCAATCAACTCGTGACATTATTGTGAAAAATGCAAACGCAATATATTACGGTGACCAAGAAAACCCACAAGCTGTAAACTACAGGCTAACACACCTGTAGGCAATCTTAATACAGAGTCACGAACAGGATGCTAAACAAATACAGAGAAAGAAAGTGATTTTATTCTGTATGCCAGAGTTTGAATTTCTGACTCGTAATGTGGAGACAGCCTGTGTCCACAGTAAACTAATGAGCAGTCTAACCAGCAGCGCTGCCCTTACTACGGAGCTGAGCTGGCGTTTTGTTGTTTGGCTTCTCTAATCAGTTGATGGCTTTACTTTCATATTTCTCCCTCAGGGCTGACGAGTCTTCACAGCAGCTAACCAACGGGGGAAGTGCACGCTTGTAATCTCTACTGTATACACGCTGGAAACAATCAAATATTTAGTTGCACACGCATAGAGCGCTGGTACATATGCACATAAGAAAACATTGACATATGTCTATGTAGATGCAATTCATAAGAGTGAGCGCTTGCAAAAATACTCCAAGTCATCAAACATGCCTGCATTTGTCTTCATCAGAGCTGCGATGAGGAAAAGAGACCCGGGGTGTTATTAGTAACGCTTCAATCTTTCACTCCATCTCCTTCAAATCAGATGTCATATTGTCTGCTGAACTATATTTGTTCCTTTTGTCTCTTGCCTGACTAGTAGTGAAATCCCATCACACCAAGCTGACACCAGAACAGACAGACGAGGACAGACGAGGGCTCCGTTTCACTGTGAGGCTCATTCATCTTAGGAAGCCAGTTCCCATCGTGCTCTACGCTGGTTGTCTGTATGTGCAGTCTGGGCTGATTACTGCGGGCAAACAAACACATGTAGCCGAGCTGACAGAGTATAACATATCTGTGAGTGTGTCTCTCTCCGCGGTGGCAGGGAGCCTCAGAGGAACTGTGTGTTTGGGGACCCAGGGACATTTGGACAGCAGATTTAATTTGATGCAGATGTGTGTTTTAATGGTCTGGCGAACACATTCATGTTATTAAATTAAGGAAACCCCCCCCCCACACACACATAGAAACACATCAATGCATAAACACATAGAAACACAGAGTAATTATGGCCACCGGTTTTTACGGCGCATGGTGATTTCTCCCCTTTCCCCCCTCTCTGCCTATAAACATGTGTTCAATATGAGCACACTCTCCCTTTGTTTGTACAACCCTTCCCAATTTCCCATTCATATTTGATCACTCTTCATGCTTAAATGAAAGGTAATTGTAGCTGCCAGCTATCTCTGGCTGCAGATCAGAAGCACAACTGGAGCCGGCTGCAGTAAACACTCACCAATCAGAGATGTGGTAGAAACACACGTTGTGGCTTTAGCGCCTTTTTTTTTCTGCGATTGCTTTTTTGCTCCATCATATAATATAATAATAATAATAATATATTAAAAATGGCTCACGGTGATGCCATACCCGAGTCAGCAGACATTCTATCGATGGTGAGCTGATGTGTGATTTGAAAATGAAATCTTTGAAATACATCTGAATTCAATTTCCTCAATTTGTACACAATGTCGAGCAGTGATCTCTGATTGGGATCCTTTTGCTTCTCATATGTTTCCGGTCTCAGATGTCTTGATGGGTTTCCAGTTACCTCAACTCCCAGTGCATGTTATTACAGTATACTATGTCTGCTGTTCATCAACTCTTATGTCCTTGAGTGCGAAAGCAAACTCTCAACCGACACGCCTCTTTGAAAAGGGGAAATAGGTGTTTCTATTCCCATGGGAGAGATTGTACTTTCTTACTTGTTGATTGAATTTGGCTTGATTTTGAAAGAGGAGAGATGGAGGAAAAGGGCACATTGGATTAAGTGTTTGTGGTTGGTGACGATGAGACAAAGGAGAGAAAGAGACAATGTGAGTAGCTGCGCTTCCATAAGTCTTCGATGGGCGCTAATGAAAACTAATTCTAGATCAGATACTGCAAGCGCCGGTCTTATCCTCGCCCTCTTTTGTCATTCCTCCATCGTTCTCCTCTCACTATTTTCTTCCTATTATTATGAAGTCCTTCTATGTCTCTCTCTCTCTCTCTCTCTCTCTCTCTCTCTCTCTCTCTCCTGATAAAGGGGAACGTAGAGGCAAGCGAGAGACGAGGGTTTCCTAATACCCCTGAATGTGCTATTATATTTATTAGGCCTGGAGCCAAGCTTGACGAATTTAATTAGCTGTGAGGAAAGACCCTTTTCTACTCCGTATAACTACCTTGAATACATTTCTTTTCTCTGTTTGCAGAGAGGAGCAACACTCCACTTCCTCCTTAAATGTCAAACTTAAATATTCTCTGGGTGTCTCTCAACGGAACATCTCCCGTTGCTGCATAAGGGAATGCATCTTCAGGAATAAAAATGACTGTGTTATAAGGGAGAGAATGGAGGATTGCTGGAGGACACTTCAATCACAAATCAGATCATCATGTTGATGAAGGAATTATCAGAGAGAGAGGAGAGATTTATGAATGATTTATTAACTGGACTTCATAATATTCGATAATAACCTGACATTAATACATTGCAGAGCCTCTTTCCTGTTTGTGTTTGCTTTGTTGAATTGATATTGGTGTTCGATGGCCTGATAGCTTTTACTGGTTTACCTGCTAATGATTGTTAGTGAATTCATTCATTAAACGTGAGCAGAAAGAATTTGTGTGTAAACCGTTCTCAATCTCGTCCTGCCCCCGACTGCTAGAGCTTGTTTAAATAAGGAAGGCACGTAAATGTCTCTTATCATGATCAGACATTGCAACGTTAATGCGCTCTGTTATGGTCACAGTGGCAGATGGCTTTAAAATCCACTGTCTTGCTGTCCTGCTGTATTCCAGGAGACGCTGAGTCACTTTGGGTAGTTCCCAGTGTTCAAGTAGACATAAGAGACAATTCATTATTTTATTTTTTTTACAATATTTGTGATTCTCAAGAATTCAAGACAGATCGAATAAGCGTAGTTTCACACACGCTTCCTTCTGGCCTCGGGTTGAGATCTTTAAAGATAATGATCTGTTGATGCTCCGCTATGCTATGTCTCAGAGTTTTTGATGCAACTTTAAATTATATTGAATTCATTTCTGTGTGGTTCAGATTGAGAAATGAGTTGCACAGGATCCCTATGTGGGCCCGAGGCTGGAACACTGAGCAATATAACGTGTGAGCTTGACTAAAAGAAGACAAATGAGGAAGCGGGAGAGGAGATTAGTTTCCAGCTCGGCAGGGGCAGCCCAAGTTAATTAAACTTTGCGTCTTGTTTAACACAGTTTAAATAATTTATTAAGCCTATTAGAGAGCGAAAGGGGACGAGAAGGAGGGCTGGAGGAGAAAGCTCCTCTTTCATTTTATCAACCTGGGAGTCATTTGTTTTATTTTCATTGCCTCCAATCGAGAGCAAAGCCTGTAAATGTAACGAGGAACAAGTGAGTGATCCTCTGAACTCCTAGCCAAGTTTAATATCTCGCTTTAGGGTGGCGTACGATCGATTTTTAATTCTTTGTACTGTATTTGGAACATAACTTTGAAAACAAAATGAGCCACATTGTAACGTCTGTGAAGGCAGTATTTCAACATGCAAGTTCAAATAAGGCTTAATTATTTATGGGTGAATACATTTTTTTTGGCCTCTTCTCAAAAGACAGCCTACATGCCTGTGTGTGTGTGTGTGTGTGTGTGTGTGTGTGTGTGTGTGTGTGTGTTAATTAACTCCCTTCACCTCCTGTCTCCCTCTGACACAGCGTTGCTTCCTGACTGCCTACTTAGAGGTGAAGAATGTAATTTGAATGTCAAACTGCTGTTTGTCATCTCTCTAGAGGAATTATAGAACATATTCATGTGAGTTTAGAGAACGGGCCTTTGTTTTGGTGCAATTACTTTTTCTGCTTCATGAGAAAATAATTGCAACCTTTTAATTGATGTGAGCCCTTGAGTGTTGTTGATTATATTTTAGATGCTGCATGATTTAGTGCGTGCATGTGTGCGTGTGTGTTTGTGTGAAGCCTGATGACTCCAGGTTGAATGGCAGCCATGTTTCCTGAAAATATGCTGACTCCCTGGTGATGTTGAATAGAGTAGTGACAATAATTAGACTGGCAATAACCGACAAATATACGGCTCAACTCTCCGAGCGGGCTACAGCCGCCTTTCGTCCTTCCTCAGTTTAATTTGCAAATGAGGTGAAGTGTCACTGAGAGATAAGAGAGAGACAGAAGGATGCATAAAGTAGCAGATAGACAGGCACCGTGAGAGACACAGAGCTGCGCTGCGATAGATAAGCCAGGCAATTCTTTGGCAGCTCTTCTCATCTCCTCTTCTGCTTGAATGTGGGGACAGAGTAACCTTTTTAGGAGCAGCCCCTCCCCTCTCCTCCCCTCTTCTCCTCCTCCCCCCTCCTCCTCCATCTTTATTTCCAGCCTCCAATTTAAACTTGAATACTGAATCTTGAGACACGCTTGAGACGGGGGTTGGACTTTAATCCTCAGACCCTGGGTCCCGCTTTCCGATGCTATCCCCAATCAGCTTTTCTTCCTCGCACTGAATCTATTAACGTCTCAAAACCAAATCACTAATTATGAGTGAAGTGATCTCATCGTCGGAGACCTCGGGGAGGTGAGGGGTGGTGGCAGGGTGACGGAGAGAGATGAGAAGATGAGTTTTTTTGTAACGGAGTGATTTTTCTCCCACGAGTGGCAGATGCTCCTTCCCTGTTGCCGTAGAGGACGATACAATTGAGTGGAGGCAGCGGATGAACTGAGAAAAGTAAATTGGGTGTGATTTCATCTGGGAAAACACCTCTCTGCTTTCATTACCGCTGAATGCAATCTTTGGTTAGGAGATTAACGATATCAGTGTAATCAATATGGCTGTGACTCTCGTTTCTCTGTTTTCTATGCCTCTGTGCCAAGGAGAGTCATGGCCCAGGCGTTCTGTTTTTGGGTTGTCCATCTGTCCATCTGTACGTGTGTCTGTACATTCATCCAGTTGTACCATTTTCTGGAACTTGATATTTCTGGGACGCCAATCTTTGGCACCAATATCCACTTGGACTCGATGCTGAACTGATTACATCTGGGCTCGGCAACCTGAGGCACAAGAGGGTTTTTTTTTTGGAGATGTTGAAGTTCCCTCTCATCTGCATGCCAAATGAGCTCTTTCGCTGGCAGGCTCATGGGGCTTGTTATTGACAATCGTTTGATTGATTTTTTTCTCTCCCCCATCCACATTCCACAATGATCCGCCTCTGATTAGCTATTACTCGTTCTCTTTTGCAGAATTAGTCACGTTTATTGGCGATGGGCTAATGATTTCAACTCAGATGTGGATGCTTTCATATGGATGCCAGCCTGCTTGTTTAATGCATCCTCAAATCAAAATGGATTCAAATTTGGTGGTCAAAGGTCACAGTAACTTCACAAAACCCTCTGAAGGTATAAAATAATGAATTGATGACATTTTGGACAGGCACAGATGTAAACCTGACTGATTGGTGGAGGCATACAACCTCATTCTATCGTTTTCCAATACTCTCTTTATTTCCATACTTCTGCTCCTGCTGACTCTGACTCAGCCGACAGACTCCTGCAGATCACAGTGTGCGTTGCGTGCTGCAAGAAGTAAGTCTCCCATTCTTAACTTATTTTCTTACTTTCTCTCCCTCCCAGCCTGCCCTCTGTCTCGTGTCAGAGCATATCTAAACCTTCACATCTCATCTATATTTTACACAACACTCTGCCTTTGTCCACTGCTGTCTTTTCACTCTCTCAACTCCCTCGTTTCAGGCCGGGCACATTGAGCAGAATGAGGAGGACGGGGAGAAAGGACAGACATTGTGCCTTGGGAATGTGGTGGACGGCGGAGGCTTGCAGCACAATGGGAGCTGGAGAAAGAGGGAGGCATGAAAGCTAAATGTGCCCAGCCCTTGTGAATGTAATGATAAGTCCTATACTCCAGTCGGTGGATGAACACCTGAGCTCCGCTGCTTTCCTAATTGGCTGTTTGCGAGGGGAAACACATTCACGTCTCATTCTTTCTTCCTCTCTGGGAATATTAAGGAGAAGAAAACAATGTGAATGTTTCACATTTTCAGCATTTTTTCCACAAAAATCATTCATGAATTCTTCAAGTTCATTTTTTTTTCAGGGCTGATCCAACCTGAGCATCTCTGCTGACCGTGTAACATCCAATTCCCACACACTGAAGCTGCCTGCTGTGAGCGAATGGATGCAGCTGAAAGTGGAAATGTTGAGTTTGACCATGCCATTGACAAAGAAACTTTATTTAAAGCGTATCAGTCGATAGGGGTGGCACGGTGGTGTACTGGATAGCACTGTCGCCTCGCAGCAAGATGGGTTCGGGTTCGGGTGTGGAGTTTGCATGTTCTCCCCGTGTGAGCGTGGGTTCTATCTGGGTTCTCCGGCTGGGTGTGAATGAGAGTGTGAATGGTTGTCTGTCTCTACATGTTAGCCCTGTGATAGACTGGACACCTGTCTTAACCCACCCTGCCTTCAGCCCCCCCCCCCCCATGTAATGATGGATTGATGGATCAGTCGATAGCTGACCTTTTCTAAGGTTGGTACCGGTTCCCTTATTGGATGGCTAAATAAATGCATTATCACCTGACTTAACATTGTTTGTTGTTTGTTGTTTTTTCCCCAGGTTTTCATCTGACAGACACAATCTGTGAGACGGTGGTAAAGCCTAGCTTTTGTTCCACTGGTACCTAGAACCACAGTCCGCCTTGTTTAACGAGCAGGAACCTTGACGAGCGGTAAGTCGGCAGGGTAAACGATGCTTACATTTTATGGGGGATGCATGCGTTGAACACAGCGTGCTCTCCCTGCCTCAGGAAGAGGAGTCTTCATCATTATCTCTCGTGCTGTGATGCACTGTGTCATAAAAATAAGACAAGTACAGGCTACAGTCTCTTTCTGTCACATCGTGGATGACTTTCAAATCTGTTACAGTAGTATATATATATATATATATATATATATAGCATTGGGGCAGAGCAATGAAGTCCTGCTTGCATCAGCTGATTGTCATCAGCTGCCTCATTCATACTTCGCCATCTGTGACTCAAACATCAGCATTTATTCATCAGATTGGTTTGAGAGCTCACTCAAAAGGCAGCAGCCTAGTTCTGCCAAATATAACTATATGAATACTGATTACTTTTAACTCTTGTGTTGGTACTTGTATTTTTTTTTTTTTTATCAGGATATATAAATCAAGTATCCATCCATCCATCCTTTAAAAAGTCTCTTCCAAAAACTGACTGAGCTACGATATAATAAAGAAATTGTTATAACATCATAAATTGTAATTCCCAACCCATCAAACAAACATCAGACTTGGATGCACAGTTATATTTTTGCACTCATGTACAGATTATTATATTAGAGTTGGAAGACAAGTCTGTGATCTTGAGCAAAGCTCCCTCAAGAATCCAAGCATACTGAAGGACTCTGCTGGGAGCTCTAAATCCCCCGTCGTGTTCGTCTGGTAAACACATGAATCTATGCAGGATTCTGAGAAATGCATGACATCATATAAACCAGACAAATGCAGAGGTGTTTTAACAAAATAACAGGATAAAAAACAAACGAGAGGATTCCCACTGCAGAATAGCGTGCACCTTGAAGTAAATACTGTAGCGTTGATTCATTTTTCCTATTCAGCTAATAGCAGGTGCTGACGTGGCACATATATAATCGGATGCCGGCGAGCTGAGGAAGCATCGCTGCGACTGCCAGCCCGTGACCTCATGCGTGCAGAGCATCGGTGATGTGCTGGTTGTGTTGTAGGAGGTGTGAGGAGCGATAACTGCTCGTGGGAAGTGGATATGTGGATATTTCTTGCTCCCTTCGTCTTCCCAGATTCCCCCGGCAGCGGTGGGATTCAAGAATCAATTATTGATCATGCAGTTAAGGCTAAACTTGTAGCACACAGAAATGTGTTTGTGATATAATGTGCTCAGTGGTCTCGGTGATTTTGTATATCATTTCATTACCAGGCAGTCCATCACTCTCTTTCATTAAACGCTCAAGGCTACATGCCGGTATTTCTCTGCATTTAAATGCCCCGGGGGGAAAACTAGACAAGTCCTTTCAATTTCACTGCAAGTTAGTTTCTCACTCTGGCAGGTAGCAGTTGAGTACCGGCTGATGCGGGTGTGTGTGTATGTGAAACCTTTATTAAACGATGGCATTAATAATGGGCTCTCTGAGCCTCCCAGACTCTTGTCTTGCATTTGAATCCGTACGCACTTTCGATTGAAGTCTCTTTAAAGAATGAAATGATTTGATTTTGTGTTTGGTACGACTTCTCAGTGGACGCCTTGAGCGAAGCATTGACATGCCTGATAGCATGAGCCTGCTTTCTATGCTATTTCTATTCCAAGTCAGCACAGATGAAGCATATGAATATGCTAATTTCACGTACAGCCAACTTGAAGTCTTTGTAGTAAATCATTCAGGTTGTAGATGGGGTGGAAAAGCGTTTAGAAATCAAGAATTAAGTTATAAGAGTTACATTTTTCATTAAAAAAAAGGAACTTATCTCATTTTGTTGAATGATTGCTTTTCATAAGATGCAATTTTGCAAAAGATGTTGTTCCACTCAACCAGCAAGGGAGCTGGGGACTATAAGAAGGGATGCTCTGTGCAATTTCCTGAAAGTATGTGTCGTTTGCTGAAGCCCTTTGAGGCGGTGGCCAGAATATGTAAGTAAATATCAGCAAGGAAAGGGCGGGCAAACACCTAAGCTGATTGTTTCCTCTTGTTTCATGGAGCAGCATTTAACCTCAGGGCAAGTTGAGTGTAAAAAAACTGCAACTTGTCAGCAGCATTTCATCACGACTAAGAAATGTGCTTTTGCTCACGGCGAGGGACATGGCTACGTCAGCTGTTATCTCATTGGTTGCACTTTGAAAGGTCAGCAGCCACCAAGGTCAAAGTTGAAATTATTTGAATTTAAACTCTGACAAAGCTCCTCCAGAGGTTTCATAGTTGTTGTAATCATGACAAGTAAACTGCTATTCATGTGTAACATCCGTGGAGGGAATTCTAGCATACATTAGTTTTATCTATTATAGTGTGAAAAACAAAGAATACAGTATGTTTTCTAACTTGAAAATGTCAAACATGAGGTCTATTTTTCATATTCCTTATTCATCAATCAAACTGATTTCCGGGGCTGGCTGTTGTCTCTTCCGACACCACGATCTGTCACGGAAAAAGCACTCGCTAGGAACTCCGCAAGTTTCTGTCACTTTCATTTATTTCGTCGGCAGTTGTGAGAAAGGAAAATCGAGCCCAGCCGCTTCATTCTCTCAGCACCTATTTTCAATTTACAGCTTGTATTTCCCATAGCTGTCAAGGCTGGGCGAGACTGAGATGAGGGGGTTTCGGCGAAGAAACCTGAGGTGTAACGAGCCAGTTGTACAGCTTGGGTGGGTTCACCACGAGGGACGGATGTATTGTGGAGTCTTTATATTGTGAGGAGACACCGAACCTTAGTGTGTTCTGCTGAAGTGATACCTGAAATTACCTTCTGGGATGATTTACTCGCCCGTGTGTGCTTGGAAGTTGGCTGTAAAAAGTTTCCATATAGTGATAAAGTACATTTTTAATGCATTTTTAACCCTTAAGGTTCACATCCCCAGTCATATTCTGCACCTATTATGAGAGCTGGGATCGGCTCCAGCCCCACCGAAACCCTGAATACAGGATAAGCATTAGATAATGGATGGATGGAAGATTTGTACAGTTCACACTGAGCAATGACAATCTTATTTTGCAGTTTCCCTTCACACAGTGACCTCAAATAGAAAATATGATAGTAAAGAATACAAATACGTGCTAAAAACAAAATAAAGACCTCCATACATCAGTCATCAGTCATCCAACTGCGACTTTTAGCGATGAGGGAGAGTGGAGCCAAAGTCCTCTGCAGCTCAGCTCTGCCACGTTGTAAGATTTCCCACTTTGTATTGGTGCAAAGAAATGCAGAGGATTTGATTTAAAACCCCCACAAACCTAAACAGCTCTCAAATATTCCGTTTCACTCTGGAATTGTCTTTGTTGGGAGGCAAAGACGCTCTAACTTCGGTTTCCCCCCAGGGACTTGGATGTGTTTCTGGCGACATATACATCCAGAGCTCCCAGCTGTTTGGAGCAGCCTCGTGTCAGTGTTGATCCTCTCAGCATAAGCCACTGGTGAGGATAATTGATGGCTGGTTTTACTCCAATGATCTGCTCTGCAAGGAGGAATGAAACGGCGTTCTCCGCTTCACACGGACTGCTGCTCTCATCCCCAGAGCGCCAAAAATGTGCTGCACTCTTACGAACAGTAAATGATACGCCAGTGTGCATTTTTCTGTGGAAAGGCTGATTGTTTCAGACCCACCATTTCCAAGTGGATGTCAACACGGCGAATGTCTCACGGAGCACATTTTCATTTAGGAATTAGTCTTTTGACCCTCCGGTGGCAGTCCCCACAGGGGGGGATTTTTTCCCCTGGTCCTTGAACTGCACATTCGATGTTTAACATTTATTTTTACCCTTGAAGTCTTCCGTCTGCTGAATTTACAAATACAACAACATACACACACAAACTGCAACGCTCAGGAGGAGAAGCCATCATTTTCCATAATGACTTAGAGTCACATGTCAAGGTGGGGATGTATTGAATCTACCGAAGCAAGGAGAGAGCAGTATGGACATTTATAATATGAGTAAAGCTCATTAAGTTGTAGATAAATGTATATTCCTCCTGATATCCCGGGCAGTTAGTGTGGATGCTGCAGACTCACTGGGGCACCTGTGAATCTGAGAGTGTGCTTATATGTGAATAATAAATGATAATATGGCTGTACACTGCAGGGGGGATTTGAACAATTCCTGCTATTTTTCCTACAAGACCATTTCATATGTAAATGCAAAGAAACATTTTCTCAGAGTATTTGTTTGCATGATTTTGGATGGTTTTGTGCGATATCTTTAACAAAAGGTTGGCAGAATACCCCACTGAATGCTGCAAGCAGATGTTATCAAAGTTTTAAACACTCCAACGCCTCTCCCATTGTTCTGTTAAAATATGCATAAAGTATGTATCGGCATGAATATCTGCCTGCTTTTTCAGCCTGAGCTGTAAAGGATCTTACTGGAAAACAACAGAGCATACAGAGAAAACTGAAGAATGAATCTGTAGGGAAACATCTGCTGTCCTCGGGGGAGTGCTGCCACCATTGATCGCAGGACATGTCATTGATCAAGTGACCCATTAAATTATCATGTGGTCAATGAAGGATGGGAGTCATTGGCTTTTGTGCCCTTACTTACACACACTGTTTAAGTCAGGTTGCCAGGTTGTGACCATATTTACCCTCGACAGACAGGAAAATGTGCCACTTTTTAGCCCCTTCCAGTCACTCAGACACCACACTGAGTCGACAAATCCTGTTTTTTTCCAACATTTTTCCCTCCAAGAAGCCACCTCCAATATCTAAATATTTATCCCCCGTGTTTGGATTAAGATTATGATGTTGAAGCCAACAACGATGGTCGAGCTGACAGAATAATGTGGGTTTTTTGGTTCCAGGATTTAAAAACATCTTTTAATACTTGAATCCAGAATAACTTATGTCTCAAACTACTGGATTTGCATAATTATGTTTTGCAAGGACCCAAAAGCACCTCAACAATGATGCAACCAGTTTTTGTGAAATATGATGTTGTTTTTTTAAAACACAGTGACTATGAATCTGAAATGATACCCTCTATAATCCTATTAAATATTTGATATGTTCTGCAGCATGTGACCAACTCCCAGAAGATGTGTGCCTCCAGACCGTATGGAATAGTGATTGGAGCTGGGACTAGATCAGCTGAGAGCAGCACAGCGTCTGGCAGCAAAAGAATGAATAGAAGTGTGAAAACAAGATGTCAGGAAAAAAATGACAAAATACAATGGGAGAAGAGAATAAAGGGGAGGACAAAGGTGAAATAATAGGAGTGCAGAGGATGACCTGGAGGTCAGCACTGTAAAGAAGGTAGAGATCCAGGAAAGAAAGAACAGAAAAAAAGGAGTTCCTCATGTCAGAGAGTGGGACGGTTCAATGAGTGGACAGCTCCATGTTGCTTAGAGCAAGAGACAGAATATGCGTCTCCCTCAGCATACTATATGGAGGGGAAGAGGAAAAGATCAAGGCAGAATAAAACTCAGGAAAATCTATCCAAGATGTCTTTGAAGTGGACCAAACTCTGAGGATCTTAAAACATTTCTTTCACCTCAATCTGAACCAAATCCTCCAACTCCTTCACCCACCCCATGATATTTTAATTTCCAATTAATATATCATAGATGTGTTTAGGCACTTCAAAGCTAAGGTTAGGGAGTGTGGTCTTGGTTTGCTGAGGCAAACACCTGTGACTTTTAACTGTGTTTCCTCCAGTGTAAGTGATAGCTGGCATCCCCAAACTGGCAGATCAGCTATCTGCTGTCACAAGAGGATGGAAGGCTCCCAATAGCTAGTCCAACAGACTAGACCGACTCAGCTGACAGAGGGGTTCATCAGGGAGGAGCTGAGTTCTCTACCAGATGCTACAAGCACCCATCCAACGATGCTAGATGTCCTCTCGTCCGGTCCTGAAGGTAAAGGGAATCAGAGATGGTCTCTGCTGATCTCAGTGTCTAGGCAGGTATGATTAATTTTGTATTATTATTAATCATACGTACCAGCAAGAAAGAGTTCTTTCATGTTCGGGCTGCCAAAGAGGGTTGGAGTGGTGATTAATGTGATCCTACTTGATGTTTGCTCTGTTGTAAGATGTAATTGAATCAGACGTCTCCATCTGTCTCCCCGCCTTTCACCTCTATCCGTCTTTTCTTTAAAGGGGAAATTCGCCCCCTTTTATGTGGACGGCCAATCAGTGCTGATGGTAAATGTAGTCCACGGAAGAAATACATTACCCAGTGCATCCTATGTTGACGGAGAAAACTGATCTCTCCTGCTGCTGAGCCGACAACGACCTACACTCAACAAAAATATAAACGCAACACTTTTGTTTTTGCTCCCATTTTTCATGAGATGGACTTAAAGATCTAAAATTCATTCCAGATACACAATATTACCATTTCTCTCAAACATTGTTCACAAATCTGTCTAAATGTGTGATAGTGAGCACTTCTGCTTTGCTGAGATAATCCATCCCACCTCACAGGTGTGCCACATCAAGATGCTGGTCTGACATCATGATTAGTGCACAGGTGTGCCTTAGACTGTCCACAATAAAAGGCCACTCTGAAATGTGCATTTTTTTGCTTTATTGGGGGTCTGGGGACTCACAACCAATCAGTATCTGGTGTGACCACCATTTGCCTCATGCAGTGCAACACATCTTCTTCGCATAGAGTTTATCAGATTGTCAATTGTGGCCTGTGGAATGTTGGTCCACTCCTCTTCAATGGCTGTGCGAAGTTGCTGGATATTAGTGGGAACTGGTACACACTGTCGTATATGCCGGTCAAGCACATCCCAAACATGCTCAATGGGTGACATGTCCGTGAGTATGCTGGCCATGCAAGAACTGGGACATTTTCAGCTTCCAAGAATTGTGTACAGATCCTTGCAACATGGGGCCGTGCATTATCTTGCTGAAACATGAGGTGATGTTCATGGATGTATGGCACGACAATGGGCCTCAGGATCTCATCACGGTATCTCTGTGCATTCAAAATGCCATCAATAAAATGCACCTGTGTTCTTCATCCATAACAGATGCCTGCCCATACCATAACCCCACCACCACCATGGGCCACTCGATCCACAACATTGACATCAGCAAAGCGCTCACCCACACGACGCCACACACGCTGTCTGCCATCTGCCCCGAACAATGTAAACCGAGATTTATCCGTGAAGAGAACACCTCTCCAACGTGCCAGACGCCATCGAATGTGAGCATTTGCCCACTCAAGTCTGTTACGGCGACGATCTGGAGTCAGGCCAAGACCCCGATGAGGACGACGAGCATGCAGTTGAGCTTCCCTGAGACGGTTTCTGACAGTTTGTGCAGAAATTGTTTGGTTATAAACCAATCGTTTCAGCAGCTGTCTGAGTGGCTGGTCTCAGACGATCTTGGAGGTGAACCTGCTGGATGTGGAGGTCCTGGGCTGGTGTGGTTACACGTGGTCTGCGGTTGTGAGGCCAGTTGGATGTACTGCCATATTCTCTGAAACGCCTTTGGAGACGGCTTATGGTGGAGAAATGAACACTCAATGCACGAGCAACAGATCTGGTTGACATTCCTGCTGTCAGCATGCCAATTGCACGCTCCCTCAATGCTTGTGGCATCTGTGGCATTTTGCTGTACGACAAAACTGCACATTTCAGAGTGGCCTTTTATTGTGGACAGTCTAAGGCACACCTGTGCACTAATCATGATGTCAGATCAGCATCTTGATGTGGCACACCTGTGAGGTGGGATGGATTATCTCAGCAAAGCAGAAGTGCTCACTATCACACATTTAGACAGATTTGTGAACAACGTTTGAGAGAAATGGTAATATTGTGTGTATCTGGAATGAATTTAATATCTTTAAGTCCATCTCATGAAAAATGGGAACAAAAACAAAAGTGTTGCGTTTATATTTTTGTTGAGTGTAGATGCATACATTTACAAAACATCAGTGGAGGAAATATACAACCATCTGAAATGTCTCTCTCACACTGAACTATGACAGGCTTAATTGCCTTGTTAACTCACCGTAAAACACATGTCGCCATGTCACATGTCGTTCACTGTTCCAACATTTATTACATTTTGGTCAAAATGAATCCTTAACCCACAGAGCAGGATGAAGTATTCCAGCTCTTCAAGCTGTGTTCCCAAACCTCCTCTCTGCCATGCTGGCTTCATGCGGACAGCTGCTCCGCTGCAGCGGCTCTTTAGCAGACCGTTAAATTAGAGGTAGTAATTACACAGGAAAACCACCCAAAAACCACCCTGCTGCTCCTGGCTGTCTTTCCCAGTTCTTCAGGGGAGGACCAGCACACCTCTGTCCCGGTGAGAAGGAAAACGTTTACACAACTCGCTCTGTTGGGGTCGTTGACATAAAAAAAAAAAAAGACTGCCCATGCTGACATTCATTACAGCAGAATGATCCCATTTCTGTTGGCACTGGAGAGCAATTTGAGGCATCACCAGTGGGTGTTCGGGCAGCTCCCATTCTGGAGGTTCCCGCAGCACACAGCAACCAAAGCTGAGAGTGGCACTGTAGTTCTTCTTCATACAAAATCTGGGATGAGGAAAAACATCACACTTTGCATCTGTGCTCCAGAGACACAGAGGACATCATTAATAACTGCAGCTGTTTTTCACACTATACAGAACACCTAACTCGGAGAGATAAAGTGGAATATCGACAATTTCTCTTTTAACGTGCTAGAGAATACAGCATCTTCACAGAAACAGTCTGAGTGAACACAGAATTCAATGTGATGCTCAAACCTCTACATTATTAAGAAGCTGCTGTGAAACAGTCATTTTGCACTGAATCACACTGAAATGCTGCCGCCGAATCCGTTGATTGAAACATTCAGGAATGCGGCGCCGTTAACGTCACACCCAGTGTTTTCCCAGCAGGGCTTCTGATCTCTGATTTGGTTGATGCATTTCCAACCTACATGGAGAGACTTCATAGTCCCATACTGTTTTGCCATGGTGGCACTCTTTTCCAATATATTAACATTCCTAAAGCAGTATGACTCGTTCTGCACATCTGCAGCGGCTTATTAGTGTGAAGAGGGGAGATGAGTCTTCTGACATGAACAACGAGAGTACTACGCAATGGTGACACTTATGCACCAAGACCCAGAATATCCTGAATGTTGTAGGTGGCACTTCATTACTGTGTAAGCTGGTTGTCAAAGCAAAATCGTCTGGATTCTATTTCTTCTAAGTAACATATTGGTCCTTAGAAACTGCACAGGTACACTTACTTCAAAAGCCCAATGTAACAAGTGAGTACAACACACACACACACACACACTCCTCTACTCAAGGTCACCGGGTTTGGCTGCGTAGGGCATGAGGACATCCAGCGTCTGTGTTTAACTGGCAGCTTGCCAAGAGTGAGCCAACAGTCTCGGTGAGTGGCTTGTACCAGTTCTATAGTGTCATTAAAGTGCTTTACTCCCAGGTCTGAGCCTATGTCCAGCCACTGCATGATTTTAAAAAATGGGTTCTCTCCGGGTTCTCCAGCTTCATCCCTATATCGATATTCTTGAAATGAGCAATTTCAGTTGTTAGTAGAGAAACACAGAGACATTTAATTTAACAAAATGTTTGTTTTTTCTTAAAAACAATTCACAGACCTCTCTCTCCAGACAATTTTGGGAACTGTCCAAATGCAAACCCCAGAGTTAAACCAGTTTGGCATGCCTGATGTGTGTTTATTATATTTGTTATGATCCATGTGCATGTGTTGGGCGCATAAATACAAGGATAGATCAAAGTGATGGGGTAGGACTGGTTATTGTCTGTGTGGGCTTGCAGGAAGTCTCCATCATGACTAATGGGCCTCTGTGTCTAATTACAGGACCACACACACACACGCAGACAGATAAAGTCACACATAATTTTACTCTTCATATCTAAGACAGAGCCCTTAAGAGGTTTGGTTCCAGGTTTGTCTGAGCAAGTGAGGTCTCAATGCACCGTAAGATGCTATTGAGGTTAGATTTCGGCTACTTTTAAGTATTAATTGCCTGTTCTTTGAAGCAATAACATAATTATGTCAGAGCAACCTTCGACCTCCAACTCTGTCAGTGGTCCTCTGTCCCTCCATCTCTTCTTTTAAGACATGAGATCAAAATCAATGGGTTGGTCACACTGTAAACTCTCTTGCAGAGACGGGGACATTGTGATGTCAGAATCAGAATAAGGTTTAATGACACGTTTGAGTTCACTTACAAGGAATTTGTCTCGGTGCATACAATTAACAGAAATTAATAAATATAGAGAAATAAAATTATAAGAAATAAATTAAAAAAATACTACACTCATCGTGCAGTAAAATGTTTACTTTGCTGGATTCTCGCGATACCATGAGATCACAGAGAATGGAGTCACATTTGACGGGACAGGTAAGTAAAGTGTTCCCTGTTAGTCTGAATAGTACACTGCTGTAGATGTTATTATGTAATAGTAGTTGCTTATTTAAACTCCTTTATACACTGTTGGGTAGTTTAATTTACAGCCATGCATCATATTCTGAAGAACCATCATGTCTGTACTGTGAGAACCGTGTTTGTTCTACTCGATAGCAAATATAATTATGTATAATGTTACAGGCCAATGCAATGTGAAAGTTAAGCTATGTCTGTGGTGTTGCCACATTTTCCTTCCATTTTGTAATAGGCTGGCTCCCTGCGCGCGCATTCCCGGTGCTCTCTAATTAGTGCGCGCACTCCCGTGTAAAGGTGGAGGCTCGGGTGGTCGCTGCCGTGCGGCTTAGCAGAAACTTGTGCGGTTCAAACTTTGACGCACACCGTTAAATGTCTGCCACGTAGCCGGTCATCTTTGAAGTGTATGCTGCTCGAGAACTCTCCCAAATGTTTGACGAAGGAGAGGAAAGCGACGGCGGCGAGAGAGCCCGTCTCTCCGAGTCTCCCTCCCCGCCTCCGTCTGTCTGTCTTCCCCGAGGATCTCCTCCATCGCCGCGGCCCCTGGACCTCTTCTCCTCCGCCTCTCCGCTGCTGGGCGACACAGAGCCGTCCTACCTCGCCAGTCCGGAGTGTCTCCACCCGTCTCCCGGGACGCGGGGACCCGGCGACTCCACGCACTCCACCCCGCCAAAGTTGTGCCAGAGCGCCGGGGACGGCGGCTCCCCGTTCCGCTCGCAGCAGGACGTGCGGACGGACGCGGCGGCGTGCGACCGCTGCGATGACCCGCTCCCCAAGTGGAGAGGACGAGCCGGGGCGACCGCTGACCGCCTTCAGCACCGCGGACAGAGGCTCCAGCGGGCTCCGGGGGGCTCGGACCACGGGAACCACTCCGTGGAGCTCGTCGACGCCGCGTTCAACTCCGACAGCAGGCAAACGTGAGTAATCCTGTTTGTATGCTCCCACAACTTTTTGTTCATCCGCCCCGAGACGCGATACATGAGTAGAAACCAGCACTTTCGCGGCCCTGTAGAGTCCATGTCCATGTGTTTTAACTATGCAAAGAGGCTGAAAATGGGAGAAGCTGCTCTGATTTGAGAGAATGTAATCAAAAGCAATTAATCCACCTGGGATGTCAACAAGTAGAGCTCGGTGTTGGAGAGAGTGAAGCAGCCAGCGATTTAGTATTCATCATTCTACACAGCTTTGGATCAATGATTGACTCTCAGCTGGGTTGTAAAGGTCCTTTATGGATTACATCAATGGGACTGTACAATAGATCATTATCACTAAAAGGGAATGGCATATGTTGCTTCGTAAATGGAACATCTGCAGAATTTGCATTACATTTGTGTTTACTGAGTCGTGTCTAAACTTTGCTGGTTTGTGGTGTTTATGAAGGGTGTGTGTGTGTGTGTGTGTGTGTGTGTGTGTGTGTGTGTGTGTGAGTTTGAATGCATTCATGTGTCTTGGTGGGTTTTCCACTGAAGCTCATGTGACGTCCTTGAGAGAGCAGCTTAATTGGTTCTGGTGCACAAATGCATAAGTAGCACTCAATGGGGATTTGTGCATGCATTGCGTGTTAGTGTGAGAAAGAGAGAGACAATGGGCTATATAACCATGTAACAAATTGGCTTGCAGAGTACGTCCCCACAATGTCACTCATCACACAAAAACTTGCAGAGACTCACTTATTGAATCTTGAATGGGATCATTTTACAAATGGCATTATGAAGGAATATGTGTTTTTGTGATTTAGGGCCCCTCTTGCAGGTGTACAGGCCAGCTCGGTGTCTACCTTGCAACCTTTTGTTTGTGAAGCTCTCACCAATGGTTAAATGCCAGGTGGAGATCCTATACTCTTATCCGATCTCCTTTTCTCTTCTTAACTTCACCCATCAAAGTCCTCTTTGCTTTCTTCGTCGCTGCCACCATGTCCATTAGGGGTGGGAATCTCTTGGCACCTCACGATTCGATTACGATCCAGAGGTCAACGATCCGATTATAAAACTTTTTTTGTGTATATTTCATGCATGATTTAAAAAACACAGATTTCCGAGTTCCACCTATTCCATAAACAATACGGAATAAAAAATAATACATTTTTGACATTTGTGAATTGATTTTAGAATCATCCACGTCGGCATCACGATGCATCTAAGAATGGATTTTCCCCCACCCCTAATGTCCATATACTATTGCTTCTGTTAATGCCACCACTACTGTTAATGCAACTACCAACACCAAATGCAGTTGGAACCCAAGGGCCTGGGCTGCACGAGATTTCTGCCTAAAAGCTTATTAAGGCAGTTTTTTCTCACCACTGTGGCTGTAACGCTTGCCCCTGGGTGATGTTGGGACTTTGAAATTGCATTAACTCTGAAAATCATGAGCGTATTCTAGTCCTGCTCTATGTGTTAAGTGTCCTGAGATGACTTCTGTTGTGATATGACACTATAAATAAAATGTAATTGTATTGAACTGAATAGTGAACCCTAGCTTGAATACCAAGCTAGCGTCTTCTTAATAACAATAATAGATTGTAGTGCACTTTTCATTCAGTGAATCTCAGAGTGCTTACATCAAAATAAATACATAAAATAAGCATAAAAGCATAGGCATAAAACATTGTATCATATCACAGGGGGCACAAGTTAGCAGTCAAAAGCCTTTGTAAATAAAAAGGTTCAGGCCTGCTTTTTAAAGAGTTCAAACTCTGTACTGCCCTCAGCTGGATGGGGAGGCTGTTCCACAGCCGTGGTGCAGCTGAGCAGAAGAAGAGCAGAGGATTTCAAGATGATCAGGTCTTGTAGGCATGGGGGTGCATGGTCGGTGATGCATTTATGGGTGAGCAGCAGAACTTTGTAACCCGGGATGAGACTGGAAGCCAATGTAGTGAGTAGAGGATGAGGGTTGTATGTTCATATTTGTGGACTCTCATCAGGATCCTGGCAGCGCTGTTCTGAATGTATTGCAGCTCTTGGATGCTCTTGCCAGGAATCCCAATGAGAGCCCATTACAGTAATCCGGCAGTTGAGGAGATACAAGCATGGACAACCTTCTCTGCATCTGACAAGTTTAGGGTTGGACAGAGATTGGAAATGTTTCTGACATGGTAGAACGAGGACTTGCAGAGATGGTTGAACTGGTTACTGAAGGTCAGGTGGGGATCAAACCTCACACCCAGATTGGTGACTGAGGAGGAGAAGGGGTTAGCCTGGGCGTCGAAGATGAGCTGGGATATGGGTGACGACTGGACCTGGTGGGGGTGCCAACAAGAAGAGCCTCGGCTTTGTCGCTGTTTAGCTGAAGGAGAAGAAGAAGAGAAGAAGAAGAGAAGATGCTGTTCATCCATGCCTTTTTCTCCTCAAGACAGATGGTGAGACGTGACAGAGCTGCAGAGGGATCTGGGGTGATTTTGATATGGAGCTGTGTGTAAACAGTGGAAAGACATCCCATGTCTGCTGATGACACAACCAAGAGGGAGCAGGTATGAAATAAATAGGATGGGGCCGGGAACCGACCCCTGAGGGACACCACAGGTGATAGGGAGCGGCCTGGATTTGCATCTTCCCAGTGACACATATTCCATCCTGCCAGAAAGGTAGGACTGGAGGCGGTCCAGGAGGATAGTATGGTCCACGGTGTCAAATGCCGATGTCAGGTTGAGTTGAATGAGGAGTGATGGAGATCCTTCATCAGCTGCCATCAGTAGGTCATTCATCACCCTGAGCAGGTCTGTCTTAGTACTAGGGTTGGGCGGTATGACGGTATTATACCGTGTGACCCGGTAGAGATTTTGCAATACCGTTTATACCGGAGAAAGCGCAGATGTCTGCGGCATCGCTCTGAGTCACTGTAATTACACCGCCTCGACACACGGGGCACTGCGGGCATTGCAGCAGACTGCTTGCGTGGTTGCATGAGCACGACGAAGAAGAAACAGCTTTACCTGAGTAATAACAATCATGGCGGAGGCGGAGAGTGAACGTCATGAGGAAACGGAGGTGGCGCGACCCACCCAACTCGTTCCGAAAAAGAGCGCTACGTCTGTTGGAACTTTTTCGGATTTAGAAAATCCGACAACAAACAAAAAGTGGTACTCTGCAAAGAGTTTCGCGCGACTGTTGCTGCTGCAGGTTTAAACACCGGTAACCTCTTCCACCACTTAAAGATAAACCACGCAAAGCAGTATTATGAGTCTTTAGCCAAAGGCACCCCGTATGACAATAAATCACGTCGATGGAGGGAGATAACGGAGGCCATCACGACGCATACTTTTTCTCATTTGTTATTTTTATTTCTTATTAAGATGGAGCTCTGTGTTTACATTTGCACACACACACTATAGCTTAAGTTAAAGCTGGAGTTCAAATGTTAAGCAGACATTTGCACATTCTTTGTGGCTTATTGTTTATTATATTATTACATTTTCTTTAAAATAATGTTATGCTGCTGTGAGAAAATTAAAATAAAAGAGAAAAATGATCAAATGCGACATTATGGTTATTTTTAAGCCATTAATTGAATTAACAGGGGGGAAACCATACCGTGATATATACCGTTACCGTGATATGAAATTATTCATACCGTGATATAAGATTTTGCTCATACCGCCCAACAGTGCTTAGTACTATGAGCTGAGCGAAAGCCTGACTGAAATTTCTCAAACAGGTGGTTGAGTTTGAGGGGCTCCTGCAGTTGAGAGGCAACTACTTTCTCCATTACCTTGTTTATGATGGAAAAAAGCTGCTCGGAATGGCCAGTGTTTTTACTGATTAGATTGGAGTAGAATTTTGAACAAGCGTCTTTCACAGCCTTGGAGAAAACACCAGCTAGCTTCTTCTATGCAGTTACCTGGTGGTGAGATGTAGTGCCGTAAAATGCTTCTCCAGGGAGATCATACCCACTCACCAAAGGTACACAGTGCAAGAACAGGCGTTCTGAGCACAGTGTGGGAATGAAAGCTGCATTCTGTACCATTCATGATTTGAAGTTGTCATTTCAAAGTAAAAAGTTTAACTAATTTACTTGGACTTCACAAGACCATTTGGTGTTCACACACAACTGGGACATAAATGGTCACACTTAATGGATATTCATGTAGCACTAGCGGCTAGGATATGGCTATCAGATATTAAGAATGGCAGGCCTCAGAGCTGGCTTTCATCTTCCCTGGCCTGCTCCTTTGATACACCAGTGTTACACTTAAAAGGCCACGCATGGAAAAGAAATATGTAGCCGATCACAGGCGCCTGACTGTAGCGTAAGAGAGGATGAACATGGCTGTTTCTCATTACCAGTGAAATATGGTGAGCAACTTACCTTTGATCTCAAAAATTGGCAATTTGCTGCTTGAGAGAACGTCCATGTGTGTGTTTTTGATGAAGAGAGAGAGAAAGCAGAGAGTCATTTTCATTCTGTAACTATTCCTGCTTAGTCAAATCTTGTTTTCTTCTAATTTTCCTCAAAATTAGATTTTTGAAAGTACTTCATCTTGTGCTCTTCCTTTCTGTTTCTCCGGTTCACCTGTAAATGACCTAACCTACTTCATTGCTGAACATAATGAACCCATGACCCATTAGCTCTTGCAAGAAGGTTACAGAGAGTTCATGACCGGAGAGCTCCCGGTTAGTGAGAAATATTTTAGGAGCGTTTATATAGTAGGCTTAAGCTGTAGTGTAAGTATTTCATATTTATTCTGCCATCACCAAAGTTGATTGGTTTTTCCAATAAGTTAAAAAGCACTTCCTGTGTACTCAAATCCATTGATTAGAATGAAACTGTGTTAAATGTCACCTATCAGGGTGGGGGCTTGATTTTAGCATTTTTAACCCATCATTAATCACACTTACTGTAGATTGCTGTGTATTGCCCCTATCTTCTCCGGTTGATTCCTCAACAGAATAGCTAATGAAAAGAACGCTTCCTTGCAACTCAAATTGGAGTCATATAAGTAAAAGCTGAGCCAACACATCTTTTTTTTCATTGGAGGGTTACCTATTTCACTTCACATTAATGATGCTTGCCAATATTATATAACCTACATACAATTATCATGGGTATTACAGAACTAGAGCTCGGCTGGATGAGAGGATTTCTTCAATAGTCTGTTGAAATATAAGAACCAATAGCAGCAGTGGTGCATCAAATTATATCTAGTGGGATGGGATGGCATACAATGCATTTTGTATTAAAGTATATAGTAGTGGGAGCTCTATGTTCTGTGATACACATGTAGGGAATAAAGTCTGGTCGTCTTGGTTGCCACAACGTATATGATGTACTAATAACAGACTAGGCAAATGAGCATGATATACATATACACAATCCTTCCTTTACTCACTCATTTGTCTTAGCTCATCTCCTCTCTCTCTCTCTCTCTCTCTCTCTCTCTCTCTCTCTCTTCTCTCTCTTCTCTCTCTCTCTCTCACACACACACACACACACTCTTTCTATCAATCCATCTCCATTACATCTGCTTCCTCCTGTCTTTGTGACTGTAATTCTGCACAGAAATGATGCAGGTAAATTGTATTTCAGATCAGAATCACAAACAGTCAGAGATGGATGGAGAGGAGGATGGAGAGGGATGGAAAAAAGGTGATGCATTGCCTGAATATAAGGGTGTGGAGCCAGACTGTCCCTTCATGTATGAGGAATATTCCCAATGCTTACAAATACTATGTCTGTGAGTGTTCGTGTGTGGCATTGTGGATTAGGGGGGGTATTAGCTACAGCCTACAGCACAATGCACTGTGAAACACACACAAATGACCTTAAGAAACAAATACCTTTCAGACATTATAAGCTTCAAAAGGTGATATTCATTGAATGCTTGGTGCACCATTTGTGTGTGTGCGTGTGTGTGTCTGTGTGTGCGCGTGTGTGTGTCGTGTGTGTGTGTGTGTGTGTGTGTGTGCGCTTGATTGGCAGTTTAAGGCGTAAACAGGTGATTGCGTAAATCGAAAATCAAGAGCTGGAGACCTTTTATACCCTTTAATCGCACACTGTCAAACTCTCTCTCTCTCTCTCTCTCTCTCTCTCTCTCTCTCTCTCTCTCCTCTCTCTCTCTCTCTCTCTCACACACACACACACACACACACAGTCACCTCCTCTCCCACAGTGATTTGCCTGTGTGAGCTCTCTTCATATTCTCAGTTCCACTTCCTTTGACGGCCCCAGGGAATGTTTCCACCATGAGCAGGACTCCATTTTCACATTTTCTTTTAATGTCCAGCCCTCTCATACACACACACACACACACACACACACACACACACACACACGCACACACACACGTAAGGAAAGTTACAATTGTTGTTATACTGGATCCCATGTCATTTGTAACTGCGCCAATTCATATTACACAAAAGTGCAGAATTATATTGAAAATCATTAAAAATGATTTTGTGTGGACAATAGGAACCAATTAGGCTATTAAAGATAAAGATTATTTTTTTGTTTGCTCAACAAGAATCGTTTCAGTTATAATAGCATTTTCCAAATTCACTCTCGAGTCTAAATGAGTTATTTCACACCAGAGACTTAAACGGTTGTGGGTAACCGTGTTACACCAACGTCACCAGTATTCCCATTCCCATTTCAAGACTTACCCACAGCCAGTATCTCCTCCTCCGCTCCCACACTGTCTCTCAGTCTTTCTCCCTCTCATTTGTTCCAGCGTTGGGATACATCAAAGCTTGTTTTTTTTTTTCACTATTTGGGTCAGAGTGTCAGGCCACACAGCAGATGCAGACACAGCGTCAGATCTTTGTGTCTCCAAAACACAATAGGAGGAGTACAACAGTCCCGGTGGAAATTATTTTAAGTGTGATTACGAGAGGTTCTGTTTGTGCAAGGGACAGCTGGTTTTGGTCCCTGATGAAAAACACTTTTTTACCCGCTTGGTTCTGCTGTGATGTAACAGTGTGCCACTAGAAATGGGGCTCCATGTAGGAAGAAAAACAGATCAAGACATCTTGAAAAGAGCAGAAGGCGTTGATAGATAATGACAGATTCAGCACTGGACAAACTTTCTCCTTGGATGATTCCTCCGTCGTAAGCGGCGTGAGTTTGTCATGCTGCAGCCAATAAAGGTATAACAGCTTCATCTCTCTCTTGCCAATCAGAGCTGTTGAGCTGAGATGGCTCAGCAAGTACACTTTGACCCTGGTAACGGTTCATTGATTTGACCGGAGACAGATCGCGAGATCATCGCAGATGTCTTGTTGGGGCTTTCTCCGGGGTCAGGAGAGAAGCCTCCGTTAAGCTCTGCTGATCGTGTCCCTGTCCATGGAGAGCATCCACACGGGGAGACAGTAATGACTTTGTTTGCCTTGTTACACCGTGGTCGCTTTGATGTAACTAATGATTCTGTCTTTTCCTCTTGCCTCCATCATTTGCTCTCTTACTCTCCACTTTTTTCCTTCTCTTGCCCTTCATCACTCATTCCTCCGATTCGCTCTTTACCTCCTACCTCCATTTCCATCACTGTCGCCCTTGCTCTTTCGATTCTCCTCACTGTTTGCTCTCCTCCTCACTGTCTCCAGGGCGGAAGCCATGCATCGCCGGCACACCACCTTGAGGGAGAAGGGGCGTCGCCAGGCGGTCCGGGGCCCGGCCTACATGTTCAACGAACGCGGCTCGGCCCTCACTGCGGAGGAGGAGCGCTTCCTGGACGCGGCTGAATACGGAAACATTCCCGTGGTCCGCAAAATGCTGGAAGAGTCCAAAACCCTCAACTTCAATTGCGTGGACTACATGGGCCAGAATGCTTTGCAGCTGGCAGTGGGCAATGAACACTTAGAAGTGACCGAGCTGCTCCTAAAAAAGGATGGCTTGGCGAGGATCGGAGATGGCCTGCTTTTGGCTATCTCCAAGGGTTACGTCCGAATCGTTGAAGCCATTCTTGCCCACAGTGCTTTTGGCGGAGGTATCCGACTTGCTCTGAGCCCGCTGGAGCAGGAGATGCGCGATGATGACTTTTACGCCTACGACGAGGACGGAACGCGTTTTTCGCATGACGTCACGCCCGTCATCCTGGCCGCTCACTGCTTGGAGTATGAGATCGTCCACATCCTTTTGATGAAGGGGGCCCGCATAGAACGGCCACATGACTACTTCTGCAAGTGTTCAGAATGTATGGAGAAGCAGAAGCAAGACTCGTTTAGCCACTCGCGCTCCAGGATGAATGCATATAAGGGCCTGGCCAGTGCAGCTTACCTGTCACTGAGCAGTGAAGACCCTGTGCTTCACTGCACTCGAGCTCAGCAATGAACTGGCAAGACTGGCCAACATCGAGACAGAGTTTAAGGTAAGGAGCTTTCTGTTTACTTCACTCTTTCTTCTGGATTTGATTGACTGCCTTGGAGAAGAGAAGTGAGATATTGATGAGTGGTGAAACTTTTGTGCCCAGAGCTGAAAAGTTAATAGTTTAAATATTTAGGAATTAACTTAGACACCAACTTCCATTTTAAAGAACCTGCAGACTACATTTTTAGGAAGGCAATGCAAAGATTGTTTATTTCAAAGAAATGAAACAGATTTGACGTGAGCAAAGAAGTCCTGAAGGATGGTTTCCATCACTGTTGGAAATTAAAATTTCCTACAACATCACATGCTGGTATGGAAATTTGGGGGCTCGGAGCAATAGAAAGCTCACAACGCTGTCAACACTGCCAGCAAAATGATACAGAAACCCCCCCGAGATATCTGGTGGAGCTGAACACTACACAAATCAGAAGGAGGCAACATTAATAGTTCAGGACCCTTTACATGCTTAGTTTAATGAGTTTGAGAATACCGCCTTCGGGGAGATCGGTAACCACAGCTACGAGAAACAACTTGAAGGGACTGCTGCTGTTTTTGTGATGCCTATTTAAGATGTATTTTAATTGTGAATATTTTAGCACTTTCATCCTAAACGTCAATTTTAAGACTACAAAATGATTTCAAACGAGCTATACTGTTATAGATGTATCACCTTTAAGGTCGAGCTGAAATAATAAAAAAGCCTTTTAAACCCTTTTAGATCACATCCCCGGTCACATCGTCCACCTTTAAAGCTGATTCTGATTCTATTTAACAATATATGCCGCCAAACCTACAAAAAAATAGATTCCTTTGTAATTTTATATCAAAATCCAATCTCTTTTTCTTCCCGGAAAACAAAATATGATGTATGCTTACCACAGCTAATACCAGACAATTTCACCCAACAATATCCATCAATCAATCTGCACAGAGCCAAAGAAGGTTGTGGGCTTATCTTTTTAACGATTAAATCAAATTCCTCCCAAAGTTATATGTCTTGTCTGCTTTTCCTGTTACAAAATGCATACTGTGAAATACATCACCATACACAAGACAACGTACTCTTTGGAATTATACTTAATACTTTATGTACAGTCCTTGCATTCTCTTGTTCTATTAAATCATTTTTCTTTATTTCTTCATGCAGTCTAAGCAGAATAGGGACATAGTGTTGAATGGAATTTGGATGTCTATGAGCATTTTACTGTTCTGATCCACCGTTTACCAATGCAGTCTCTCCTCAAGCAAGTTTGAAGGAAAATATGAGAGATTTTCATGTTCTTTTACTGGAGAAAAAGAGTGTCCCCCCTAGATCCTTAAGTAGGTTTTTAAATGCTTATGAAACATATTACCAGTGATGAGGGTCTGTACAGATCAATGACATTAAGCGACATTGGCCTAGACTAATGTTTCGACACAGGAAATCATGTGTCGCCCAAGCTGACCTCCTGGTGTTGAGCGTGGATCCCAGATGATTTTGGATTGACTACAATTTGGAAGAAACCAATGTTGAAATCTTCTGAAATGACGATCATATTCCTTAATCTGTGACCTTCGTTAGAGCATTCCCATTAATGTTACCTTGATTGGCAAGCTGGAGGATGTGGATCATGGAGGATCCAAGGATCCTTGACTCACTGCAGCACCCCCCACCCCCCACCTCACCACATTATCTGTGTAACTGACGCTGAAAATCTACCACTTATATTTGGATTATTTTTTAAAACCTGGAATCAAACCTAACATCTGTTCTGAGGCAGGTTGATTGGCACGTTTTAGGCAGGCTTTAGAGATTGCAGGCGGAGAGAGAGACGGTTCCCTCCGACTGTGCCAGCTGGTACTCGTCTTGAATTCATCGGCTGGGGATGTGAGGACCAGCAGACAAATGAGAGTGACTCATCGGGAGAAAGGAACATCCACATTTTAGACATACGCTTTCACCAACTGACCCTGGATGATACAGAAAGAATCCTTATTCCTATATTAATAAGGACAGTTTCTATTATATGCAACACGATGGCAAATCAATGCAAAAACACATATGACTGTACATTGTGACTGCAAAGTCCATAACCTCCCTGTATAGAATATATACTAAATTATTATTATAATAATTACTAAATTAAATAAAATAATGAAGAGACAAAATAAATGATTCATTTCTGTTAGTATGATTTCGTAAAGTGTTATTTCCTTATTACAGCTTCCTCAAAATCATTTTATTGGGATCAAAAGCTTTTAAGATGAAATAATTACCGTAGAATGCTGACAGTCAGAACGACTGGTATTTGGTATGATGAGCCTCACTTTGTCTCTCTGCCAGGGAGACCTGTTGAAAGCCACTTTGCTGGCTCTGTCAGTGGTTTTCACTGGCTTTAATGCAGTCTGTGAGAAATGTGCCCTTTGTGTCCAAAGCCAGCTGAAAAGTTTGACTGTGGATGACCCCCTTCTTTCACCTCAAGCCAATTAATGTGCACAAGTTAGCTGCAGGGCAAATGCTCACAATTTCCTCTCACGCACAGTTTATCTCCCCCGATCATTTGGTTCGTTTTCTTTCATGATTTGTGTTCAGTTTCTCACAGGAGTAACAGTGTATGAAGAATCACTCCATTTTAATGAGCTTAACGACAGAAAGACGACATGAACTGATTACATACTGAATTATTTTCATAGGCGAGGTCATTCATGATAGAAAGCACGATCATCGTAATTGAAGCGATCAGATATCATCCCATTTCTCATTTCTCTGCTTGTTTGTCTCCCTTTGTTCGGCCATGTGCTGCTACATTTCTTTCCCTCCGCTCTCTGTACATTCCTGTCCGTCCTCATCCATCCTTCCCTCAATCTTTCTCACCTTTGTGTTTGTCAGTCGGCCTTTTCTGCTTGTCATTCGGTCCCCTGTCTCCAGATAAATTCATGAGAAGGGCTCACCTGAGGGACCGGAGGTGTTGCGGAGCTCATCTGTCTCATTAACATGTCATTATCGTGCCCATGTCCTTTCTCTTTATTAGACTCACTGATCCTCTTCAGGTCATCTTCTCATTACGTTCAAATAGCAATAGCCCGTGACAGTCTTGTTTCATTGTGGGAAATCAAAACATGGAGAATAAAAGCCAGGGCGTAGATCACGTTGTCTTGATTATGACACCCATGTTTGCTTCTTGTTGTTTTTCAACCGTCACGCAGCACTCGGAGCTTATCTGTTGCCTCCACTCAGCTGGTAACGGTGCTAACGGCACCAACTGTGCAACAGCCGGCGCAGAGAAGCTCCGTTACAACTCACCTAGGGGGGAGGAGCGACTTCATACAGATTGCCATTCAATTCAGTTCAGAATCCACTTCATTCTATGCGGTGCTATTTTATCTTTCACCACCGAGGTGTTGTGACAGTACAACTTAGGGCCCAAATGCAATCACAACCAGTGGAGCGTGAACGCTTCCTGACAGTTTATTGTAGTTTGAAGACGGAGGGCTGAAGGTTTGAGTGATCTTGATATGCCTGAGGTGGGAGCGGCGGAGCAGAGGAGCTGAAGTCAGAAGATGTGGCTGGTTATTAGGTGGAGCAGGCGTAGTGAATGTGAGGCTCAGAATTTAGTGTCACTAGAGAGAGCACAAAAGACCAAGTGTAGAAACGGAGATGTTGGCCTCGACGAATCTGGAATTGGGAGCTGTTTTTTTTTTACTGCAGTGGCCTGACTTTTGGTGAGGTGAGGCACTCAGGAGGAGGGAACCTGGAGGCCATGTTTCATGATTAATATTACCATGATACATGTATAAGATTGCAGGATGAGACACAGCCAAACAAAGGTATATTCACACAGTCGAGTTCAAGCAAACACCCCTTTCTCACCTTGGCTCACTTAAGAAAACTGTCAAGATGCTGAGTGCTGCTGGTGGTGCACGTTGGATGCTTTTGTCGGGGGGTGGGACTGCTAATCCTCCCTGAGGACCTGATATGAATAAGAACTCATAAGAACCTCTGGACACACACACACACACACACACACACACCTCTTGGGGAAAAGAGAGAGAGAGGCGGAGGAGGGTGTCATTTAATTTTGCAAATCACATTTCACTCTGTTCTTGCGTCATACCAATTTGAGTTTAATTTAGTTTTAAATTAAGACACAGCCACAGAGAAAGGGGGTAAAAAGCGGCGAAACCGACGGCTAACGTCCACTGAAGTTAAGTAATCCGATCTCTCTCCATCCCTCCTTCTCTCATCCCTCCATCTTACGTCTCCCTCCCTCCATGTTGGAGGCTTGGCTCATCTCCCCCCCTCAGTTCACATATCTGTAACCATTCTCACTCCACTTCACACGGCCCCGTCTCTATTTTCAATCTCGCCTTTCTCCTTTCTTTATCTCGGCCCCACAAGGCACAAAACCTCATCCCCTAAATTGTGATTGGATTTTTTCACATATGCTTGTGTGGTGTCTTATGATGTCTTATGATTGATTAAGAAAGCGTTCTTGTACACCGTGCTACCCTGAAGCCTGAATGTAAAAAAAAGACGTGTAATTGTTATTGATTTCTTTCACTTATCAGCCTAAAGGTGAAAGACACTAAACACCGTCTTCTCCACTGTGTCCCTAAACCGCCCAGCAGATGCTTCCCACCACCGCTCGATGCCCAGAGGTTACTTTTTAATGTGCAGATAGTAATGAGCCTTTCGACATGTCATATCATGCAGGGTTTCTTTTTCTTTGATACTATTTATCCAAGCCTGAAGGTCCGGATGATTCAGTCATCGGAGCCGTTTTGATATTTAAGAGTACAAACACAATGTCACTTCACAAAACTGATTACACCATTTTAAATTCAAGACCGCACGCCATACAAATCATAGTTGGATGAACCTCCCTCGCTAAAAGAGTCGTACACTGGAGGAATGCAAATGACCGAAACCCAGTGGTGCCACTTTACTGTGAAGTCCATGTCTACGAAGTATTGTGAACATGTTTAAAATGCATTATAATCATTGTGGCTGTGACTCAGCACACTAAAGCCCTGCTTTTGGGCGTAATGCTGAAAGTGTTACCTACTTTGCATTTGTACTTTATCACACCTGCTCAGAGCCAAAGAGCACCCAAAAGAAAGTCCCGGCCATTTCCCACCGTGTTGAATTGATTGCCGAATTAATGGCTTTTGCTGGGGAGACCTGTGTGAAAATATGGATGAGAGCAGGCATTACCAAAACAGGGTAATGGTATGATTGATAGTGAAAGAAAGAAGGGTGTAAGAAAGAAGGGTGATAAGTGAAGTGTGGTGTCAACGAGAGGAGCAAAGGGTTGAACCTGGAATGATTAGTGAAGGAAGTGGAGGAAAGAGGGTTGAAAGGCCAGACAGTAAATGTTTCATTGTAGTGAAGTGTGCGGTTATAGTCGACTACCAATGTTCCAGAAGTAAATGGCAATCGGCACTTTGAGCAATTTAGAATATTCGGATGAGGAAGCGCACAGTCATGAAAGATAATATTTTATCTGCTGCCCACAAGTTATTATCTTGTGTCCACAAGGTAGGATTAGGAGGCCATCACTGGATTTATTTGTAATTCTCCAAAAGTCATATCTATAACTGAGAGTGCACCTTTAGAATTGGCTTCACTCCACCGAGAATGTCAACATGAAGGTTTAAAGAAGCAAAAATAATGATGTTTCCATTCAACTGATGATAAAGCACATCCCTGTTCTGGTAAAGTTCTGGCTCACAAGCAGATGTGAAAATGTTAAAATGAAAGTTCCTCACATCAAACCTTTATTGTTTATACGTTGAAACGGTCAAATCTTGTGTGTGCTTGTTGTTTCCTTGTGTCCTTGATAATGTAAATACTTCTATCATGCTGCTAAACTCATGGCATTCCTTTGTTGCTTCCATCCTAGGAAGACAATTCTGCTCTTACTGCATCAGCAATGATACGTCGTGGTTTCTTTGTTTCCTTCTTTGACAAATGTACTTATTGTAAGTCGCTTTGGACAAAAGCGTCTGCTAAATGACCTAAATGTAAATGTTCATTGAATGGATGGATGCACTTTTTTTCATTTACATTTTGTTTTTATGTTTTTGGGCTTTCTGATAGAGTGGTTACATCGCAATATTTAGAAATTATTCAAATGACATCCATTTCCATTCATTTTTTTATGAGCATATCTGTCCTGTGCATGAAAACTGAATGATGGGACTGCATTTAAAATGAGCATTAGAAAAGCAGATTGGATCACGTATTTCGGCTTTTGCTGCCTTTAAATGCATTCGGTTGTACTGTCTCTGATAATGTGCAAAAACTAGGATCGTAACAAAGATGTAGTTACTTTCCAAGGTGAGCTTGATGATTTTGCCATGTTTTCTTTTTTCTGACATTAAAAGATAAAGCAAGTCAAGTGGACCTCCTCCAAAGCCAAATATCATTTATAAAGATAATCTGCCTCTCTGCCTTAGAAGCAAGATCAAAGATTCGCCTAGCTGAAGCGAGTTGATTTATGAAAGGTCATGAACCAAATCACAGCATTTGCCTTTCAGTTATTTTTACACTCAACCCATATTATAATTGCAAATGAGAACAAATGTCTCTGTGAGGTTGACGTATCCCAACCCCAAACCAATAACACTGAAGACTGCTGCGTTGCCTGGAACATGCCCTTGACGTGATTGACTTTTCTTTCCTGCCCATCAGAATGACTACCGTAAGCTGTCCATGCAGTGTAAGGACTTCGTGGTGGGTGTGTTGGACCTTTGTCGGAACACGGAGGAAGTGGAGGCCATACTGAACGGCGACGTGGACCAGTGCCCTCCAAGCGCCTACAACCGACCCTGCCTCAGCCGCGTAATCCTAGCCATCAAATACGAAGTCAAGAAGGTGAGACGAGCGAAACATAACCAAAGAACCAAGCGTTTGTAACGAACAATGAAAAGACTTGAGAACAGGGTTTACATCCCGTCTCAGTGTTTGCTTCCTTTAACCATGATGGTGATCTTTTATATAAACTCCACCATAAAGCAGGCGGTTCTCAACCTCAAAACATACACTGCTGTAAATATGTGTTATGCCTCTGTCAGCTGTAATGACCTTAAATATGCAGCTTACCCTCATGCATCACTGAACGCCACTTATTAAATGAATCCTAATTTCATTTGTTTTGTTTTTTAAACTGCGTCTGTGGCAAAACATATTTGCTTCTCGCTGACGATGTAACTGGTCATTAAAACACTGCGTTTAATTTCATTTTTTTTTATTCATGCGAAATCTTGAGCAAATTCAGATCCCAAAATAACGAATTTGCATATTACCGAAAACATAACGTTTTTAATTGAATCTAGCTATTAGGCCTGAGGTCTACCTCTGGGGCATCAAATGGATGTTTAATTTCCATAAGATTTGGAACAAAAATTAGGAACAGCATCAGAGACAGAGATATCATCATGTTTAGTCTCTATCAGAGTTAAAGCCCCTAAACACTAGATCCTACATTTCCCATAATGCAGCTCAGTAACATTTTTTGTAGGACACTCCCTGCCTAAATGAGGCCCAAGTCTATGAATTGATTGTGGTTCTGACTAGGATTGTTCAGGCCTCCCTAGTAGGAGGAGGAGCTAAACCATGATCATATAAACTAGACAGGCATTTATTTTGAATTTGATGAGTTTTCCAGCTAGGCAGGTTGTATTTGTTTCTATTACATCTGTCTTCAAGCTCAGGCAAGCCTGATGATATCACCATGAGATAATGGATTATTGTTTTCAGACTTTGGCAAGCTCCTCCAAAACCCCGGATGCATTATCCAACTCTTCTGCCATGCGGAGTTCTGCCCCTGACAAGTAAAGATGATCTTGTTGTGTAGAATCATCAGATCAGAAGATGTTCATAGGGTTTTTTAAAACGCACTGACAGACTAACAGTTTTACTTGATTTGATACGAGGACTTGTTGGCAGAACGATACATCCACCCTGCCAAGAGTCCTTGAGCAAGAAACTTCGCCCATCCAGCTAGCTGCTGGACGAGTGAAGAATCACATCACATTACACGATTCTGATCCACAGCCTTTTGCTTGTTTAGGCTTATTTTTGTGTTGTGCATGTGTGGTGTACAAATGTGTGCGTCTGTGTCTGTGAGCCAATTTGTGCAATGTACACACAGTGTGTTTGTGTATTTCGGTGCGTGCAGCCTCGGAGGGGCCCCGAGTAAACAACAAACTGGCCTCTATTTCACAGAGCTAATCCCCGCTGAGCAGAGGTGTTCTTACTAAATGTCAAACCAAATGCCTTTTCCCAATTTCTCCCTACTATACTCTCTCTCTCTCTCTCTCTCCCACGTGCGCACACATACAGCCTGTTTGACCTTCATGTGCTGCATGTTTTCTCTAATCAGTTAAATCCCAAGACTGTGTGTGCGTTGGTGTGTTAGTGAATGTGTGTGTGTGTGTGTGTGTGTGTGTGTGTGTGTGTGAGGAGAGCGTGGTCAATACTCAGGGAGCTAATTACAGCGGGGAGAGGGTGGGAATAGATTGCTATGGCAACCAGGTGGAGCATGACTGTGTATAGTGCATGTAGCTGGACGCAGATGGGGTTCATTGGATTGGTGGACTGGCCACCGGACACCAGTTAGATACTATGTTAACTACGGTTTAGGGGGAGATGGGGGGCCGAGGATGTCAGCTCAGATAAATGGTCCGTGAACACGATGGCCGGGACTGTTAAGGGGAGAGAAGGATCAATGGAGGGAGAGAGCGAGGAGGCCACCAAAAATCGAAGTAGGTGTGACCAGATATGTTATCGCTTGTTGGGCTCTTGAACACATGGGGAAACAATAGACTAGAGTTTGATTGTTACTCTGGCTGACCTCCTGCTGAGCATCGATTACTCCCTTGTCCACATCCGTCCTCCGGCTGGAACAAAAACATCCTTCCCCTCCTTCCTCAACGGACCCGTGGTGGCATCCATTCATCACTTCCCCGAGCCTTATCTAATAAAGCCAAACAGCAATGTATGTAAACGACCCATTCCTATTTGCTGCCTGCTTTCCTTTTTGCATAGTGTCCATTTAGTCGATTTCACAACCTGCCAACTGCCATGTTTCGTCCCGGATCAAGCCGAGCGGCAGCCGTGAATTTGAACGCGTCATGAATAATATATTTTGATGGTAGTGAATGCACAGTGGAGGTCCTCTGAATTGGAAAGCAGCCTGCACACTCGGCGACTTAGGTACTGCTTGACCACCAGAAGCCTTCCTCTGGAATTGAGTATATTTAAAGACTGTGACATAAGCCACATCCATCCAATCCGCATTGGACTTTTGATCTATTCTGTAAAGACTTCACAGAAAACTGTAAAACAATCCAAATGTTTTCTGAAGAATAGCAAATGAGTGGTTGCTCGCTAATTGTTACCCTCTAACTTTCCTTGCGCTGTCTCCATCTCTGATCTCTGCTTCATTTATTGCCTGCTTTTCTTGTATTCATTTTCCAATTCTCTCTCTCTCTCTCTCTCTCTCTCTCTCTCTCTCTCTCTCTCTCTCTCTCTCTCTCTCTCTCTCTCCAGTTTGTCGCCCATCCCAACTGTCAGCAGCAGCTGCTGACTATCTGGTATGAGAACCTGCCCGATCTGAGGCAGCAGTCAGTCGGGGTGAAGTGCTGGACGGTGCTGGGGGTCGCTGCGGGTCTGCCCTTCCTGGCTATTGCCTACTGGATAATGCCATGTAGCAAGGTATGACAACACACACACACACACACACACACACACACACACTGTGAGCTGTGGCAACAATACTCAATGTTAACCCCAAGCAGACCAAGACTGCTAAGACACATTACACACATGACTACATGATTGGATGGATGAAAAATATGTTTAAGCAAAAAGAAAATGACCCGGCAAGGCCGAGTGCTTCATCAGGGTTTATCCTCAGTACAAAGGCCATTTCAGGACATCTCCGGCTCTATATTAACAGACATGGTTCAACTTCCATTATTCTAAGCTGCCACCCTCAGCTCTACTTAGGCTGAGCTGTGCACAGTCTATTACAGTCCTCTCAGAGTGATATCAACATTAGCAGTACAAATATGAGAACAGCTGCACGCTAAAGTAATACTCCATCAAAATAACAACCGCATCTTTGAATCAGAGACTTCCACTGTAGATTAAAGGTGGCTTCTAGTTCGTAGCTCTCTCCTATGGGACATATTTCCTAAGCCTGGCTCCACCTCAGTGCCTAAACGTTAATTCTAATAGATTCAAAAACGGCAACTGTATTCCATTGTGAATGTATAATATTATAATATTAATATATACACTACTCTCAAAAAGTTAGGGATATTCAGCTTTCAGGTGAAAGTTCAGGATGAACCTAAAATGCACTATGACCTTTACAGGTGGACTTAATTTGACCTTCTCTAAACTTTTGAATGCACATGTCCAACTGTTCAATGTTTCAGTACTTTTGCACAACATGCTGTTTTCTAACAAGGAGCTGAATGGCAAAATTCAATGCAGGTGTTTGATCGTTGAATCAACCAATCAATGTTGTGGTTCAATTAGAATTGTTTTTTAAACAGACCTCTTCATCATGCTGTTCACGTTTTGTCACCATGAGACCAAGACAACACCTAACAATTGATCAACAGTATGTCGCCATTACGAGGCTTCAAACAGGATGTTGTCAGAGGGAAGTGGCCACTGAGCTTAGAGTGTCATCAGCAGGTTGCAACAGAGATACAGAGAGACTCGCTGGCTTATGTTTCAATAAATAGTTTGAGATGAGGAAATCATTGCATGCTTCTACTTAAATGCCATTCATGATATAATATCACTGTAGCGTGAACTCTTTATATTTTCCTTTAATTTCACCCTAAAGCCAAATATCCCTAACTTTGTGAGCAGTGTATATATAATGTTCCTGGGGACCCTGAGCATGTGGCCAAACTAATCCACTAGTTGGTTTCACTCTGGATCAAAGTGAAGGACAGACAGCCAAAATGACGAGCGTGACTAAAAAAAACCATCACTGATTTCCAATTTTAAAAGCACTTCATAATCACCATTTGATTATATGGCCCGAGGCACTCCGTCACATTTGGTTTAATACTCCATCAAACATATTATAATCACTGTAAAGTGACACGCACACAGGTGCTGAGTGAGTGGTTATGCAAATCTGCTCATTAAACGGAATAATCCTTTATCTTATCATCAAGTGGTGTGAGTGGGTGAGAGTGGTGGTGTGTGTGTGTCTGCAGGTGTGTGTGTCTGCAGGTAGATTTAGAAACAGTGTTTAGGACCCTTTTTTTATTGGGTGTGACTTATGAATTAGTCATTTTGTCGACCAAGAAGAGCAGCAGCGCTGAGAGCGTCTCCCCCGGCGAGACACGGATTCAATCATGAGGAACGAGCCGCTGTGTCACAAAAATGCCCGTGCATGTTATTGTGTGCGCGCATGCGGGCAACTTTGATTATGAATCAACCCTCCGACCCGTGGGTCTCTCTGCTGTATTGTGACGCAGAAGAGTGAGCGGGGAAAAAGGTAGCAGCGTGGATAAATAATAAGTTAATAAGGGACACGAGGCACCTTGTAAATGTATTTTGTTAGCATGGGGTAATTAAAAATAATGAAATGAAACAAATAACTGAGAGACAAAATGGATGTTTATGCGTGCTTATTAATGTGACGGCAACTCAGCAGAGACAAAGAGATCTATTAAATGGATTTGATAATGAAATAGATGAAGACGGTCGCAGGTTTTTCGGAGAGAAAGCTTTGATTGTGTGCCACGTGTCTTCCACTAATCATGTAATTCTGCTCGGCTCGTCTTAACAATATCTGATCTACAGCTCATAATGTTCGGCATCACAACACGCCACAATCAGAACCCCAAACCATATTACATTTCATATCAGCGGGGAGAGATGGAGAAGATTATTCATATTTTTTTTTTTTGCTGCTCAGGAATAGGAAGTAAATCGCGGATGTAATTGCTTTGGAAATCTCTTTTAAGAGCAACATGTGAGATGTGCTTTGGAGGTGATGGAAAACAGATGAATGTTTTGATATTGAATGTTTCGTGTTGATTGAAGAGGGTAAAAAATGGGGGGAACATGCGGAGCGTGATGTTACAGGTATTGAAAGATGCACATGAGCACACTCCAGCCCTCGCTGACTGACAGCAAAGAGATGAAACATAGAATAAGCTTGAAAACAAGCGACTGATAGATAATTGCCTGGGGCTCCGTGCTTCAGTCTCAATAGACTACATTTATACAACATCCCCGGAAGGGTCAACTTGTAGCATTGCTTTATTGATTAACTATCGCTGAATATTATCAGTGAGTCAGTCAGTTGTGGGAAGTAATTAAGTATGTATTTACTCAAGTACTGTACTTCACCTGTGTTGTTCCCCTTGTATGCTGTCTAGCGTTTAAGTGGTCTATTCTGTATCAGTAGTAACTATAATGTAATAATATATAACACTGACAGGATACACTCTGCATGAGTACTTTTACTTGTGATACTTTAAGTCCATTTTCCCAATATTACTAATATACCTTACTAGCATTTTAAATGCAGGACTTTTACAGGCAATTGAGTATTTTCACACCGGGGTATCTTTTTTCAAGCAAAACATCAAAATACTTCGCCTCTGGATTCAGTATTTATTTCTAGTAGTTAATGAACATAATGTCCTTGTTTACTGCAGAAAAGTTAACATGTTGTTCCATAAGTATTGTAGCTCTCATACAGGCAGTCTGTGAAACATTTAATTTGATCTTTTAGAAATATAAATAAAGGAAATTAAGAAAGATGGAACGGAAAGGACTGATATAAGGCAAAGAAAGAAAGAGACAGTAAGAAAGGAAGGAACAAAAGATGGAAATGAAAGAAGGACAAAGGGAAACAAAAGAAGGAGCAAGGAAATAAAAAAGTTAAAAAAAGATGGAAAGAAAGAAGGAAAGGAAAGGAAAGGAAAGACTCCACTACTGTGTTTTTAGATTATTTTACTACCTGTTCCTGCATTGGTTTCTTTGTTCTTCCCTCTTTAGTCTCTTGGGAGATTCAAACCCAGGTCACTACAAGCAAAAAGGTTCAATCGATACACAGAGGACAGGGTCACAAGACATCTATCATTGATGCAATGACTGGAAATCATTGAATTGTCCTGCAGTACCTTGACACTTGTCAACAAGCATGAAAAAATATATAACCCACAAAATATTGGTTAATAATAACATTAAGACTTTTTGGTGCGGAAGTTGTTTTCCTTAATTCTGTACATTTAAAAGGTAGATTGTAAGTTAGTTGGCTGGCCAATTAAATCATGTCTCTTGGTCGATGGGATCGTGTATCTGTTTGTGAGTTACAGAGAGAATGGCAATGAGTGTTTCTGGATCAGAGGAAGTTTTTCATGGTTCAAAAATCCCCATTTTTATTGTGTCTGCACTAGAACTCAAAACACTGGCGGTTCTTAGGGAGAAAGAAAAGCCTTGCAGGTGTGTAGATCTCGGGGGAGCTCCCCAATGGCCTGTTCCTCTCAGAGTGCCCCCAAAACACTTTAAGGACATACTGGATCATGTATCAAAATGTCCCCATACGATATTGTCATGTAATTATAAAGTGAACATGCAGTGGACTTTCTGCAGGCGTGAGGTTTTCTTCTCCCTGCTGAAAAGAAATAATAAGGGACCCAGCAGCTCCATTCTGGCCTTGTGAGATTTCCAGTAGGCCCTGATCTAGGATGACCATCTGATTAAAGCTGAGTGGATCGGCCTTATCAGCACGGAGACAGAGCCAACCAGGTTGAAGGGGGGAGGTTTAGAAGAGGTTTTCGCAGGGTGAAGATTCCCCCAACAACCCTTTTGTCCCACGTGAACCCGATGCGTCAGCGTGCATGTAGAGCGCAGAGATAGCCTGTGGGTAGTTAATATTAAACACAGCAGGTTTGGAGAGAGGCAAGTGGTGGCATGTCATATGTCTGTATGAGGCTGGCAGTGTGTGTGTGTGTGTGTGTGTGTGTGTGTGTGTGTGTGTGTGTGTGTGTGTGTGTGTTTGTGTGTGTATGCCATGTTTTTGATGCCATGTTTAACCTTCCTTTTTGCAGCACCATCTTGCTTTTCTTTTGCCCCCATATGCTGCATTTGCACAAACTCTGGTGATTGTTCGGCATCTATTTTCTGCTGCATTATGAATGACAACAGCTGCCATTCACCTGCTATGGTTGTTGTTCTGTGATGCCATCCAGACTTTGATCTCTTCAGGTCCAAATCTCAGGAAATCTGCATAAAGCACTAACACTGATTTATCTTATTAAATGAAGACAGATGTTTTGTTTTTGTCTGTAATTTCTAAGTTGTTGTATTGGCAAACGCAAATTCAAACACAATTTCCTCGCAATTATGACAATATGACATTTAGGACAATTTGTCCAAAGCGACCTTCAATAAGTACGTTTGTCAAAAGAAAGAAAACACAACATGGAGCGAAGCCTGTGAGCTAGTTCAGGCGGACAACTCGAACTGCTCTGTCACACCCATGTGAAATACCTCATACTATATAATATATCCTCCCTATTTGGCGGTCTATTTAAGCTACGACACTTCCCATCTCCCCCTTTCGGCTGTCAGTGCCTCCGCTGTCACGTCAGAATTGCTGTCTGCTTGCTGCTAACCCTCCACCTCCCCAGCATCCACCTGCAGGCTCAGGGGGGTTAAGATATTTAGTCATCATCACTTCCCATCATCTCTATGTAATCACATGGGGAGTGATGATGCCGGAGCCTAGACGCCAAACTCAAACTATGTTCTGTTGCTACAATAAACATTCTGAATGTGAGTTGTCTGATTAAAGTAAGAGCGTTTTCATCTGAGTAAAGTAGTAGCTGTTCAGCAAGGACACCTTAAAGTAAAACTTATTTATTATTTATTATTTATTATTTGATAAGTATACTTACGTATTCTTTCCAATGACATGAAAGCCGATGGAACATATATATCGTTTTATATCCTGCATCTCATCCCTTCCAGCTTGGTCAGATCCTGCGAAGCCCCTTCATGAAGTTCGTGGCTCACGCGGTCTCCTTCACCATCTTCTTGGGTCTGCTTGTTGTCAACGCCTCGGACCGCTTTGAGGGGGTCAAGAACCTGCCCAACGAGACCATCACAGACCACCCACGACAGGTGTTCAGGGTCAAAACCACGCAGTTCTCCTGGACAGAGATGTTGATCATGAAGTGGGTGTTGGGTGAGTGGCCTCACACACACACACACACACACACACACACACACACACACTGTGACGGGGTTTGTAATCCTGCACAGTTGCAGCCAATTAAAATGCAAATACGCAACATATTCACTGTCGAGGCAGATTCTCCATCATGATTAGAAATAACCTTGATGCAGCACATTAGAGGGTCAAAGCATTTCCTGGTTACATTTTCTTTAAATATTTAGCCTTTACGTGCAAGTAGTAAGAGGCGATGTTTCTAGCAAAGTTTTTGCTGGTAATCCAGTAGACAAAGTAGTGCAGCTATTGTGAAGTCAACAACATGTCAACATAATCAATAATTGGAATGAGCCTGTGAACCTTCAATCCCAACTCTGATATGAGGCAGAATTCAAGATTAAGGCGCCGCCATGCCGACCAAGTGGATGAAAGCCAAGGCCGATGCAACAATTCTCTTTTCTCTTTCAAAGATCAAATAGAAGTTTCACAGTTGGCCAGAGTTGCAGCCAACCTGAGTCCTAACAATTAGCTGGAGGGGAAATGTAGAGGTGGCGCTGAGAAAGCATTAGAAGGAGGGCTGGAGAGAGAGAATGAAATGGAGGGAAGATGGGAGCTGTTGGGTCAGACGGATGAAAGTTGAGGGAGGGCTGGAGTGTACGGCATATGCATGGAGAACCAGATAGACGGTTGTGACAGAAAGATAAAGACAAACTCAACATATAAAGAGCCCGTGGCAATATCTGTCAGAGCTCAGCTGCTTCCCATCTGTTGATGCTCTTCCTTTCATCTGCAAACACACACATGTAATAACATTATGCCAGTGGTCTGTGTATGTTGGTGCACATATGCGTCGTTTTTTTATTTGTTTTTATTTCATAGCCGTCCTTTGTCCGTCCGTGGTCGTTTTGTGGCAGCAGGTGTTTGTGTGTCTGTTTCTGCTCGTGTGCGCGCAGTGAGTGCAGCGTAATTGTAATTCCAGCAACATGCTTTGAAGACCCGGTAATTGTTACAGAGATGATACTGATCAGGCGGCTTTTCAGTGAGCAATTTTCTCCTCGTTTTGGCTCGAAATAGAAAATGGCTGTGTGGGAGGAATCAGGTTTTCCATTGTGTGTGTGTGTGTGTGTGTGTTTGTGTGTGTGTGTGTGCACCTGGGCTTCACGTCGGGGTGCCTGAGTGATTGAGTATACATTATAAACTTTGTTTTCAACATCTTTGCCTGTGCATGTTTCTTTGCGAGCGTTATCTTGTGCATATTTCATCTTTTTTCCGCTTCCTCAGGGATGATCTGGTCAGAATGTAAGGAGATCTGGGCCGACGGGCCCAGAGAGTACATTATGCACCTGTGGAACGTTCTGGACTTTGGCATGTTGTCCATCTTCGTGGCGTCCTTCACGGCGCGCTTCATGGCGTTCCTCAAGGCAACCAAAGCCCAGCAGTATGTGGACATGCACGTACCCGACGAAGACCTCAGGCAGGCCTCGTTGCCTGAAGAAGTCGCCTACTTCACTTTCGGTAAGCAAATCCCAAAAATGTGATGAAAGGTTTTGCAGATGTCTAGGATGATAGTCATTTATCTGGCATTGTCTTTGTTTTCTTAGCAATTATGTCTGGTACCATTCATGATAAATATACATTTCTATTGAAGTTTAATCTGAAAGAAGATTTGAAAACTGCTTCATTTCTTATCTAACGTACATTTCTTCCAGTTTGACACCATATGATGAAATATTAATGCTTTCATGAGGTGAATCACTTTTGTGCTACATCACGCACTGATACGTCTCAAATGTCATGAATAACTCAGACCTGAGCTGGGACAGTAGAAAATGAGAGTGTTATTACTTTTTGATAAAGATGTCATCGTTGCATACCAAACTCAAGATGTTGACACATATTTGTCACCCATTCAAATAATAGCCCGTCTGCGTTTGGGTCTGTATGTCCTTTTGATACATTTAAAAAATATTAAACAAATCATCACAGAAAAAATGAGCTCACTTCCATAAAACTTCCATAAAACATATTACAACCTGCAGGTTGCAGCCGCAGGCTTTTGGACTGTACACTTCTTAGTGGCCTACTAAGGGAACCTTCATCAGTGCTGTCATCTGGTGGTCTGACTCTGTCATGACACATCAATAAGTAGATGAGAATGTATATGAGTGGAGTGTCAGTTATCCCCATGAGCTGTTCTCCATATGCCTCCATATCTGGACACACTGTCCTCCGTGGACACACTGTCCCTGCTCCTGTCCCCGTCCATCCGTCTCACACCTGTTGCCTTCCCTCCTCCTTCATTCTCTTCCATCGTCACTGAATCCATCATCTCACTGCACCTTCTCCTCCATCAAAACACACCTTGTTAAATTATACTCTTTAGGAACATCTTTAGCAAACATTTAGATCCGGCTGTACTCAAAAGTTTGTTCCCTACAAATCTCAAGAAGAGATACGTGCAGCCGATTCTACTATTTCATGGCCCACTAAACCACCTTAAGCAAGACCAACTGTTTCAATCTGATAGCAGAACATTTTTTAAAGCCACAAATTGTTGATTATTATTTGTTTGGTCGTAAATTGCCATTACTTTGGAAGCTATATGAAGTTTTATTCAGTGTGAAAATGTCTGCTGGGTTAAAAATCTGAAGTGTGACTCCACAGCCAGGAACAAGTGGCGGCCCTCGGACCCCCAGATCATCTCGGAGGGCCTGTACGCCATCGCCGTGGTGCTGAGCTTCTCGCGTATCGCCTACATCCTGCCGGCCAACGAGAGCTTCGGCCCGCTGCAGATCTCGCTGGGGCGCACGGTCAAAGATATCTTCAAGTTCATGGTCATCTTCATCATGGTGTTCGTGGCCTTCATGATCGGCATGTTCAACCTGTACTCGTACTACCTGGGAGCCAAGTACAACCCCGCCTTCACCACGTGAGTAATGCATGACAGCGAGGATGACTGCGTTTGGATGGTGGTTTTATCTCAGCATATGGAAGCATCCTAACGTCTGCATCCTTTCTCACGAATGATTTCAAGAATGTGAGACGAGGCCACAGAGCGAGACAATCCCCAGGACATATAGAAGGTCACATGTTCCTCCTTGATGACTGTTGCAGGCCTCATTAAACCCACAGGCCTTTATCAGTGGCAGAGATCACATTTGTATCTTCCCTCAGGCTAAATGCAGAGAATAAGTGGTAAATGGGATGACTCGCTCACCAACATCTCTAACAAACACTGGTGAATTGTGTCTTTTTTAATCTCACAGCTTTAACAATGTTATAGGGTGGGAAATTGGGTTCCTCCCCCACCATGATTTTGTGTTTACTGTGCTGTAAACGAGAGATCTACTCTGCTGTAGCTTTCAAAGAAACACAAGCATTTTTGACTAAAGTCTAAATTGAAGTAAATTTGAGCTATCTAGCTAGCAAGTGTTCGAGAGAAGTGTCAATTGCAGATTTTGTCCGAGCGGGAGAAAAAATACATCAATATTGGTATCTAAATTGGTATTTAAATGCCTATAGTCTTTCATTCAAATATTATGATAATGCTGAGGCAAAATATCATGACTTATTGATTTTTTTAATCCATTTAATTATGTATCCATACGGATGTGAGACTAACAGAAGAGCAAGAGGAGTTTTTCGATTCCAGTCCAGACTATATTTCCTTTGAGGCACGAGAACTTTCCTATCGTCCAATCAAGTGCCAGCGTTCAGCCAGTGGATTTCATTAACCGACTCTGATCTGTGAAGCAGGACTTAGCGGTTGACAGTGATGTGATGGAGACCATTGTATTAAATGATAAAAGTCAGCCATCTGTGTGAGGATTGCCTGGGCCACCAGTAAGCCCCATGTGGACAGTAGCCGCCACTGAAGGCTGGGTGGGAGATGCTAAGATACGTCCTATAGAGCTCAGCATGATGCAGCATATTTTCACATTTCATTCGGCACTGAAGTGAACCTTTCAAGAGTGGGTTCACACTTTTTCCAAGTCAAGCTTTATACAATATATCCATCTGCCGTATCCTCTCCTCCTAACACGACTGCTACGGCTTCAGCCGTGTGACTCAGAGAAATGACCTAAAAGACTATTGTTGTATTTGATAATTGAAAATCATTCAGCTGCAAAGGGGCTGATAACAACCCTCAGTACTCCAAATGCACTTAACCTGCGTAAGTGCTGCGTTTAACTTAATTATCAAGCACATCCATTTCAAATGGTCAATTGCACATTTTAACTGAGGAGTCAATTAGCACTTAAAGGCTCTGCTGCATAAAATCAACCACAGTGCCTCGGATCCGTCCTTTCACTTCCACATACAGCTCCACATTAGAGATTCAAAGTTTATTCCATCAATTGTAGTGTAGCACAAGTTGTTGTCATACATCAACCTGCTTGTAAAGCAATCAACCCGTCCAACAAAACTTGCAACGCAGTCTGAATATCAATCCTTCATTCTACCGTATCCAGGTGTTTGCATGCCCAGTCTTTCACATCAGCTGCTAACAGAGTGACAGTGGATCTTTCACTTGAATATTTGTTGGAAAGCAATCCAGCGAGTCTGTGTATCATCATCCATCTCAAAATGAAAACTCCATATTATTCATTTTCTCAGAGGAAGACATCTGCAGATTTAAAAAGATGACACCATTTCTGCTCAATATATTATCTTTAATTACGTTGTGATAAACGTTTTATACTGATCATGGTGGAAAAGTCATCATCATCTCCTCATTGGAGGAAAGCTTGGACTAAAGAAGTCACACGGAGCTACGTGTTTTTTTCAAGCTGGTTAATGAGTCATCAAACCAGGTTCCAGCAACAGATACGTTTTAAAACAAATCAATACATGTACTAGAGCGTGGTGTTTATGCTCTTTTGCATCATTTACCTGACGGCTTTTTCACATTAGTGGAGAAACATAGTGTGACTTGAATTATCGCCCTCGGTTAATTTTGAATCAACAGGCTTTCCAACCGTGACAGACTGCTTCCAGGTGTGAACATCTGTCTCTTCATTAAGCATAAACCTCGTGCTGTTGCCGCTGCCAATAAACCCCACAGTGGTCCGATGCACCGCAGTTTAAGACCTGCCTGTTGGGATTTGTTGGTCCAGTTATTTGTCTTGGATCTAAGGTCACCCCCCCCCCCCCCCCTCCACAATCAACACCAGACTAAAGGATTAAATAAGATAAAGTCAGAGTGACCTGGGTTCATTGCCATCACTTTGTTGTTTCTAGTTGTTTTGGCAAGCTGCATAGCAACTGTGATTGCCTATCCATCTGCCTGCCTGCCCGCTTCCTCTTATCTGGTTCCCCACCTGTCTGTCCACCTGCCTGTGGTGGGTCACTGTGTGCACTTGATTCAGGGGACCTACTCTCCACTATGAGCGGAATTAAGCTTTGTCTTTAAACGCTGTCTATTCACACACCCTTGTTTAGCATCATCAGGACAGAAAGTTCAGTGTAGCATATCCCACACCTACAGCTCCAACGCTACATAAAAGGAGATGGAGTCAAACACCAAATACCTGTCTACATCATATTTATACATCCTCAGCTGTATATTTAAATGCAACAGATGTTTTACCGACCACATATTTCTATCACCTGTGAGGTATGTGAAGTCTGGGAGCAAGTTCATGACCTGCCAAATATTCCCCTTTTTTGAAAGAATCACCGATTGGTAAAGTTATGTGATTTCTAGTGTGAGGATTCAACTTTCCCGTGCTGACTTACCCTGCACCTCTGTGCTGTGCATACATCGCCCGTCTGCTGAGCTGCGGCACAGGGGTCTTAGAGGGCTGTGAGTTCTACTTGGCTGCCCACGCAGAGCCAAAGATCCAGGCAACGTGATGAGCCGACAGGCCGAGCGGCGGCACGACACAGAGATAACTGACTGAAAGGCAGATAGACGGATAGAAGCAGAGACTAATGGAGTTGCAATGGGCAGTCAGAAAGATGGTGGTCACAACCTGTGTGTCAGACATAATGAAGAAGCAAATGGCAAGCCAGAAAAAGATCCTTATGATCACCATTTTGCACTCATTTCCATCATGAATGTATGATCCAACTTTGTACTTTGTCTACTCATCACTTCCCGTCTTTGGAGATCTACATCTAGGCTGATTTTAAAAATCAGCATCAACACAGCCATAATAAAAATAGATTTCTGCTCGTCTTAACAACCTCAGACTGTTTGCTTGCCAGAGTATTTTCTTGGCAAGGAAATGTCCCTGCCTGTAAATTGGCTGTATAGCGGTGGTTTTAGCATGAAAGAAACCCCTTAAATTCTGTTGTCAATCTCGCCACCAGGGGTCAGTCTGGCTCTAAATCTCAAGCTGTCTGTATCATGACTGGAATGTGCAGCGAGACAGTATTGAATTTATTTTTGTACCGTGTCAAATGTTTTGTTGTGTAAATCTAATCAACTCTTTTTCTCTAATATATTGTTGGGTAGAATTTGCAGTCTTTAGCTTTCTGACAGGCCATGTCTGATGGAGAGCAGAGGAAAGGGCTCTAATACAGGAAGATGAGGAGGGAGCCAGGTGGAGGCATTAATGATACCCCAGAAGGGGCCACTCATGGTGGGGGAGGACGGAGGGGAAGGAGGGTGGGGCATGGTGGAGGAGTGAGGAAGAGGATATCACTGTCTCTCTCACACACACACACACATGCACACACACACACATGCACACACACACACACACACACACACACGACTCATACAAGCCAAAACACACACACATGCTTGCAAGCATGCACAGCTGGACTGAGCAGTAATAGCCACACACACACACACACACACACACACACACACACACACACACTTACAAACCCTAGAGGTGCAAACACTCAGACAGCTATCTAAATACAAAAAAACACACACGTCTTTTGTTTGTGCAAATACACTTTTGCACATTCTTTTTTTTGTGTTTGCTATATCAGGCGCTTAGTTGGGCACACAAACATTTATGTACAGATCAATTCACTCATTCACACACACACACACACACACACATATGCTTATCAGATTTGGACAGCGGTGGCGGAGCAGTGGACCTGTCTCTGTGTCGTCGGCAACCATGCATGACAACACTGCACAATGAGGCAGCCAGAGAGGGAGAGGACAGCGGAGGTAAAGGCAGGGGGAAACGGGAGAGATAAATGAAATGGCATAGTGTTTTGATATAGTCAGAGGTGGAAGCAGTGCATATTTTTGGGGCAGAGTGAAAGAAAAAGACACAACGAGGGTGTCAAGGACAGTGAAACTTTTCGAAATAATGATTACACTGATGCCGAAGTAAAAACAGTCGACATAGTACTGAATAAATGCAGCACAATAGGACCAGTTGACAGCACTGCAAATAAGTAAGGAGATAAAGTCCGTTGGGGGGGAGGAGGAGGAGAATGATGAGGAAGGGATGAGGGATGAAAAGAGAGCCATGGGGAGAGAAGTATATGCAGAGGATGGTGGTTTTGGCTCGGCTGTTTGTTCAGGAGAAAATGTGGGAGGCCTGCCAGGATGCTTAGACAAAGGCGGAAAAGGGGGAGGGAGAGGGGATGAGCGAAGGTCAAGCGTACTGAGACAACACACAGATGCTCAGACACACACATTTTACCAGGAACCTTATTAAAAGGTGTGAAGAAATAACATCATCAAATCAATACGTTTTCTTTGGCAACATGGGCCATCTTTTCATACCCAGTGGAACATGCACGTATTTGAATTCAATTCACAATTCAATTCACAACGTGAGCTCTTAGACAGCACAGGAGACAGGAGGCATATCTTAAAGCCAAGGACAAAGTCACGCAATGTACTGTAAGTGGGAGAGAGAGAAGGGCTGCAGACGGAGGCGAGCGAGAACTGAGGACTGGCTAAATGACGGCACATAGAAAGGCAGTGATAAAGATGCAGGGTTGGAATATTAAGGTGGAAGTGAAGAATGAGAGAAACAGGGAAAATAGAAAGTGTGTGTGTTGTTGAGCCTTGAGTGACAGAGTTGGAACGTGGTGGTGAGACGGGTTCTGAAAGGAGACCGAGAGTGAAAGGGATGGTTGAGAGTGAGTCAGGGCGAGCAAAGGAGACCATTTATTAGCTCTGAAGGTGAGGCAGCGGTGTTGTGTTCAGCCTTTAGCGGTCGAGCACATCTGAATGTCAAAACGGGGAGAGGAGAGACACAATTACAATTAAGGAGACAGACACAGATAACGCATCCATGCGGGACCAATATGGGCTCTTAATATCCATACTCGGACCAGTAGCTTTAGACTTGGAGCCGATATTCACTATTTTTCAACAATTTTCTTCCATTAGCGCAACAAATGATGTCAAACTTTCCATTCTCCTCTTGGTGAGATGTCATCCCTATGAAACCATCATTCCACACTAAATCGCTGTATTGTATTCCTTTGAGCAGGAAGCTCGCCCATATATGGAAACTCTTCAACACTGTCCATTAGGCCGTCACATGAAGAATTAATTAACCATAAAGACAGTGATAAATCATAGTCGTTTTTGAAACAGTGGGTTTAAACAAACAGGCTTCTAAATGTCTTGTCCTCGACTATGATTAGCAGATTTTATCAGCTGTAGCCTGCTGGCTAATAAAGCTAGCCTTGTTGTGTTCACGGCCGCCCAGCCCGATTTAACCTTGTGGCTTGCGTGCCCCCCCATCACAACAATATACTGTGGGTATTGCATTTGGTAAATTTCCCCAAATGTGTGTTCTTGGTTTTGAAAAGAGTATGAAAGGCCAATGAAGTCTGCACACTGCTAACCTCCAAATACATGGTTTATTTCTGTTTCACATTTAAAAGGCAATGTTTCTGTCTGTAAGGCCTTCCCCAGCTTTAACTGGACTATTTATTTGGAGCCTAACAGTGTGCAGACCTCCTTTGTGCCCTTTATTTCTTACGCCTCAGTATCGTGGCCTGGATGTGCGCACACTTGGTCTCTCTATTAAAGGCGACATCCAGACTGACTGAATGCCGCCTCGCTGTCGCCCCATGCACACCGCCTCGACGTGTGGAGAAATCCTAGCCTTAGTTACGGTAGCTAAGCCATCATTCCACAATTGCTGTTAATAGTAGCTGAAATCAAAATCAACACAATGGGGCGATTTTTATAATATGATAATAATAATAAAAGATGACAACAACACAGGCTACATAGAGAGATAGAGACAGACGGCGAGGACGCAGGCAAAAGCAAGCGTTGCCGTGTTGGTGTCGTGTTTGATTCAGTATCAAAACACTCTTAATTGCTCTTCTTGTGCTGTTGTGCTCCCCGCTTCATCAGGTTTCTCTCTTCCTCTTGCCTGAAGACACGCACAGAAAACAGCCTCCTTTTGTATCCCTTCCTTTCTGTCCATTTTGTATCCCGCCGCCTGTCACGCAAAAATAAACACACTTATGAAATCCTTCAGTGGATCTTTCTCTCTTGTCTCTCTGACACACACACACATACACACACACACACACACCGGCCGGCATCTCTCGTTAACAAAATTCATTCATTAGAACCCGAGGTGGGCAAGGCCCAACCCCTGCTGTCGCTATGGTGACACCTCCTTTGGTGCAACAGATAGAAAGTTAAACCCCGATTTAATATTTTAAAGGCAGACAAGTCGCCAGACAGACAGAAGACAGAAGAAGAAAAAAAAAAGAAAGCGACTGACAATTTAATATCTTCTAATGACTGAAGGGCAGAATTAGAGAGACAGAGCAGGAGGCTGGGTGCAGCTGTTCACAAAGTCCATATTAACATTCCGCTAATGTGAGAGTATTACTGCAGATTAAACAAAGAGGAGAAATATTTGAAGGGGGGGAGGGGGAGGGGAGGGGGTAATGGAAAAAGAAAACTATAAATCATACGTTTACATTGAGTGACAGACACAGATAAAAGATGTTGGGGATGAAAGATGGAAAGGGGCGTGAGAGAGGAAGGGAGGGAGGTTGATGCTTAAAAAGATACAAAAGCAGTGGCGGCGGGAATATAATGAGAACACGGGCGAGAGAGATAGAGAAGATGAACGAGAGGCAGGGATGATAGTGAGAGAGAGAGAGAGAGAGAGAGGAGTTAAGACAATGATGGAGACAAACCTGAAGCGTAAATCAAGAGAGACAGAGAGCTTGGCCCTGGGGAGGAGAGGTTGATTCGGGCCTATCGGTGATTGGGTTTGGATGGCTCCTGCACAGCCGAGGTGACTCACCAGTCCCTCACACACACACACACACACACACACACACACACAATGCTGTGAGAGGGGTAACAGCAAGTCGTCCTGCAGGGGTAAGGGCGTGCGTTGGTGCGCAGCGTCATGCTGCGTGCAGCCTATTAGGGTCTGTCACTCTTAATAACAGATAATAACACACTGTCCGTCTCTGTCTCCAGATGCCCACGCTCCCTGCTGATTCACTGCCTGATGTATGATGATCTTATAACGTGCACAAGTTCGAATTGAATAATCTCCTTCTTAAGTTGATCAAAAAAAAAAGAAGCACCGAGCGTCTCGTGTTTCCCCGGTCCCAGGTTACTGCACGACGCGCACGCGACACAAGCAGAGGACAAGTTGAGATTTATCAGCGTTGTTGATCTCCAAACATTTTCGATTTTTTCATAATTGCAATTCCTCTCGGAGACGCGTCTCACGCAGGTTACAGTGAATCAAATCAGCAGAAAACAAGCTGAGGGAAACAAATGAGGAAAACGGCTGCCTGTGCACCGTCATTTTCAAGCAGGGAAGAAGACCCTCTCCCGTCATGCATCCCTCAATTGCTTATTAAAAAAAACACATAACTCTGATTGTATTTGTTTTACTAACCGCTGTTTTTGAGGAGGTGCAATGTATGTTGCCATGCATACGGTATTAGTGTTGTATGGTGCTGTAAGGAGGGGTTCACTGAAATGCTGCCAACACATGAATTAAAATACCGGTCTGCCCGGGCGAACAGTGTGTATAAATAGCCAAGTATGTGGTGAGTGTGTATTCTATTCGTGTGCGTACGTTTGTCCCTGCCAGGGTCTGGTTTAATGTTGCCTGGAACAAAACCCTTCATCATTATCTACACCCATTTCCCTTTTTTTTGTAGGGAACATAAAAATGTAAATCATGTGAGCATTTCACACGGGTGGGAAGGCGAGCCGGAACCCAGAATAATTTGATTAAAAAGATAATTGGGACGTAATAGAGACCAGATAATTGTCCCCCTTTTTTATGTTGCTTCCATTTTCAAAGCCACAGGAAAACACTTTGTTCATCTTGTGAGAGAGGCTCCGGATAAGTGACGAGGCATTATTTAAAGAGAGTCGGCTCGGAATAACAGGTTTTCAAGGCAAGGCGACCGAAATCCCCGTCCTCAGCTCTCCTGATTGGGCGATAGGCCGGTGGATGTGTGTGATGTGAATAGCGATGGAGAAGACGGTGTTGTTGAGCCTTGTGTCGCTGATAGTCTCGCATCTGTCTGACGCCGCCGCTGTCTGTTACAGCAATGCAAGGAAGAACTACCATGGATGCTGGTGAATCTGTTTCTGTTTTCCATGCCTCCAGGGCCCGATGCTGCTGTTATAGAGAGTTATGAGGCAGGCTGGGAAATTTGAGTGTTGCCTCAGTATACGCAGGTCTAGACTAGTGGTACATGTATTGTGTATTGTGAGTTTTGGAGTGTTGGGTGTGCACATCTCTCAGGAGAAGAGTATGTGGAAGCATTTCTTCTCCCAAATGATTGAGCTGCAGGCTGTAGAGAGATGATATCTTGTGAAATAGAGAAGTGTTTTTACTTAACTTACTGTGATGGTTGTGTTGATGCTAGTTATGTTTTATATTTATGGTAAATAAAGAAAAATCCATTGACTTGTTTTTATATTGATGCACAGTCCAATGTGGCTCAATAGCAAACAATCAAAGAACAGTGGATATTGTGCAAATATTGAAAAAGGAAATAAAGAAATGCTTTCTATTTGAAAACGGTCTATTTTATATTGATCGACATCCATTCAAGCAAACCCCAAGAGTTCTACCAAGGCCAGCGGATTGAGTGAGCAGATTACCAATACATGTTAACATGGAGAAATCAGTGAACAGGGGACGAAGTTCATAAGGTTGAACACTATAAATATGTACTGGATATTAATCATGCCTTTTAGCTAAAGTTCACAGATGCACAGGGAATAGACAAGAAAAGACAAATGGGGTTTTGATATGAGTTACAGAGTTTAATCTGTTTATTCATACCTAGTGGAAGCTTCAATTTCCTCAAAATGTTTCCCTAGAAAAGTGTTGGATAAAAGCATATTCTTAGGTGTTTGGCAGCCAAGTAAGAGAGAGAGAAAAACAAACCGATCCGGTGTTGAAGGTTGAAGAGTGTTTTACTTTCTGCCTGAAAGGTCAAAGCTGAACTACACAGAGGAGTCTCCGTTTCCATGTGTGTGTGTTCATGTGTGTGTCTGTCTTTTTATGCATGCACGGTTGTGTTTTCTCCTCACCTCTCTGCTTGCCAATGAAACAGTGTCTCTCTGAAAGAAGTTAAGTTGGAAGACGACCGCAGCCTCAGAGTAGGAGCCTTTAGATCTTCTCTCCCCACTGCCTCCTTCCACCTCCAGCCCCTCCAGCTAATCCAACCAGGCCGCCCCTCACACCCCCCACCCCCCCAACCCTCCAATCCCTTGTCATCCCAAACCCATGCTTGCCACTCATGGAATATTTAACGATAGAACTGCACCTGAATGCCAATGTCGGCAGGTCTCGCTGCGTTATGCTTTCTTACCTTGGGTCAATGTCATGAGAATAAAAGCAAAAAAAAAGAAGCAAATACATATTTATTTATTTGATTTAACATATCCTATTGTCAGGAGGGAAATAAGAAGGAAAAAAACTTCACATTTTTTCAACCACCTCTCCTACTTGGTGCCTCTACAATGAATCATCACAAACTTAATTCACAATAAAGCTCACATTAATTTAAAGAGAGACAGAGAATTAATGAATCCAGGGTTGAAATATTTCTTTGCATATTTGTTTTATACAACCTTTTTAACCCCCCCCCCCCCCCCCCCCAAAAAAAAAAATGCATAAATTTGTTTTAAGTTATGAAGTGAAAAACAAAAAAGTCTTTTCCCCCCAATTTCAATTTTGTAGTAGTCAGGCATGTTTTTTTCTGTATATGCAGTGCATGTATGTGTATGTGTGTGTGAGAGAGGGATAATGGGGTAATGTGTTCAAATTGGACATGACTCATCAGTTATTTCATCAGTGCCACCTCATAAACCCCACGACATTACACTGCATTGTGTGTGTGTGTTTGTGCGTGCATGTGTTTGAGTGGGAGAGCGATAATCTGCTACCAGGGTGGGCTTTTTATGTGTGTATTCGCTGTCATGTACTGTTGTCTCACTGTCACACTCTTTCCCCGCAGGGTGGAGGAGAGCTTTAAGACTCTTTTCTGGTCAATCTTTGGGCTGTCTGAAGTGATCTCCGTGGTGCTGAAGTACGACCATAAGTTCATAGAGAACATCGGCTACGTGCTGTACGGAGTCTACAATGTCACCATGGTGGTGGTGCTCCTCAACATGCTCATCGCTATGATCAACAGCTCGTACCAGGAGATAGAGGTACATGCATTAGCTGGTCAGTCACTTTAGGAAGGGTGACATGGTGTCAACAAGTCCATCAGAATCAGTTTGATGACATCTGAGTTGAAAATAAAGTCTGTTTTGTTACTTTAGCTGCTCTGTTAGCCAATCACACTGCAGGCCCCCTACTGGCTGCTTAGAGCTCTCTCACCTCCTATCAGTTCAGTTTTTCATTTGGTATGCAATAATAAGTATAGACGTATACATATAAACATAAATACATACAAACATACATAACATGTTTTTTTTTATAATGTGTGACTGCAAATGATAGAAGTGAGAGATCCTTGATCATACAGTAGTAAAGGCTCATGTGTCCATGTGTACCCAATATTAGCCATGGACAGACAGTCACAGAGATGCACTCACACACACACTCATAGGACCAATTACAAACATGTCGTGGCGAATAGTGATTAGTCCAAGATTTAGAATGAAGTAAATGGACAACTAGTTTTCTACAACTCAGTAGCTTTTTTTGTAAGTCTTCACACATCTTGATTATTTCTGTCTGTCTGTCCTTCTCTGCAGGAGGACGCCGATGTGGAGTGGAAGTTTGCCCGAGCCAAGTTGTGGCTCTCGTACTTTGACGAGGGCCGCACCCTGCCTGCCCCTTTCAACCTGGTTCCCAGCCCAAAGTCCTTCTACTACCTGGTCCTCCGCATCAAGTCCTGCCTGATACGCCTCTGCAAGGCCAATAGTCGTCGCCATAACAACGAGCTGGAGCTGGGCAAGCTCAACTCACAGGCCAAGGTAAAACTGTATATAATTTGATTTTTCACATACATTATCCTGTGTGACAGTGAAGAACTAAAGGGTTGACATTATTTTTCACATTCACAAGAATGTGTTATTAGGATTTTCTGAAAAGAAGGTTGCAGTAGCTGCAAAATAATGGACTGTTCCTCCTGATGTCAGTATTATTGTCTTTTCTAAGTGCTTTGATTCAATGGTTCCCACATCTTCCAGATGCTCTGATGGGAGCCAATTATTACAAGCTAATTAATGACAACATGATTTTTTTTGTCTTGCCTCCCATTCAGAAAATTGTCACTATATTAAAAGGACTATTTGATTAAAAAGAGACAGTTTACACAGAAAAAAACAACAATCAGCAATTTAAGTCCATTCATGTAATGTATTCTCTTTGCTTTTGTGCATTGTGTCTAATATGTTAAAAAAAATGTTGATTACCATGAGTGTACTTTCCATCCAGATATCCCTCTGTCGGAGGCTCCTTCCAGCTAAATGATGCCATGTTTTGTTTCCTGTGTCGCTTCAGTTAAAGAACTGTTGAAACTGGAAATGAAGCAAAGGACAAGCTCCCTAATTGCATCCACAACATCCTGCAGTGGTCTTGCCTCTATACATCATCTAGGCCTGGGTCAACTGTTTATAGCTTGGCTGCCAATTACTGGATGGTCAGTGTATATAATACCCAAATGGCCTGGCGGTTAACAAGGACATTCCCATTGCACTCCCTCCCTCTCAAAGATCTCAATAAAATCATCATAGTGAAAGGAAATATCGCATGAGAAATAGCAAAGGCCATGTAGCACAGAATTAATCTCGGCGCTGGCCTAGTGCACTGGCGTTCCCTCTGTCTGATTCCTCGGCTCAGATGGCTCACCCCAGCGCCTCTCAAGAGCTATTAGTCAGGCCTGGGTCCGCTCAAATGCCTGGGCAGCTTGTGGATGGGGACACGACGCGTTACACCCCGCTGCCTCCGTGAGCTCCTGAAGTTCTCTGAAGCTCTGTCAGTTTAACTGCAGAGTCCTGCAGGTGCAGCAGGCGATCGATGCTCAAGCTCACTCTCCGTTGCGGTGCGGCCTTGAGAATGTCAAGTGAGATTTGGAGAAGACAGCCATGTCTTTCTGAATCTTTTTTTCCTCTCAGTTAAAGTGATGGGCTAAATTAAAGCTAATTGTGTTGGTTTCAAATCAGCATTATGTTCAGAAAGATCACCGAGTTTGTGAGGTTTGGTTTGAGGACAAAGTATAAAGTTCTTGTATATATTATTTATTATTTCTCTAATATTTGATTCTTAGCCCATTTTTTGAATTTGTCTTTCATACATTCACGGTAGCAGAGCCTACAAAGCAGGTTGTCAATAGGGACGAGTTCACAACAAAGAGAGTTGGGCATAAAAGATTCCTCACATTCGCATGAAGCTCTCCATCTGGTTGTATGATTCAAGGAAGCAGCGAGTAGATACAAAAGTGTTTGTTTGCTTCTGTAATACAAAGCATTTCTATTTGTTAGAGGTGTTCTCTTCTGCAAGGTCATCAAACTTGTCTGTTATTCTCAGAAAAGCGAGACTGCCCATCCATCCATTTCCATGTGCTCATCCGGGGTCGGGTCACGGGGGCAGCAGGCTTAGGAGGCGTCGCTCTCCATGGGTTTCCAGCTCTTCCTGGGGAACCCCAAGGCGTTCCCAGGCCAGACAAGATAGATGAACTATCCTCTCTCACTCTTACCAGTTGGACGAGCCCAGTAAACCTCTAAAGAGATCAGATCAAACGCCTGTACCAGCTCAGCTTGCCCCTTTCGACATGAAGGAGCAGGGCTCTTGTCTGAACCTCCAAATATGCTAACTCCTCACATCTCTAAGGCTAAGCCCAGCCAGCCTATGAAGGGAAGGGCACATGTATATGTCCCTGTACATTGTTTATTATCAGTATTAAACCTATTTATCCTCAGCCTGAGTATCAGCTAGCTGCGTTTGTCCACACTCCACACATTTTGACACCGCAGCGCCGAAATGACACAGAAGCTACGAAGCTAGGTCATGAACGTGGAAGGCATCTAGACACGAGTAAATAAAGCTTCACTCCGGTCATCACTTCTCCTAAAAGACATCTGTGAGCACTAGATACAAACTCTATTCCCCGCCTTTTATTGTTGTTTTGTTTCTTCAGTGTTGTGCTCCTCTAACACACAGCTTTCATTATAAAAGATCACTCAACCCTGAAATACAACGTTAACTCTGGACTGTTCTCTGTCCCAACAGGACGAACGCCTCAGGACATATCCGCGCCCGGGAGAAGAGTTCATCCCCAAAAAATCGAGAAAGCACCCGACAAGATACCAGGTAAGACAGAGAGCTAAGGATATAAAAGGAATCAAATAAAATGATAGCGAGAGGATTGGAAGAGGGACTGCTATGAAAGATGGAAGTAAGGAAGCCTGAGCGAGGGAGGGAGATGAGCTGGAGACGACTGAGAGGAAATACTTTCACATGGGTGAAACCGCATCGACTGAAAGGGAAAGAGGGAGAAGGGGAGGCGCATAGTGAAAAAAAGAAAAAGCAGAGAAAGAGAGCCGAGGCTGAAGATGCCTCTAATGAGCTGTTGGAAAGTACCACACTGAGGAAGGAAGAGATGCTCTCCTCCTGAGTCTGCCCTTCACCTTTTCCCTGAGGGAAATCTCACGTCATTCACCGGTCGATGGAGCCAGTTTGTGTGGGACGCCACATAATAAGACATTTGTATGTGCGGTGACAGGTGTAGAATCATCCGGAGTGCCTACGTGCAGAGATTGACTTCTTGAGACTTGGACGAGCCGCAGGACATCCCTGTTGGATACGGATCGATAAGCAGCTCTTTCACACATTCTCTTAGACATGGTGCTGCTCTCTGCCACTGTCTGATTGTGTGTAAGTGTGTGTGTGTGTGTGTGTGTGTGTGTGTGTGTGTGTGTGTGTGTGTCACACCTCATCTCCTGCTTTTCTCTCTTCCGTACAGAATATCATGAAGCGCCTGATTAAGCGCTATGTGCTAAAGGCTCAAGTGGACAGAGAGAGCGATGAAGTCAATGAAGGTAAACAGTTCCTCTTCATTCAGCGTGTCATTATTTACTCAGGTGGTATGAGTTACTGTGTGTGTGTGTGTGTGTGTGTGTGTGTGTGTGTGAGCTAAAGTCCATGAAATGAGTTCATGCTGTATGTTATAGCATTGTGTGTGTACGGCTGCACATACTCACGCGTGTCACGGTTGCGTGGCTTCTCAGACAGGCGCTTCCCTCCGTGCACGTCTGTATCTGCTCAGGGTTCACATGTCCTGACCGTCCGTGTCCCCGTGTGTGACTGTGTTGCAGGCGAGCTGAAGGAGATCAAGCAGGACATTTCCAGCCTCCGCTACGAGCTCCTGGAGGAGAAGTCCGACGCCGCCGGAGAGCTGGCTCTGCTCATCCAGCAACTCGGCGACAAGTTTGGCAAGAACACCATGAGACACTGACAAGTGGGGAGAGAGGGGGGGAGAGGAGGGAGGAGGATGTGAAAGAGGGTCAAATCGGGAGGAGGGGGAGGCAGACCTTGATAGGGGGAAGAGGGAGATGATTTATGAGAGGGACGGTGACGGAATTGGAGGAAAGGTGCGAGAGAAAGAAAGTGGGAACAGGGTGAAAATGTGCAAACTTAAAGCAAAGTGTTTTGTACATGCACTGACTTATAAAGGAGGAATGTGAACAGAAGATAGCTGGGCCTGGAAGTGAGCATGAGGTCAAAGGGTGAGAGGTGAAGTAAACTCACTCAAAGGAGGTTTGTGTTGACCGTTGAATTCCAATAAAAGGGTGTCGTCTTCAGCGGGTGTGAAGAATATCTGAAAAACTGCAAACTACCACTGTTTTTCTCACCAGGAAGACTGGCTTTGCTTCTGTGTCTCCACTGTGTCAGGACAAGCCTGTCACGATACTGTACACCCCTTTATACACCAGGCTATCTAATTAACGCATTCCCAGCCACAATGCACAACTTATGATCAGGATTTAACGCGCTCATTTGAAAGTCATCGAAGCTCCCTCCAAAAACAAAAAAAAAACGCAGTCAGTGACCTTTGTATGTCCACATAACACATGTATAGATGTTAAGCATCGCAGCTCTGTGTGATCTGTCTCAGAGACATCTTATGTTGGTAGAAATAGACTTTGTAGAGTTCCAAAAAATACAGATTAAAAAAAAAAGGCTAAAGTGCCGATAACATTACTCCAGGCAGTGTGCATTTTGTCTCACTCGCGATTTTAAATACAGTGTGATTTATAAGCATAATGCTGCCAAAAGAAAAAGCATGCAGGCGTGGGTATGAATACAGTCAGGATACACAACAACAAACAGGGAAATGTCACATATACCTCTCCCATTAAGTTGAAAGTCACGGTCCCATGCATATTTGACCAACTTTAACACAATGAAAATGTTAATGTGCACCTGAGTGGTCTACCTTTTCATTGTGCCTTTGCAGCACAAAGTGTTTTCTAAAATAATAACCAAAAAAAGCGACGTGACCAAAATAATTTGTGTTTACAGCTGTAAAAATGTAGGAGGTCAGTGCTATTGGGGGGGGGGGGAGCTACACGAAGGCAGAAGAAAAACTTCCGTCTGATCGCTTTAGGCCAACCAGACGTTTATGAGATGAGATTTAGACTTCTGGAACAACAGCGCAGTCGTTTGGTTATAAAACACTGGATTGTGCTGCAGGAAGCTGTGTGGAGTAATTGTATGGCCTTGATGTTCTTTTGGAGACTTAGACTTAGTTAGACTTCACCAGTGATTAGACATAAACACAGGGTTGAGTATAGTGAACTAACATAGAGAGAATGTGATCAAGCTGATAATTCTGCCCATTAGTTTTGAGAGTCTTTATTGTGAAGTTGAAAACTGTATCCACCGCAACCAATATTACAGATGTGGATAGAAATAGAGATTGTGTTGACCTGAGGGATCAGCCATAGTCATGTAGCAGCAGCCTATTTTGGAATAGCAACCCATTATTTATACTCTGTCCAATCCCCAAACCTGAACACAGTCAGGATCCAGAAACTTGAAAGAGATTCTCTCAGATTCTTATATTTCTAGTGATGATGCTTCAGTGATTTCTTAAAACGCAGTTTCTTACTTGATGGCTTGCCATTTGGTTCCCCACTGCGTCTGGGAGACAGCAGCATCCAATCCAACGTTCTCCCAACACAGATCTGCATATATTTGTTGTGATTTAAAAACGTGTTAAATGAGACCGTTTTTTTTTTTTTTTTTTTTTTAACATACAAGGATTTGACGCAGGATTTAGGTAAGAATACATCCCTTCCATCTCTATCAATATAAAATATTATCAAGCTAAAACATGCCATCATTTCATTATTGTATTACTGTGTGGATGCTATCAAATGTGATTAGCAAAGGGACATACTGCACATATCACCACATTTAGCTCATATATAATTTGAGTTGGTGGGGGATTAAATTAGGCTTTGTTCATCTTAAAATCATGAACCATTTGATTAAAACTTAGCAGGACTTTGAGATGTGTTACTGCCATAACAAACATGTATATTTGAATGCTTACAGGTAGTTTATAAAGCTCCTAAGGTTAACAGCCTTAGCTCATAGGTGCAGGAACCCCCAGAACATTTTTTTAATCCGAAGGCTTTAAACGTAATTGAAACGGATGACTTTTTAGAGATGCAATGTTTCCAATCTGTAGTTGCCGTTTTTTGTTCCAGGTAGGCGAATGTGAGTCAAGGTTTCATCTTAAGTAAGTTGTGTGACTTGTGTGTTTATTTATTTGTACAGTCAGAGAGCGAAAGAGCAGCGACTATTTTCTGTGTGCAGAACCCGACTAGGATTGAAAAAAGACTCCCAGAGAAGCTTTTATGATTCCCACCGCTTTCAAAAAAAACATTACCTGAAATACTGTATTTTTCACTTGTAAGCAAGAAATATTGATTAAAGCAAAATCTTGTACTGTATATTATCATATTTTTGATCCTTGAATTAAAGAGAGAACGCTCTAAACTGGTTGTTTGATCATTGGATCTTTCTGGATGTTTGTGCCTATAAGTGGAGTTCGATGATAGTTGACGGGTTTAAATATTCACAGTTCCCATCAGTAGTCGACATGTGCTGTAGACCAAAACTAAGATGGTATGCAAACACACACACACACACACACACACACACACACATGCAACGTTTGAGCAGCTGGGAGGACCCAAACTGCACAGTCCAATGTACATTTAACACACATTATGCAATAAAACACATCCAAGGTACCATGAACTCTCTCTCTCGCTACCATACAAAGAGGACCTCAATTTTATAAACACCCAAAATCCACTAAAACTAACAATACTTTCTACATGCCTAAAAAACTAGTCATATGAAAAAGGTTTTTTCCAACAAAAGAGCGATTTTTCGGTCTCAGACCTGAAAACTTGAAAGGAAGCATCAATGTTTTTTCTTCTTCATATAAACCAGCTTGTACATGTCAAGCATAGTTGTATTTCCCAATTTCACACATAATCTTTCAACAGCAACTTTCAACTGTTGCCACTAAATCCAAAGATCTGGCCGTGCTAACAAGGCTTAGCGAGACGTGTAGTTCAACACACCCAGACTGAAATGTAGCCCCCTTGGTCTAATAAGGAACTCTCCTTGTGGAGTAGATACCTTAAACCCAGTATATGACTCATGTCTGCAGCCTTGCACATGTGTGTGTTGACCTCGCCAACACACTTTGCGTGTCGGAGACATCCTGAAAGCTGCCCTCTGCAGCAGCACTGTAAACACCATGTTCCAGCATATGTCCAGGTGTTTACCAGACGTCACTTACTCCATACCATTTATTCACCACTCTCCCTGCATTGTTTCAGGCTGTCACTTAAAGACTTCCTTTTATTGTCTAGTCTGCCATTGCACACGAGGCCAACAAACCCTGTAACGTTCTCTCATAAAAACCTACCATACATGGTCATCTTAAAAGGTCTAGTTCAGAGGATTGAACAGCATCGTTAGCACCGTGAGTCACATGATTCGTTCCTCATCGGTGAAGTTAACGTCAACCACCAAGTGGGTGTGTTACCTCAGCCTAACTTCCTGTTAGAATGTTGTGCAACACTGGTTTATGCATAAAAAATACTGGCAAATATATTTTAATTTAACAAGAACCAGGCAGGCCTAGTTATGCCGGACCCGGATGTGATTAACGTACACAACTATCTGTGTTTGCATGCACTTTATGACTTAACAGCACTTTCACTATGCCAATAAATAGGAAGGAAAACTGTCCAGGGTTTATAATGGGTTTTATTGGGTTCCTCCTATGTGACTCCCTGTTGTGGATGGACCTGCAAAGTCCAGCTGTAATTAACTGTTTCATAGTTCAGACTATAAGGAGAAACAAGGTTATGAAGACCTTAATATTGAAACATAAATTGAAAAATCCTGCAGAAGTGGTTAAAAAGTTGAATTGAAACTGGTTCATGGTCGGAATAGAAACTATTTTTTACAGCGATGGTTTCATGAATTATGAAAAAGGCCATGAAACCACACATTACAAATCATGAATCTATGAGGTTCAATTAATTTAGCATCCATTCCTTCATCCTTAACGCAAGTTGCCTTTCATTCAATTTACATCCTGTTTCAAGTGGGTTCCCTCAAAATGTTGTCCATTTATGTTGCCTTTTGTATTAAGGCCTTCTTAAGAAAATCATACAATCATGACTCCTTATGTAGGTATTATTTGTGTGGCCTTTAATCATGTAGTGTGAACCTTTTGTTTTGAAGACCATGCACTCCACCACAACTGTTTTTCATTCTCACAAAACGCTTCAGGTTCTATATATTTTTAGATAAAGGTTGCCAAGCGCAGCTTTAAGGAAAAACAATAATCATTGGCTTGGCTACTCTTCCTTTCTTTCCTCATCACGTTGTTGAGTCTGGTTTCTAATCTTTGTCACATCCTCTCCGTCTGTTTCCTCCAGTCGTCCCATCACTCACGGCTGCACCATATCATATATGCAGGCCAGTAAAGCAGAAATGCCAAAACACTGTCTCTAAAGAAAGGAGACTTAAGTCAACCAATAAAATGCTGTACAGCACACCCTTTCTGGGCTATCGCCATAGAAACAAAGGGAGATGTGCTTTTGGACAAGTTTACAGGAAATTCTATTATCTGATTTCCTTCCGTGCTCTCCTGGAGAGTTTGGGCCTTAAGGACGTTACTCAACATGCTCCGTCAGTGTGTGTGTGTGTGTGTTTGTGCACGTGTTTGTGTTTTATTATGGAAGTGTATCTGTTTATTCTCGTTTGTATGACCTGTAAGCAGACACAGGCCCGTGTGCTCGGATAGAAAACACTGGAGTGTGTGTCTCAGAGCAACACAGTATAACTGACATCCCTTCTCTGGTGTAATTTGTCCCAGAGGCCCAGGGCGAAGAAATATTTCCAGCCCTCCCTCCCTCTCTTCTCTCCTGCTCTTCATCCTCCCTCTCTCTCCATCCCTCTCGCTTCCTCCATCCGTCTTCCTCTCTTTCTGTTTCTCCTGGCGGAGCAGTGAGCGATGTGACCCCCGTGCCTCTGAAAGACAGGGATTCCAGGGTTTTCGTAGCAGAGATTAAACTCCCTCTCCTACGCACCCCACCGCCCACTGCCTGGACGCCCCCTCAGGAGACAAACTCGGCAGCAGGAACACATATAAAAAAACATATGCTCTGTTGCTTGTATAAACACATACATTCATCCATAGCAGCTTTACCCTTCCTCGTATATTATTAGAAGCTTGAACACGTAGGTGGGCTCGAACACCCTCTCTGCCAGAAATCTGCACTCACATATGCGTGCACGCTCACGCACCAGACTGCCTGTCATGAACGCTCACATTTAAAGTGCGACGCTCGCATATTAAGGGCCGCATTACTTGAACTCAAAGTCTTTCTGTGGCTCTTAAGTCTCGCAGTGTGTGTCACTCAACACGCTCAAACAAAGGTGCAGCTCCGATCCAAGGCATCAATCACACCCTCGAGCCGTCTCAGTCCGTCATCAAGGTATCTCATTAGAACAACGCTCTCTGGAGAGGACCTAATCAGGTCAACGCTCTTAAACTAAAGGACGATTTCATAGCATAACGCTGTTACAATCTCACAATTATAGCCGTGCGTCACCAAAAGTACGACTTTCATTATAGTCATAAGAATATAATCATACCTGCTGCTAACCATCTTTTTCTTCTCTGATATGATAGCCTGTAAATAAATCACAGTGCTGAGACTTTCTTGAGTCCCCATCCTCGGTGAAACGCCAATATCTAATTTCTGGAGCAGTCAGACGGGCTGATGGAGTAGAGTAGGAAGGGGCTATTGGGTGGGCTTTCAGAAAGAAAACACTCGTTCAGTGTTTACTTAGTTATTGAAGCCATGGCACACCGGTTCAAGATGGATGGAGGATATTGATATGACAACTCCCCGACGAGCCCTTCGGGCGGCTCAAACGCAGCCCTTGAGGCCACGCTGAGAAATGAGAGCATGCAGCCATGAGTGAACTCGATGATTGCAAGTCGAACGCACGAAGCCTCACCGTACACACGCGATCAATGTGTAGGGTGTGCATCTATGTCATGGGACGGTTTCACTTTTATTGCAACGACAAAAAAAAAAAACAACAACTTGAGTTCTCTGTGTTGGAACTGGTGTCATCACTCACCCTTATATGGGGTTCAGCACTAAAACGGATGTGTTTATGGGGTTGTGCTTTGCAGAGGAATTGATAGAGCCCGATATCAGGAAGCTTGATTCTTCTTGGTGTAGCTTAATCAGGCATGACTTGCCGTTTAACCCAATCTAAGGGCCAATTGATCTGAGTTCCTTTGTGAATAGGCCTGTCTGATTTTGGGACAAATTGGTGTGAAAGGAAGTACTATGACCCAGAAGTCTTCGGTAGAGAGAATGCTGATGCATCAGCCCGATTCCAGTGTCCAACAGACATCTGTGAGTGTCTAGGGCTGTCCCACTGTCAAATCGTCAAGTGCCCTTTGGAGCCCTTTATGCACACTTTCCATAAGTCCATTCTGCAGCTCTTTGCCTGAGGGAATTACCCACAAATCATAGCACAGCGACATTAAACCCAGGGTTACCAGGGGAAACTCAGAGACATAAAAAGGTATACAAAGAGGAATTTCACAGAAACCGGGATTGAGATACATAAAAGACATGCAATCAGGGAAATGCAAGCATAGTCTATGACACACCTGGTTTATTCACCAATCCTTTCTTTTAATTTTACCTATTGAACCTGCTTTTTCAAGTCAAAGGCTACTTCTCAAAAACTGTCAAACTGAGGGTTCGAGGTTTAAGGCCTTTAGGGAGACATTTGGGTCGGGCATGCATCCTAATTCCTGATCATTGTATCAACCATTATAAAACCTATTCAGCATTATTCCAGAACCACATGAGAATTTCACATTAAAGAACAATATTTCAAAATCTTACACGACTTTGTCATGTGAGAACACAGAGGATGCATATTCCACTTTCACTGGACAGTGGTGGACAATCTCACTGTACTTTTTCAGGGCATGACTGTGTATCATCATCACCTTCTGCACAATTACACATTTGTATCAGCACATCCATCATCTTCTATTAAATAGTATAAGGCTCATTGCGACAGCACGGTCGTAATCGCCATCCTCTGTATTCCTATCATATCCGCTTTTGAGTTTTTCCATCATTTTTCATCATTACCGACAGCAGTGAATCATGGATATGACACGCTGTGCACAAACTGCTACAACATTTAAGGATTGCAAACAACTCCCCCGTCCGCTCTGTGTACGAGCTGTGTGTGAGCATGAAAGGAGAATGAGTGCGACATGGAGAGGAAGTTATGTTTACAACAAGCCTGGCGCTGCTGCTCGTCACATACAGCACGTTTCCCCCTCAGTGGATCTATGTACCTACAACATAGTTTCCCTTTTATGGGCTAACCATAGCTGTCGCACCGCCATTCATCTTCTGACTCACTTTGCCTTTCTTTGCCTTTGTTCTGCTCTGCGTTTTGTTTGTTTTACCTTCACCCTCTCACTCAATCACTCCCCCTCCCACTCTGTTTGTTTCGCTGCCTTTTTTTCCTAATCTGCTGTTTGTTTCTGTCCGTCTCAGTTACTATTTTCTCCTCTGTCACTTTGTATTTTCATCTATTTTCTCTTCACGTTTCATGTGTTTGTTTGGCTCTGCCTCTTTCTCACTCTACTTTCATCTGAATCACAGGTGGCCTTGACCTGGTTGACCCTGGAAGCCACATGCTACCTGGTAATAAGCTTCTGTCCGTCTGGTTTTCTTCCCCCTCCTCATCTAGACTCGGCTGACAGGCGGTGTCTTACAGGGGCCCTGGTTCTGTTATTCCCCACTTGATCTATTTAGTTTCCCCTCCTCACTCCTCCTGTCTTCAGCCACACACCTCCTCTTGCCCTCCTCTGGCTTCTGGGGTGAGCCTCTGCTCTATCACATGGCTACTGGACCAGACACCCTCCCCACACTCAAGCAAGCACCAATTTACCTGAGGCATCCCTTCCCTTCCCCTGCCAAGACCTCCTTCAGTGATCCTGAACATAACATCCCCAGAACCATTCACATTTGAAATGCCGAAGGAAACAGAGGAGCTTGCTGAGGCTCCGGCTTCTCGGCTCCTCTGTTGTTGTTTGTTTACTGTCCTGAAGATCACACTCTGAAATCGCCTGGTGGCCTGTTCTGCCTGAGTCTGCTTGGTTCGCTATTGAGGTCACTTGACCTACACCGAGATATGAGGCTATGCTGTAAAGTTAAATTTAAAAAATGTGTTTTTTAATCCTCTGTGATAAATATAGTATGAATAAGAATATGCACTTGAAGAATGTGTCAAACCTGCATAAAATGTGAACCTGTTAAATGATAAAATGACATTTTGCTGTGTATTTTTTAACAAACAAGATGTATATTATGGCCTCACAAAACATGATTTGAATGAGTGTAATGTGCGTATTTACTTTACTGATATAAATATGGTAGTTCTCTGTTTGGTTTGCATGACAACTCCTGCTCGTTGTATCCATTTGTGACTTTTGCTGTGAGGGAAAGCGAATGCCTCTCCTTTAGTTATTTTAATGAGATGATGAGCAGCATTTGGTGTTCTGGCGAGATAATCATGTGACTAATTGTAAAGCGTCTGATTTTCGCCAATGGCGGCATTTGATGCTGCTGGCAGGGAGAAATCCTATTTTGGCGGCTGTGTTTTCCATGGAGGTTAGAGAAGCGATGGCTTGAAGAAAAATGAAATTACAAGAAATGAGAGAGAGAGAGAGAGAGAGAGAGAGAGAGGAGATGGTGGCATTTTTTTTGTTTATCGACTATTCATGTTGGTTACTGGTCGGACTGAAAATGGAACTGTATTGACATATGAGATAAAGGAGTCTCAGCGGCTTGTGTAGCCATTAGTGATCATATTGTCTGTGTTGTGTGATGTGTATGCGTGTCTTCAACTGATTGAGGCATGCATTGTGTAAGAGTGCATTGTATGTGTGTTTTGTGTGTTCAAGTTGCTTTCTCTGTCTGTCTCTGCTTATGTAAGGGTGTGTGTGTGTGTGTGACTGCTTGTGGTTTATACATGTCAAACGTCTCCTGAGAGTGTGTTTGTGTGCGCACATGCAGGAGTCTGCACACAGCGGTCTCATAATCTCTCTCTCTCTGGCTTTTGGGTGTTTTCGTCTCGAGAGTCTGTCTGGGAGAATCACTGTTATCAGATGCTACTGTGTAGCACTGTGTGTGTGTGTGTGTGTGTGTGTGTGTCTTTTTGTTTGCATCTGTCTTTGCAAACAAGAGGTGGCGGTTTTATTATTTAGACACATTCATCCAGAATGATTTCGGAAGCGTTGGTAGCATTGTTTTTTATGAGCCAGCCTGCCAGTGGAGCAGTGGCGAGCAGAGATGGATAGACTCTATAGACGGTATATCTGGGTGGTTGTTGGACTCCTGCCAGGGTGGCGAATGACTCCACTGCACTGTGGAGCTCACGCTGAGGAAAAACAATATTAATCTTTCATCAGGCAAAAATAAACTAAACTCGAGTAGACTCAAGCAATTTTGTTTCAAAGGGATTTGCAAGGATGGCCGAGGAAAGCACTGCTGTGAGTGTAAATTATAATATCATCAGCTTTTTGTTTGTTCCTTTTTTGCTGCACCCTCACTTGACATGGTGGAGTAAAACAGTGGCGGAAGGCTTTTAGGGAAGATTTTCAAAGTGTTGATCCTTTCCCCCCCTGGAAGTAATGGCAAATACCAGTAACACAATAACAACCCCTGAGCAGACCCCATTCTCCAGTTCACTGACGGTGGAGAGGAGTGTGTGTCATTGTGTGTGCGTAAAGGAGAGGGAGAGAGCGGTTGGTGTGTGTAGAACACACACATAATCCCCGTTGACTTGCAGGCCTGCCATTTGCTTTATGTCTCATCAGTGGGAACATTAAGCTTCTTTTAAGCACTTCTCTGTCTCTATTTTTTCTCATCAACATTATTAAAAGTGGGAAAATCCCGTAACTTTTTAGTTTTCTTGTTTATAAAGGTTTTGAGCTCACGATGCTTCATGGATGAGTTGTCTTTCTTTTCCTCTATTTTTTATGGATTAAAAGGATTAAGAAACAGAAAGAGATTGAGAAAGGAGTGTAGAGAGAGAGAGCGATGTACAAGAACATGAGGAGAAGTGAGAGAAACGGACCACACAACAGAGAAATGTAAAAGCCACATGAGGGGATTAAAGTGAACGCTTGTGTCCCTGCCTTTATGTGTGTGCACGTACGACACGGACAGGTGGAAGGTGAGAGGTCATTGTTTTCGTGTGGCATAACTGTGTAGGAGGTCAAGAGGGGGTTCCGGCTGGTTGAGGCCCTTAATGAAGTGCATAGTGGTGGTGCAGAATTCCTCCATCCATCCATCGTCTACCGCTTATCCTGTATTCGGGGTCGGGGGGATGGAGCCGATCCAAGCTGTCATTGGGCAATTTACAGTCATCAATTAACCTATGCATGTCTTTGGACTGTGTGAGGAAGCCAGAGAGAACCCACGCTTACACGGGGGGAACATGCAAACTCCACACAGAAGGAACCCGAACTCGACCCGGAAATCGAAAAACCAGGACTCTCTCACTGTGAGGCAACAGTGCTACCCACTACACCACCGTGCAGAATTCCAGTTCATCATAGTCAAAATTCCATTGTCATGGGTTACAGATAATGAGCAATGACAAGTAGTCACAGAGCAAGGCATCAGTCGACATGGTGTATTACATAGATCGGTGAGATTCCCTTTGTGCATCACACACTGTGTGTGTGTGTGTGTGTGTGTGTGTGTGTGTGTGAGAGGACGAGTACCACTTCCAAAAGCAATAATAAACAGTAATCTCCTTAGCCGTTACAATTATTGCTGTCCCTCCACGTATGTAAGCAGGGCTTCAGGCTGCATTTAGATTTCCCATGTGACGAGCTCGTTCCACCAAACCCTGGTCCACTGTAATCCTATTTATTGTTGAATGCTATTGACGTGGTACACCAGGACACTGCTTGCTTTTTATTTGCAGGTCTATTTTGCCTCAAACTTTTTATTGTCAGTCTGTGTGTGTGTGTGTGTGTGTGTGTGTGTGTCACTCCGTCCTTGCTGTCTGTGCCTGCCAGCCATTCCATTGTGACAGAACAGGTGCAGATGAATATTCACAGGTCGGCAGAGCTTTTCAGGTCTGGCCCTTTGTATGCATGCTCATGGCTGAAGCTTCATGTGGAGCACTCATCTCCACCTATAGCACCCACCCCCCTGTCTGTAGCACCCATTTCAAATCTGTTTTGCCAAGAGCCAACACATGTGTGCTCTAAACACACAGATGAGGTCATGTGGGATTCAGTTGCAGACTCGTTTTGTTGCTCTTTAAGTCTCTCCTCAAGGGAGTGGACTGAGGATGAGTAAGGAGCTCGGCTCCAACAAAAGACCACCCTGGTAGACCTTTTCTAAAAATGTAATTACCCTCTGAGAGTTCTTTACACGTGCTCACCAATCTCACACCCTTTCCTGGTCTCACCTCGGTGTGAGACATTCCCCACACTGACACAGAAAATGGACTGCCTCAACTTTCTCTCGTCACTTTGAAATCCCCCCCCCCCCCCCCTCTCTCTCTCTCTCTCTCTCTCTCTCTCTCTCTGTCGCTCTCTCTTTTTCATACACTGTGCAGCCCAGGCTGAAGTCGGGAAGCTGCTCTCGACCTGGCGTGCTGCTGTGTTGTGTCCTTCATCAATCCCTCCTTTCCTCTCGGTTCAGTCGTAGCCCACTGGATCGATCACATTTCCCGTTAATTATCTCGCGAGGGCAGCATCTATCCGAAACCTATCGACCCTTCGCTGGATAAGAGAGCAAGCGAGAGGTGGGTAAGACGGGGGATTTCATCGTGTCCTTCCTCTGCGCCCTGTACGCACAAGGAACGGAGAGATCTTGTTTCACTGCGCACCAAGGCGCGCAAGATGCGCACCAGCAGTCGCCGCTGAGCCACCTCTGACAGACCCGAGTCATGTGGACATCGCTTCGGTAGCCTGTCGCAGACGGTGGCCGGACGATTTGGATTTCAAGTGGAATTAGTCCAAAAACAGTTCTCCTTCGCGGCGGGGACCCTGGTCTGCGCTCACACGTGGATTTAGTTAGTTGTGTTTAATGCGAAGGCAGGAGACGCTCCGTTAACATCCTACTCGGCGACATATGGTCTGTGGGCGCAGATTTCTCCGCGTCTCCACTGCGCGTCCTCGGCGGTGCTGGAGCGGACAGAGACCGGGACGCTGAGGAATGCGGAGCCGGGATTTGGTCTTTTCCAGCTCACCTGCGGAACTCTTCGCAGCGCAAACCAAAGTAAGTTATTTACAAGGTAATTGTGGTATTTCTGGGAATGTGTAGTTTGTGGGCGACTTAACCATGACTCTAGCCTACTTTATTCTGCTTGTATCATCACGCATGACATCACCATGACCCGATTTGTCTAGTGAAACGTTATCATTGAGGTATTGTGGGCACACTGAGATGACATGGTTATTCATTTATGTCCTAAAAGGCTGTTCCCCAAATGTGTTATACAGGAATCGCTACTGGTTCTTCCTGACCGGTGGAATCAGATCTAGGACGCGCAGCCAGACTGAACAGACGCGGGGTCAGTCGGCTACATAACCTTCTCCCGTGTCTTTCCATCCCCCAGCTGACAGACAGGGTGAGCATGCGGGGCGCCATGCTGAGGCAGATCCTCCTCAACTCCACCGACAACCCGGACTTCGACCTGGTGCTCATGGCCCAGTCCTCCACGCACGCCCCCTCCTCCCTGAACGCCTCCCACGGCGGCTCGGTGAGCGTGGCCGCCCTTCTGAGACCCACCACGGGACGAGGGGGAGGAGGGCTCCGCGAAGGCGAGCTCCACAAACCGGACCTGATCACCTACATAGTCATGTGCCTGCTGCTCTTCCTGTTGGTGCTGCTCATTGTGTTCTTCATCAACTGCCAGCTCCGGAACTCTTTTTTCGCCTCCATGCCATATGACAGGTCGCTGAGAGAGGCCCGGACCTCCTACAAGTAGGCGAGACTTAGGGGGGTTTAGGACTGAGCTGCTGCTGCATGTACTGGACTCACGAAGCTGCTGCCTTTTCTAATTTGTCTTGGACACACGGGGAGGTCTGAAAAACCTGACAAGATTAGGGCCTTGTTTCCAGCCACACACAGCTCTCCAGACCAGAACTTCCTCAGACTTGAGTAGATGAATGGTGTGCGCACTGCAGGTGGGAGGATAACGGTGTAACCCCTGGCCAAATTAGTTACTCATAGAGCCGATTTTCTGGTAATGAATGAATAAAAATGTGCAACAATCCATCATCCCATGCAAACCCACGCGCTGCACTTTGGGAAGAAAATGATGTATTCCTTTACTGTACACTCGCGAGCTTGTATCCATTCATCTAAACTGCTTACAAATGAGCCCTGCAAATTGGGGTCCAAATTCACATTGGCCCCTGACAAGATGAATCTGTTTTATTCCGCCGGGGAAACGTGGTTTATGGCAACAGAAAGAGTCCCACGCTATATGTATATACAATATTTTGTATGACTGTAACTTAACTGTCTTGTATTGTGAAATGAAGCAGTCGACACACAATCCCCACCCTTTTTGTCTTGTAAAATGCTGATTGAATGACAGACTGTTGCTATATCGTCATATAAATATATTAAAATGTACCCTGAGTGTCTCCTCGTCTATCCACCTGTTTGAGGATGGCGATGCTGAAGATGAGGGGCCAACCGTTCATCCTTTAATAGTCCGTAAAGGCGTTTTCACGAGCCTTTTTAATTAACCTCCAGCGCCGCTATCCCGGAGGATGAAGACTGTGGCTTCCAGGCTGAAGTTCATGACGATACCGGTGCGATAAACCAAACTGTTATGCCAACGGTGATGCGCAAATCCTCTCTCCAATCTTGTTGTTGGAAAACGTATCGCACATACCGAGACAGGATGAGCCTATCGCTGTAATCCTGTGCCTGTGGTCGTGTGTGCTCACAGGTTTGTCTGAGAGGTGAGAAAGAAAAAAACCATTTAATTGCAGGTGTTGGAGATATAAAGGCACGGGGACAGTGATCAGTGTTGCCTCTGGTGCGTAATCTGTCCTGAATCGGAGAAGAGCTGATTTAAAGCTGAGGACAGAAGACCACATCTGTCTCAAACATCGAGTTTATAATTAAAGACCAACTACATGCAGGACTGGAACACATGCCGCTGAGAATTGGGTCGATTTAGTCAGCGTATCCAGGGCAATATGTGCCTTTTGGTTAAATCATTTGCGGCAACTACATTGCATAATCCAATGTCCTTTCCCCGCAACTGTAAAATCCATCTGTGAGCGCAAACAAATAATTTTAGAGAACAAAAACGTCGCAATTGCTTCCTACTGGTACATTAACTTTACTGGACATGCTGTATTAACAGCGGTGACGCTGCAGCGCCTGTCACCGCTTGGTGGCGCCCCAAGTCCGATTATTTGTTGGGAGTGTGCAACCCAAGATTTATGAAGGGATTCTGGTCAATCTTACATCTCAATGTATGAGTCAAGGACAGAAACACATGTGTCAGACAGAGAGTGGAGTTTAACTACAGGCAATATACTCTCTTACAGAGAAAAAAAGAATATCTGGATATTTCCAGTATGAACTATTGCTTACACTTTAAAAGGATGGGATGACAAATGCTACAGTTGAACTACAACATCTGTGATATAAATTGTTAACTTGAGAACTCCACAGTACAGTAGCACCTACCAGGAGTTGTCAAACTTGGAAACAAGCTGTATTAATGTTCAGATTAACTGACCTGTGCTGCCTGCTGGTGGTGAGTTATTCTACTGCATTTTTTTTGTGTGGATTTCAGATTCTAGATTATGACACAATTATGGCACAGTATTAGGCTACACTGTGATATCAGATTAAGCAGCCCCCCCAAAAAATGTGTTAACATGAACAACTCTCCAAAAATCCCCAAATTAGAATATGCCAAAACTCAAACATATGACATAGTATAAAGTCCACAGACGATGTATTGGGAAGGGTATTGGGAAATAATAATAATATATCTATATCTATATCTATATATATATTATTATTATTTTATTTTTATTTATTTTTACTTATTTATTTATTTTTTTCCCCCCATTGAGTTCTGATGTACCCTGGATCCAGTCTGGGCAGAAGTGAGAAGTGTCCGCTCATCCTCAGGTGTAGCCGCGGAGCGCAGGCTCCGCCCCAAGCTCTGAGCGGTCTGTCAGAAGAACAGGAAGAGTCCGCGACAGCCAGAGAAACGACGTTGTAGTCGCTTCGCCTTGTCAGCCAGGGGTTAAAAAGTTAACTAAACTTGTAGCAGCCATGGAAACTAATTTAGGAGATGCAGTCCGGCCAAGTCATACGTAATACCAACTCGCCGCCCGCGTTGTAGTCGCCGAAACAACTCGTGGAAGTGGGAAGAGCGGAGTTTTTTCTTCTTCTTCACCTTCCGTAGTCAGTTAGACGAGCTAACCTAGCTAAAGCTAACGGCTAACTCAGTTAGTAGCGCATAGTTTCGGGACTCGAAATTCACACTTTTTCAAGCTTCGTGTTGTGTCACGTGTGGATACTGTTAGACTAAATCATCAGTTTGGAGTTTATAAACGCAACAGGTTGTTTTCGTACGGTACGTGCCGAGGACTCGGGGCTGTGCTTTGAATTTCCCTCCTTCAGTCATACAGACAGGCGGCTTAGCGAGGGGCTCGTTCTGTGCAGTTGGCTTTGCACCAAATCATTAGCAACATTGTGCTAATTGAGGCTAAGTTAGCCAAAGCACTAGCTTAGGCCCAAGGGAATTAACATTTGGCTTGGCCCCCTCAAAGTTAAGGAACATCGTCGGAGGAAACATTTGCTTTTTTTTTGTGCGGGAGATTACCACCACACGGGTTTAATCCAACACCCAGTTCAAGGAAACGGATTAAGTTACAAATATGGATCCACAGACGGGGAACTCTGCCTCAGCTGCTGGTCCCAAGAAGGACAAGAAAGCAAAGAAGGGCTACGAGGATGGAGATGGGAAAAAGAAATTTGTGAGTATCTCTTTCAATTTGCTGCACCTTTATGGTCTTTGTCTGGGTACGTGTTGCGCCTAACTCCACAGATGGTTACGTTTTCTTCCCCCAATGTTTCAAGTGAACCTACAAAGGAACAAACTTCAACCATACATGTAATTCATTTGTATAAAGCTGTCAATGGAGCTTGAAATGTTACCCTGTAGGATTCAGGTTAAAGTAAGTGTCATGTCAACATATGAGGAAGTAACAGTCTACTTGTTACATTATTGTGCAGCAACCCTTGAGCAATGCAGTCCTGACAAACTGCAACACCTCAACAAATGACCCCCAGGGTTAATTATTTGTCAAACATTTGAACAGTTCACCTGTAAGATCACATATACTTCATTCTAACGGTTGTATTTTTGTGTAGACAGAGCACTGCAGGTATTTTAAACACTACAAAAAATTAAAAAATTCAAGTCAAAAGATTCAAATGACCTAATTTTTCTATGGTAAGGTGTGGCATTGGCCGGTTCTCAAGGTGACTTAATTATGATGACTTACGTGGTGTCAGCCTACCTGGCTCTGTCAGCATGTCTGACTCATGCTCGGGTCTTGATGGAGCAGGAGAGTAAGAGTCAACGGTAGTAATGCCTGTCATCAGCCCTGGCAAACTATTAAGTAACATAACCCCTTGGCCATGTCTAGCAACAGGTGAAAACCGATATTGTGCCCGCTGACTAACGGTAACCATAGAGGATGCACAGGAGGCACATCTGGTCAGTAAACAATTGTGGCGCACACGCAGTCATGCACACTCAATTTCAGAGTTTCAGGCTCTTTATGGATTGCACCCACAAGCCCCCTCGTTTAAACCACAAAGTGACAGGAGTAAACAGAAATAGTTCCTGACAACACACTTTCTTTATTGGCATACAGAACACTTTCTTCAGGCTTTTATGCCAAGCAGCAGTGGTAGGAGATTGTACACTAGACAGTCTTTGTTAATATGACGAGACACAGTCGGTGGAGTTGGGAAAATCTCTCCATGCTGTACTATAAATGTATGCTCTTGTTCTTTTTTAGTCTGGGAAAAAAAGTGAGAGAAAAGAGTGACATATTATTACAGTAGCACTATTGTACACACTTTTAGCTAGGGTTATAAGTAAACATTAGTCACAGACGGAAATTGTGCAATGTGTCCTGAGATAACACTGGGTACACGTCTGTGTTTGAGCGTCATTCTGCCCATTTTTGTGAGTGTATGTCTCTGTGTGCTGCTAGATTGCCCAACTTAGAAAGAGCAATGCCCCTAACTTCAGTCCACCACTTACTCTGTAATTTGAACCCATTCTGGCAGATTTTTATAACGCCACATTCAGAGTTCAGAGAGAAGTCAAGAGGTGTAGAATTATGTGCAGTCGGTGTACTTGATCCACAGAGTGACATCATCTCTCCCAAGTATCTCGTCTGTGGCATTAACTATCTATGAGTTCACTCTCCACCTCTTCTCCGACATACCACTGATAATAACATACTGAGATATGTATCGCTGAATGACATGTGTATTGTCTCCAGGCCAGCATGGTATTTGGTAAACCAACCCTCATCCTCATGACTGTTTCTCCATTGTGCCATCTGGGACTGATTAAAGCAGTGTGGGTGGGTTATCCAGTTTAAGTCCTCATCTCTTTTTCAAGACACGGTTACAGTTTTTGTTTTGGATGACTCTAAAATGGGATTGCTGATTTATTAATTTATTTTTAAAATAGTATGTTGTTGGAATAATGTCTCTCACATCAACTAGGTTTGGCATTAAGATATGCTATGGCATGTTTGCACCGTGACACATTATGACAGGTGGACAATTTTATATTTTTGTTTTATATCACCAAAAATAAATATCTTAATGTTCCGCCCAATCACAATTCAATGCATGAAATTTTGCTTAACTCAAATATTTACTGCAGTTAAACTGAGCATGTGTGTGCCTTGGTTCACACACTGTGTGTTTTTTCTTCTTTTTTTTTTTTTTACTTGTAACCTTCCCAGGAATGCTTAAAAGGATTTGCTGTGCTGACAGGTATCTCTGTAACTGAGCATGATCCGTGTATTTAGTTTGAAGCTAAAAGCAGGTCATTTTAGCTGTGCACTGCTCCCTGAAGTGCTATCTGTGTTCTTCAGGCCCAGAGAGAAAGGATCAGCATCCATGGATGCTGTTGACATAAACAGGCTGGCTCAACCTAGCCGGCAGGCGCAGTGTGGATTAGCCAGGATCACTGCCTTGGACAGTTGTTTTGGATACAAGGTCAGTTGTAGATCACAGATTTTCTCTCTGGGACATCTTGTTGAGTTTGGCAGGTTAATGTTTTTTTAGGGGACAGGTTTGCTGAATTATCTGGAAGTGGAGTTTTTCTCAGGTCCTGACAGGGAGAATTGGTTAACAAAGAGTTGTGTTACTTAAACATGTTCTTCTGGGGCTTCTGGGACATTTCTCTCTGAGCTTTATTCTTATTTATTAGTTATTATCAATGTGATAATGTATTAGACAAACATTTGAAGCCGTGTCAGATGATTATTTGCATTACAAATGACTGCACTCAACCACGATTGGAAATTATATTGCTCATTCTTATCATTTGAAAATTATAATTATTGTCATTATTCGTAACTTTTTAATCCTTGTCAAACAAGAGTCTAAGCAGCAAATATCTTTTACTCTCCAGTTGAATATTCGCAGAGTTTGAAACTATGCTGGCTTGCTCCTGCATGCAACCTCAACTTACCCGTTTGATTACTTCTGTCCATCACTCCTGGAGGTGACCTGACTTTTCTATGTTCTATGACACTAATAATGTGGACTTACAATAAAAATATATGGTAATAAAACTTTAAAAATAAAATAAAACATTGTTTTGTATTTGGATTGAAATGCCCTGCATTTAAATCATGTTGTCTTGACATAGAACATATCACCATACAGTGCCATATTGATTATATGTCCTACCCCTTAACTGTAGTAATGCATTTGTGTTGCAGCTTCAGAGGAAAACCACAGTACATTACATCAGACACAACAAGAGCAACCAAAAATGCTCAAATTACAGGGCCCCCTCTTTATTTATCTGACTTTGATGCAGTATTTTATCTTGGGATGATGCCCAAGTTGTCACCAGTTGGCACAGCTTGAAGTGTTGAATGCAGGTTTACGTGTTAGTGTTTATCATGATTAATAGCAAGGATAAGTGCACCTTTCATTCAAGCATAAAACCTTGTGCCTGCATGTGCCTTTGTGCAGCTGTGCACCTACTTCCTGGGGGAACCACCTCAGCAAATGCTTAATATAATAAGTTCATGAATTAAGCCCGTCAGGTCACAACTCTTTCCTTACAGTCTGACTCAAGTAGGAGTCAAATAGAGTAGGTAAAAATCTTCATTGCACAGTGGGTCTCTTCTGCCCTCTTTTTGTATATGTCCACCAACACACACACACACATACACCTAGACACACAAAGACATACAGTTTCCTGTCCTCTATGTCTCAGGAGAAGACGTGCATACTGTGAGCTGAAGAATAGGAGGACTGGGTGCCAGTGTGAAACTGGAGTGGTTAATGGAGTGCTAGTGGCAGGGGCCTCTTGGCTCAGTGTGAACGGCAGTATTTTAGTGAGCAAAGTTGAGCAAGGGAACGCAAGTGAGCCATCAGTGAGCAGAGACTCAGGGCGTTCGAGAGGGGGAGAGAGGAGAAGAGTGCAAAAGAGAGAAGAGTGCAAAAGAGAGAGTGGGGAAAGAAGCTACAAAACAGAAATGCAGATAAGGAGATTAAGGAAGGTGGAAAATGTGCAGAAGCGGGGGTTCAGTCAGCGATAATAACAAGTTACAGGTGGTGTGATGGCAACCGAAAGCTTAAATTACTGAGTTGATTCAAAAAACACAATTAAAGGGTAATTGTCGAGGTTGAAACGTTCAAGCACGTTGCTCCTTACACCTCAAGTCAGTGATTTTAATGCTGTTTATTAGTTAGATGAAACTCCCAGGCCCTAATTTATCAACCGTGTGTAGAAAAGGTTCTAAATGTTGTCTCCCGAATGGTAATTGTAGCAATACTCCGCTCACATCTGCTGTCATTCTAATAGGCTGTCCAGACACCAGTGATTAAATGGAATAAAGACACTTGTTGGAATAACGCCATGGATAAGTAGAATAGTTAACGTGGGTAGCGGTCTCTGTTCGTTTTGTCCTTTACAGTCCAAAAAGGAACAGCTGTTAGCTCAGCCAAGGGCTGAGTTTGGTTTGCTCTGAAGCCTGTTCTGACTGGATGTAAGAGCTGAGTTGTGTAATAAAAGTGCTGGTACTGCACACAGAGGAATGCAGAGTCACTACACCACTGGAATACCATACTTAGAATGGAATCTCACCTTTACCTGCATTGTTTTTTGTGTCCCAGAAGTCACAATTGAGTTCTGATTACTCTAGATTCTCACAGATGGGTAGTCTAGACACTAGATCCATGTAATGGTAGTCCTAGCATGTTGCTTTAACCAACAAAGTCTTTATACTTCCAGTGGTTAATCCCTCTATCACTCCAAACACAAGGAAGGGATTTCCTAAAAAGAAGACTGGAACAAAATACCTTCTTTAATGTACTTACTCAGACAGCTGAAGAGTCACATTATTACCATTGCAGAATGTTGTTATACATTTTTTTAAGGGGATTGTGAATTTTGTCCTCCATTTAAATGTTCTTCCATTGAACACAGACACTATGGAGCTAATGTGTTATGGCAACTGTGAATAAGAGCATTACTGAGACAAAGAGTCCAGTAATGCTAGATCCACTAGACAACATCAGATATTTAATCCAGCTAAAAAGAGACATTCCTACGCATTTGTTTTTTTTTTTTTTTAAATCTGTAAACCGTTTTTTAAAAGGAAATTCCAAGAAAATGTTACAATATATGTATTTCTACATCACAGCAGAATTTAGGGCTGAGATCATAGTTGAAAATAATCATTCGTTTCAGGCCTCGTAACATTGCATATTTTGCCCTTCAGACTAACTGACTTTCTAAAGGAGCAGCCATGCTGTTACTGTTCTCTTCCAATGCAACCATGACCAATTCACAGAAAGCATGTAGGTGTTGCTGTCTAATAGTCAAAACCACTTTTAACAGTATTCTGCATGCTTAAGGAGGAAGTGTTTTTTTATACTACTGATACTGTCATAATGTCACTTAAAAAGAACATTTATTTTTTTAGGCTGCGGTGCAAAGTTAAGTCCTACAGTGGCAAGGCATGCACGATAAATGACAGCTAACCTATACTCTGATACAAAACGGTGTCACAATTTTTGTGATATTTTTTGTTTAGTAGTACTCCGCCATGCTTGTGTTGTTGTGTGATACGGGTGCTGTAGATGAACATCATGCTGTTTCTCTGCATGTCATTCTTTGTCATGCTCATTTCTCTTTTGGCCTTCTCAGAAAATGACATTCAACAAATTCTTGCGTGTATATGTTGCCTGGAGCTGTTGAATAATTACCACAGTCACCTGATGAGATGTTTGTTGAAGTCCTTCACTCGGTATAAAGATCATTCAGTTTAAAGGGATAAACAGGCTAGTCCAGAGAGTGGTAATCTCATCTCTTTTTCTTAAAATAAACCATCGCTGTACATTCTGGCAGACTTAAAGGAATGTGGCTCGCCTTTTGAGCAGGAATTGCCTGTTCTTCAGTAAAAAAGATGAAAATATAAAGCAGCATATTCATTTTCAGTTCAAACTAGTCCGATCTCCTTTTGTTCAAGCACTTATTTTGTCAGCTGTTCAGTCTAACTTCTCCTTTTATTTGTTTTTTCTTTTATGCATCCACACATACCCACATGCAGATATGGCAGCGCTTCCACCCAATTATTATTTCTCAAATTCTGAGGACTGTCACGGGAAGTTGTGCAAAAATAACGAACAGTCTGACCTCAGAGCACAGTTTGACTTTCAATTCCACTGATGATTATGTTTGTCCGTAATACGTCAAAAATAGTGATTGCCCACCACAAACTTACGATTACATTTTAAATTATATTATTGTCCTTTTTTACATTAATTCCAATGAAGCATATGCAATTGAAATAACATGATGAGGAAAAGCAGAAAATCCTTGAATTTGAGAAAATGGATCTAGGGAATATTTTAATAAGATATGTTGCATCTTAGCTTCCAGTTTTATTCTTCAGAAGTGCTTGTTGGATGGTAGGAATCCCTCCCCCAATAACTGTCCAATATCTGACCAGGAGGGACAGAAAAATTGCACACATTATTGTAAACGTACAGATGCCATCAGCTCTGATTATTTCCACACACATGGTATTGGGTCCTTTCCCACGAGTCTCAGTTCACATTGTTAGAGAGTAAAAGGTACTAGTTAGGTAAAGCTAGTATTAGTCACAATCCATCAGGGCTCCAGAGTGCGACCATTTTGGTCGCATATGCGACCAAAATTTGTATGAGTGCGACTGAAAAAAATTGTAGGTCGCACTGGTGCAACCAACGCTGCTCGGGTGGGAAAAAAAATCATAAGCGCAGCATCTCTTTGTGTTCTCCTGACGGTATCGTGGTCTAAACCAATAAGAGACAGAGCGCAGGCGGGTCCTTGCCTCTGATTGGCTGTGGTCCTTTTCACCGCTGTAAATTGTGTCAGTTCGAAAATGCGAGCGAGCTGAGCAGGTACTCCTGAGCGCATCGATTCTCTTTGAAAATGACGAGAGGCAGAAAGCCTCGCCCCGAGACTAATTAAAAAGCCCAATAATACGCCTTCAGACAGGACTGGTTGAAGCAATTTCCCTGGCTGATGTACGATGAAGAAAGGGACTCAATGCACTGCATTTATTGTCGGGAGTGTGGTCAGAATTTGTCCGGTAATAGTGCGTTTGTGGAGGAGTCAACAACATTTCGCATCGAGACGTTGATAAAGCGCAATATGTCCAAAAAGCATACGACATGCCGTGATAAGTGTGTTAATAAAGTGGCCCCTCATCCAGCTGCATTTCAGCGTCAGGCTGTATCGATCAGGTCCGCTGAGGAATCTGAAATTATTATAAAATTAAACGTCCCATACAATATTGCAACGGAAGAGTTGCCGTTCACTAAATTTAAGTCAGAAATTATTCTGATGAAAAAAAATGCCGACACGCTAAAGAACAAGACAGCTGCGGAGGTTGGAAACGCCACGTACACGTCATTCATGACTGACGGCGACACAGACGTCTCTGCGAAGGAGTGCGTTATTGTCTACTGCCGCGTTTTGCGTAAAGGGAGGCCGGTCAACATGTTAATTGGACATGTCGAGGTGGAGCATGGACACGGACATGTTTGAGACATCATGAATAGGAAATTGTATAGTAGCCTATTCCTAATATTATTATTAAAAATGAATAGCCTAAGTAAAAACATAAGTAGGCTAGGCTAAGATCACATAAACAGTTTTCCATTTGCAATCTATAGGCTAGTGACCTGTATGATCTTTTTATTGTGCCACAAACAGCATCAGTGTGCAGATTGGCTGCAGAAAACGGTTGCTCTGGGTGCTGATGGTGCTGCAGTTAACCTAGGCCATAAGGGGGGTGTCATTATGTAAAAGGAGAGCAATAAAAAGGTGACTTTTTGGCGTTAAAGGCGACGCGATGAAAAATGTGGGTGCACCTAAATTTTGTGCTGGTGCACCTAAAAAAAAAAGTTAGGCGCACCAGTGCAACCAATGCAAAAAGTTAGTCTGGAGCCCTGTCAGACCAGGAGGCAACTGGTTGAGTCAACAAATGCATGATGATGTTATAAGCGATGGTAAGACATTCGGTTAACCTGATCATCTCTCCCCCACCACAATGTGTGTATGGCGGTCTTTTAGTCATAATTGGATAAGCTCTATGGTGATGTTCTTTTATGTAAATCTCTCAGTCATCCAGTCCTGGATTCGGCAATGTTGTGATGGGAGTTTACTAGTATATATTCACTGCTACTCTCTCTCTCTGTCACTTGTAAGCAGAGAGGTGGATAGACAGACCAGAGACTGATCCTCACAGATATGAATGCTCTTGACTGGGTTACCTATGCTGTGTATGTCGGATTTAGTCAGGATTACTGCGTCAATCCTCCTCTGTGACTCTCTCCAGTCTCCCCCTGACAGATTACAGCTAATCTCGGACTGCTCTGTGTATCTCAACACCATGACTGTAAACAGCATGGGCCTATGTGTTGGTCTCACGAATGAATGTCTGGATGACAGCAGTCTTTTCCTGTAGTAAAGGAGCAAGACTTTTAGACATTCAAGGATGAGCAAAAAAACAAATAAGCTGCTCGACACATGCACACCCTGCACCGTCTTGGCAAGGAGTGTATGAAACTAACGTTAACATGACATTTGTGATCATTTCTATGTGAGCTAGGGCTGGGTATCGTGGCCAATTTCCTAAATCGATTCGATTTCGATTCATAAGGTCCTGAATCGATTAATCACGATTCGATTCGATTGGCTCTTACATAATGAAAATGGCTCAACTGTGTTACAACATACAGATGTACTTTATTTTTTGCTCTTCACCATAAACAACACAAGTTCTGCCGACACTCTCTGCTGACTGCATTTTCGTTAGGAAATGTATACATTATGTATACATCATGGGGATAAATGTTTCAGTCAGATGTTTACGTTGCACCATAACGTAGTGTGGATCGAGCACTAGGGCCTTGACTTTTGCCCAAAAATCATATTCGAAGTTTGTTTATTAATATTAATATTCGAATATATTTGAATATTTATTAATAATCTTTTGACCATTAAAAGCCTTTAGTAAGACCTATATAGTATGGTATGGTACTTAAGTTGTATATGTTTTGTCCACCAGAGGGCAGTGTATCAGTCAACGTCAATAGGCAGGCAACATGTTTTCAGAACCTTTATTTATTTAAGGTCAGACATAAACTGTGTATGCATTCGGTTTCATCAAAATAAAGCTAAATAAGCCAGTAGGCGGGGTTTGTTTGCCTATTTACGGGCAGTATTCGGGGCGGTGCGTCTTAAGAGTTTACGGTTTTCAGGACGGAGCGCGAGTGCGGGCTCGCGGAGCGTAATTGTGGGCTCGCGGAGCCGTGTGCTGCCCGGTGTCGGTGAGAGCTCCAGGCTGCTTTCGGACATTATTTGGGCCGTCAGTGGCGACTGTTCGGCAGTGTTTGTTTGCCTATTTCCGGGCAGTATTCCGGGCGGCGCGTCTTAAGAGTTTACGGTTCTCCGGACGGAGCGCGAGTGCGGGCTCCTCGGTGGCTGTTGTCGATGTTGACGCGGCCATTGTTCTGCAAAATTGGCACAAACCAGGGCGCTAACGTCACCTATAGGAGCCATCTTGCACGCTTGTGCGCATGAATGAACGTCAACCGGACGTAAACGCGCCACTGCTGCATCACGCACGAGGGGTAAACTTCATGGGGAAAAATCGATCTCATGCCCTATGAATCGATATTGCAAAATTTAAATGAAATCGATCCAAAATCGATTGAATCGATTTTTTTACCCAGCCCTAATGTGAGCTGATGTAGAGCAGAGGCTTTAATGCCCACAGTCCAGTAACAAGTAGTTGGAACTGTCTCAGACCACAGGTAATAGCACATCCAATGTAGATTCAAAATAAATAATTTGTGAATTATTCTTGGTGGAAATACAGAAATGTAAAAGAAAATACTTTCCAATGATGCAGATTATAATAACATTTGGTTATTGGTATCTATTTTGAGTATCCAAATGTCCTGTTTGGATAGTTGCCTAGACATATCCAAGAAAACACACTCTACAGATGAAGCAACAGATTTGTGCTCATAAGAGAAACTCTGAAATGGAATTTGAATTGTTAAAATTGTACATTGGGGTGGCTGTGTCTGAGAGGTAGAGCGGGTCATTGAATCCCGGCTCCTCGAGTCTGCATTACTGAACCCCGAAGCTGTGCCATCGGATTGTGAATGTGTGTGAATGAGATTAGCTCCTGATGTGCAGGCGGCTCCTCTGACAATCAGTGAATGAATGTGTGTGAATGGGTAAATAGACTGAATGTAGTGTAAAGCATGAGTAGTCAAAAAGACTAGAAAAGCACGATATAAATGCTGGTCCATATAGTTATTTTTGTTATTATTCACTGGGTTTTTTATGGGTTGTGTTATATTGGTGGTGGCTCACACAGCAGTGGACAGGAACTCACCAAAACCCTAGAGGGTTAAACCCTTCCTGTGTTCTCCCTCCTTAGCTGTGTGCAGTTTCTTTTTTAGGCATTTGTTCATAACTTGCATTGTACGCCGGTTTTAGGTCATAAGTATGCAATGAGCTAGTCATCTAGCCACTGTAGGAACAAACCCTGTCTCTGTTGATTCAGAAGGCTGCAGTCATCCGTAGGAGCACTCAATGATGCACGCATGTTGGCCATGTCTCTGTGTGCGGTTACAGTGGATGAGTATGTGTACGAGGGAGGTAGTGAGAGTTTCTGTGTGTGGAAGACACTAACCAGCTACTGTGGTAATGTGGAGGTGAAGTTCTAAGATTTGTATACAGTATGTGAACTTGTTTGTGTGTGAGGGATGCTGCGAAATGCGAAGATGGATGCTCCACTCTGCTTGTGAGCAGACCATGTGTGTAGGTTGATGAGTTTAAATGTGCTGTGTGGCGGTCTTATCACCTCTCAGCCTCTTCCGGGTACAGCTGTTATTTAAATTAATGTGAATGACTAACGACCCATCACTATAAGGTTGCACGGTATACCGATACTAGGAAAGTATCACAGTACCCTTCTGTTTAAATGATGTGATGCCCCATTTTATTAGTATGAATGACAGTGTTTTAATTAGACCTGTATTTATGAGTTGCATTGATGTGCAACAGCGGGGCAGTGTGTCTGCAGGGGGATATGTTCCTACCTTCTCTCATATGCATGCTGCACAAGTGCTCTCGTTGCCCTTCCACTGCTTGTTGACAAAGCAGACTCGCAGAGCGAAATATTGCAACAGGTACAGCCAAGGGGTATGAGTTACATATTTATGAAGGAAATACAATAACAACATGGATGCTCTATTGTCTGAACTAAAACTGCAAACTATTTCTGGCTCCCACTATGTCAACGGGAGGCCTTACAGCTTCTCTCTTCCTGTTCTTACCTTTCACAATTAAAGCCCAGATGTAGATATAGGTCAAAGTTGGGGGTTGACTGTATTATTTTAGTGCTGCTTTTTTTTTCTCCTGACCTATACGGATATACATTAGACACCACCTAACCCTCTCATGATTGAATTGTGTGCTATTACGATCGCTGATTCAGATCTGCCTTCTTTAAATATATTTGAATGTTCTTTGAAACCCATTTATAAAATCCTATTTTCCATATTAAAGTTTTAACCTTCAGCTTGTGTTGTTAAATCTCTCTCCCCCTTTTATCTCCTACACACTGCTGTGTATGGTTGTTGGTCTGTGATGTGTTTTATCTGTGTTGTGGTTTGGCATGTTTTTCTCTCTCCTTAGTAATACTCTCCCACAAGCACTCATCTTTGGGGTGAGTGGTATTACCAAAATCTCTTATTTTATTATCTATTATATAATAAGAAAAATGTAAATACTAGGGCTGTCAAAATTAAAGCGTTAATGCGGGATGATTAATTTGTGGAATACATTTTTTTTTGTTTTACCATTAATGCTGTTGGCCCTCTGGAAGGGAATTTTGAGTATAAAAAAAGCAGATTAATGTCATTCATGCAGTGCAGGTGTGGTTGAAGTGTCATACAGGCTGCCCTGCTGCAACAATAACCAATGCACACACAGGCTGACAATCCATCGTTTACCACCAGCTGTACTGAATGTGCAAAAGAGACGATTGAGTCCCGAGTTCACCCGTCCGGTTGCCATGGTGAATCGTAGTATCGGAGCTCCATTGATGATGGCTTTGTGGAGTTGGCAGGCACCCGCGTAACCGAAAACTCAGAGTTGCCCATCTCAGAGTTGGTTGACTCGGAGTTCAGGGTTCGGTTCAGAGTTGGTTGAGCCTGCTTTCTGGAACGGATCCCAGGAGAGCTAGCAGCCACGTTGTGTGGGTGTTGTCGTGGACATGATGCAGCAACTTTCCCAGTAAGACTCCACCGCAACAATTAGCTTAGCTCGGCTGCAATGTTGGCAGCTGTGTGTCTAGCTGGCATAGTCTGTCAGGCTTTAGCGAGAATCTGGGAGCTGACAGTGCTAACCCGACTGCACCACCGTGAAGCACTAAATGGCTAATTATTAACATCCGTATTTGTAACTGCATAGCGTCTGTGGTTGGAAACTATTTATATATATATATATACTGTAAGATGAATTTCCTACATGGTGGAAGTGAACACACTATAGAGTTTAGTCAACTGTGTGTGTACATGTATGTCTGTGCTCATTGGGCCACTTTTAGTTACACTTGCTGTACAACTTTTTTCAGTTGATGTTTGTGACTTGGTATTATTTATTGGTAATTCCATTGAGTGAGAAAGTATGAAAAGTTTGCCTGAATCAAACTGAACTGAGCTGAATCAATTCTAAGGCTTGGATAGTCTTAATCTTGAAGTAATTTGCATGCATCACTAATCGTGGGATGAAGCAAAAGACACTTTTTAGAACTAAAAATATGCAGCAGAAGGAGACATTTTTATGAATTGGCTAAAGCTGGCTGGTGTCTGTCAAAGCAACGGCCACTGAAGCTCTGGTTTGAAACCCTTGCGGTTGACTGGCTCAGAACCCGTTGCCATTTAATACACAATTAATCCACATCCCATCTGTTGTCATGGTGCAAAACTGTTTTGGAGTCTAATGAAGTACTTTTTCAGGTTGAAGGCTGGCTGCAAAACAGGAACGTCACTTGCATTCACTGCAATGAACACGGCTCACAGCGGACAGTGTTTCACCACTTTTTCTGAACCCGATGTTGTGCTGCTATACACAATGGGTTTCTGTGGTGGCCAGTTAAGTAGTTAAGAAGGGGGGTTGTATGTTTGTGTAGGGGTACGTTATTATTAGGGTTAGGGTTTTGTAGGATGATTTGGCTGAAAGCTAATATTAACAAAGGCATTACTCTGGAAATATCAAGTATAGCATTAAAGTAAATATCCGCATGGCTTCACCCCTGCAATAAAAAAGTTGCTGAACAACTTTTTTTTTATGTTGAAGTTTATAAAAGAGGATGCATTGTAGAGAACTGCTGTCAAAGTATCAGAACATTAGTCTGTGCAACCACGAGAGGTGATGCTTTCAGTTCAGTCAGCTGTTTTCTAAAGCAAATGCTGTTGTGAAAACAACCAATTTGGGAATTAAGTTTATTAATTGAATGTTATTCATTTGGCATTTCGTTGAAACTTTAATACAAGTTTATTCCATCAGTTTTAGAAGACAGACAGGAAGGGGTGCAAAAACAAACATGGCAACAGTGACCCCCCTTGTTTTTAGTAGAGGTGGGTGGGGGGTGGTCTGGTTTTGTGTCTCTATTAACAACATTAGACCCAAGGACGAGGAGCATTCATGCAGCAAACATGCCCCACTTGGACTGGCATACAATCAAACTGTCTCTCACACACAGACAGTCAGTGCACTCAACTGCATGTCAAGTCAGTAGGCCAGTGAGGTGTGTAGTAGAATGGGAAGACGTCTGATTCATTGTGCTCCTCAAATTGATAACATGTTGCTGTCTTAGGGGCTCTTCATCGTTGCCTCCCTCTTTTCTTTAGTTTCGTTCATTCTTCTTGTTAAAGGGTTTTTCTCCAGGTCACAGCAAGTTGCTTGGAACTTGGAACTTGGAAGTTACCTGGCATGTGTCAAACAGGCAGGGTTCCTCTGAGAGAGTGACATCATCACTATCATGCTGCCCTGCACTTTTAGTACAATGTTCAAATGAGCAGCTGTAATAGATAAAAAAATAAAATAACATTGCAATGTCCTTTTTTTTCAGTATGTCTTTCTTTTTAGCTGAGGGCAAAGTAGTCTTAAAGGTGGAATCAAATGTTTTTTTTTACCCAAGAACCCTGTCAACCAAATAGCTTTGTGCGTGTGCAATACGTCAGGGGTTTTGGTAATTTCCTGCTTGTAAGAAACTTTTCAGCTGAGTCTGGGTGTGTCTGCTCTAGTGCTGCTTCCTCCTGTACGATACCATGAGTTCACTCTCTATGTAGCCATGGCAACTGTGTATTATAAAAACAAACACACACGCACACACGCACACTTTTCTCTGTAACTCTGCACCTCTTAATGCTCTGTGGTCAGAGATTTTCAATCTAGATATATTACACATATCTTTCCTCAAATATACTGGAGGAATAATTTGCATTGACCACTGCCACATTCCATGTGTGTCACCAATATACTTATACTCCCCTCTCCCACCCAACTCTGTCTGCCAGACCTATTTATCAATATCCAGACATGTTACAACCCCAATACTGCGTAATATTACAAATTACCAAACAAAAACAGAAATATGACAGCAATAACCCTACATCCATCTAAATATAGGTCATTTGTTTTCTCTCTATTTCTATGAATCCTCGTGAGGATTATTTCATGCGTTATACAATTGATAGGCGTAAACAAAAGGTTTTGTTTGACCCTATATATAAAGCTGTGCAAACTTTGACCTTTTTATTTATTTTTGATTAAACTTTTTTGGGGGTATTATGCCTTTCCAATTTGCCTAACCCGGCTGCTACTCCAGATGTTTTTTTTTTTCAGTACTAGAGAATGGATGTTAGTGTGTGAAGCTTATTCTAAATTGAGACAAAGAGTGAGACTGCAGGCAACGTTGAGACAATAAAAAAACATTAAACACTTACGCACATTTAACGCTTGCACACTAATAGGCCGGACTGGACACAAATTCTTATCTGGAGATCACTGATAAGTGACGAATGCTGACAAAACAAAAATATATGCAAATCCGGCTTAAGTTGATTTAGAATCTCCAGTCCATTCATTTTAACACAGTTGATTGCAAAGTCCTTCTCTCAATGCATCACTACTTCCAGGATAGCATATTATCCAGTGGCTATAATCCTATTTTGATAAGGAAATGTGTATCCTCCATACCAAGTGCCTCAAAGACTAATTGGCCAGCATCATGGCCGATCTCAGTTCTGTCTATACTGACATGACAATACAGTTTAGTTTGTTGTTGCATTGCTGTATAGGCCTATATGATTTAAGTTGCTCAAAGGAGTTTTTAACAGGTTATAAACGAGACAATCACCAAACATATTGTTTAATGCCTGCCATGGTGCCACCGGGTCAGATTCCGGTAATATCGCATTAAATCTCTGATCTCTCTCACCACTCTCAGGACCTGCTACTTACATATGTATACAGGTAGGTGCAGGTACTCAGTGTGTGTGTGTGTGTGTGTGTGTGTGTGTGTGTGTGTGTGTGTGTGTGTGTGTGTGTGTGTGTGTGTGTGTGTGTGTGTGTGTGTGTGTGTGTGTGTGTGTGTGTGTGTGTGTGTGTGTGTGTGTGTGTGTCCTTACCTTTCTCTTGATCTCCTCATAGAAATGACATTTTTAGGAACAGTAAAATGATCATGCATGCATAACTTAACGGATTGAAATTTGAGCACTGTTTAGCTGTATAATGAGGTTGTGCTGCTTTGGTATAGTTAAGGTTACAGACTCTCACTCTCTCTCTCCACCTCCCTACATTTATATTTTGAGTTGAATTAATTTACAGAAAAGAAACGGAAAAAAAAACATTAAACTAACATCAACATGAATTTGAACAGTGGCATTTGTATCAATCTTCTATAGATAAAACCATTATTATGAATTATTTGGCCATGATAATCGTGTAGTCTGATATTGTGACAGCCCTTCTGAGAGTAGCAATGAATAACTAGGGCTGGGGAACAAGGTGTCGATGTGTATCGATTGTCATTTATATGATCAAATCATGTAATCATTTTACAAAACCATTGTTCAATGTAATGATTCCAAGCTGATTGTGCTTGGTATTCAGAGCCGTTCTGAAAGTGGAGGGGTTTATGGTTGCCTTTATCTTTCCCCTCGCACAGAGATAAGGTACTTGTAGGCCCATTTGACACCTTCATAGACGAGCCTTGCTCAAATGCTGTGATTGAATGTGTTTACGAGTGCATATGTTGTCAACTGTACTTCTCCTCCCCATCTATCTCAAGTGTTGTCTTCCTGACACATTGTATTCAGTTTTTCCTGTGCGATTACCCACAATCCACTGTGCCTACTGTCAACTATATATTTCCGTTCTGAGGGCTAAATGTGAGTGTGGGTGGGTGGGTGTGTGTGAGTGAGTGTGTGTGTGTGCCTCTGTCTGTGTGCATGGGTTACTGGGTTGTCATTTAACGGCAGCTGTGTAAGCGGAAACATCCTTCTCTTGATTGCTCGCTCCATAATCAGAGTGCCGATTTCTCTCTCTCTCTCTCTCTCTCTCTCTCTCTCTCTCTCTCTCTCTCTCTCTCTCTCTCTCTCTCTCTCTCTCTCTCTCTCCCCATTTCTTTCTTCCTACTTTACTGCCACAGAAAAATATCCAATTAACTTTTCCATTTGTGGTACTTGTAATAAAATGACAGCCCACCTTGTTGTAAGTGTACAGATGTCACTGGGAAGTTTCTTACGCAACTTTAGCAATCTTCCCAGTAACGTATTTTCACCGTCTTATCACCGTTTTTATCAATGACAGTAACCTTTATTGTGACACTCCTAGAAACACACCAGATTTGTTTCATGTAACCCTCATCCAATTCCATGTGAATGTACCATGTGATTAAAAGATGAAATAAAATACAACACAAATGGAAGAAAATATTGAAAAGAGCAGTGTTGCGTGTGTGTGTGGCTCTGTCATGCATTCAACATTTCGATTGCTGCCACACAACTGGAAAGCATTGAGCAAAACATTCTGTTGTGCAAACCTGGCAACAGTCTTTACATCATCCTGTCAGACTTAGTAATGAGATGGGAAATGTATCTTAGCCACTGTTATGCCTTTTTCTTGATGATAATATTTTAATGGGAGTTCACATACTAATGACAGACTTTTTAATGTTGTAGGGTGCGCTCCCCATAGAATGTTTTTCATGTGTGAAGATTTCTTTGATAATAAAATTCTCTGCTAGGTTTCTTAGTGGACATAAGTGGGTGGACACTGACACCTAGTAGGCAAGATGTGCATTCACAGTGTATTGCAATAGATTTTTATATATCCGGTTTTTATGTTTTTTAGTATTTCACATGAACGGTAATCACTCAAGAGTGATTGAGCAACATCTAGAGGTAAAACAATTACAAATAACAGAATTTCAAATTCAAGGTTCAAAGGATGTACTTTGATCACCAGATATATTGCCGAGTAGTTTTTCATAATCTTGCCTTTTACCACTAATCTGAACCTTGAAGAAAAGCATTTTTGTCAAAGATGTTTACTCCCAGCACCTGTCACTGTAAAAAAAAAAACAAAAAAAAAAAAAAAAAAACAGACAAACTGAGATGAAGCAGGAACAACCTGTTTTTACATCTTCATGTTTTAACTGTGAACAGCTTTTCCTAGATTTGCCCCTTTACCCAATTAATCATGGTCAATAGCCCTGCCTTTAGTCTGTTTTTGTGTGGTCCTTAGATGAAATATGTTATTTGCTCTGCATGGACTTTGTGAGGGCATGTGTTTGACCATTTTGAAAGTGCCAGCAATGAGTTTCCTATGGAAGCTTATTGGACATTATCGGCCTGACATCTAGTGGCCAAAACATGTAAATGTGTTTCATATTTATTGGTGCCCCTTCTTCCTCTATAAAAATGTATTGATGTCTGTCTGCCTTTAACTGTAATTACTACCTACCAGGTGCCTTGATTAACTCAACTTAGACTCTAATTTAAATGTAGTTGATCTTTAGAGATGTGTTTCAATGATATTAGCAGTGATTTATTTACAGTGTTTCCCTCTGTCCTGCTGCGAATCACTCACAAACTCTGTAAACAGTTTCTTGCATCCATTTCCTGTCATAAGTGATTTCTGTCTAATTGATTTTTTTCTCTTTCTCTCCCTCTGTCCGCCTCCCCTCTTGTCACTGCTTCTCCCTGCCGTCTGTTTGATTTTTCCTACCCTTCCGTTTCATTTTGCTCCCTTTCATTCATTCGTCCTTTTACAGAAACTCAAACGCCTGATTCCTGACGAGGTAGGTTGGTTGCTTTCCACCATCACCTGTGTGTTTGACTCGTCTGTCGTTGTGGTCTTTGATGAACCAACTCACCATTGTCAATGTAATGTGATGTCACCGTCTGCTACACAAACCTAACCCACCATAACCCAAATGTTGTTGAGTATCCGTGTTGTGTCTTGTGCTATACTCACGTTGGATGTGCATGTTTTCAAGATGCACACTAACATGAAACGTCTTGCACACAGACTAGTGATGCCCTCGAGTGCCTGCCACAGGAGGATGCCATTATCACACATTGTTTATTATTAATGGGTCACTATGGAGGGCCACTATGTCAACATGTGCCAAGATTGCATGTATCCAAAAGTTCATGTTCTTAAGTGTATTTTATTTGGCAATGAATGGTAAATGCAAGTTTTGGCAATTTACCACACAAAGTAATTTAAACCAGAGGGAAGGAAATCCCTTATTGTTTGTTAAAATTGAGTCTTATGTTGTGCGCCTGGCAGTGCTGACTGCATGTTGATTTTGTGTGGCAATGTTTGTTGGCAAAAACCACTGAAGACTGTAATCCTTAATCACTGCCTCACATTGTTGCAAAGGTTTCTACTCAAATATATTCCAAAACTAAGGGAGAAATAGCCCTTTTGTATTTTATCATTGTTCAGTTATTTAACTTTGATGTCGCAAAAGTAGACCTTTCTTCACACTGTGAATTGATTAAGGATTGGTACCTTGTTTTGTGGCCTCACATGGATGGTTACACTTAGAAGTTTTTCCTCTCTGACCTCTATCCTCTAACCTGTGTCATGTCGCTTGCTAATCCAGTTGGAGCGTTTCACCAGCATGAGGATGAAAAAGGACAAGGACAAGGAGAAGCCCGGCCACGCGCCAGGCCAGCGACACTCTTCAGCTGCCAACTACGAGATCAATGCTCAGAGTGCTTTGCTGCATGATCTCTCTGATGAAAACGTCCTGGAACTCTTTGAACAGATGTTGGTGAGAAACGCAGTAAAACTTTGTTTGTGTTAGCAATACCTTTTTAAAAGAAGAAAAAAAAAGAAAAACTGTAATTGTGAGAGTTAGTCCTTTCTCTGTGTTTACCAAACAGGTATGTGTTGACAAAAGCTTAAAGAACAAATCTGTTGAGATTACAGTTTTAAATTCTGAATGGAAAGTGTTTCTAAGTAATGGTTTGTTCTCTAATAATTCTGCTTGGTATCGCATCAAAATCAACCCTGCTCACAGTTTGAAACGGAGCATCTGTTAGCGTCTCATTAGAGGCTTTATGTTCCTTACTTTCAATCTAGGAGTGACTAGTTGAATTATGTTAATGTTATTCTTCATGTTTTTATAAATACAAAATGATTTCTGTTTTGGTATCTTTTTTTTCTGTTTATTTCTTCCTTTATCTCTCCATTCTACTTCTTCCTTGTTCTCCTTACCTCCTGTCTTTCTTCAGGTGGATATGAACCTGATTGGGGAGAAGCAGCAGCCTCTAAGGGAGAAAGACATTACGATCAAACGAGAGATGGTGTCGCAGTACCTCCACACATCTAAAGCTGTCAGTACCAAAATAAATGTTGCTTATACAGTATGCTGCAGGGCATTTGCTAGCAACTTAATGCATGTTGTTTCTTTCAACACTGGCAAAAGTCAGTACTATTACAAAGCATTTGGTCCTTAACATACCATTTTGTGAGCACATAGCTCAAAGGACCTACATAACCAAGCACAGATGGTTGCTAACACAGTTCATTAAACTGTGAAATAAGACCCTTAATAGAAAATCCTACACATTGTGCCCTTTAATTTGAATTCTTCGAGTCAAATTTCAAATTAGGCTTGACTGTTGGCCTTGGTGCCCCGCCGTTTCTCGTGGAAATAACATCAATTAAACCCTGTAAAAAGACAAATATAAATGCATACGTGTTGTAATTGTTGATTAGGGTCAAAGCCAGAAGGAGAGCTCCAAATCACCATTGATGTACATCCAGGAGTTAAAGTCAGACTACCGAGACACACAGCTGCTGAGCTGTCTGGAATCTCTGCGAGTCTCACTCAATAACAACCCTGTCAGGTAATACACACATGAACATACATACAGTGCCTATGAAATAAAAAAGAACTGTGTCAACCTTCTGGAGTGCAGACATCAAGATTTCAAAGATATAGACGTATTTACATATTTTTAATTGCTGATAATTGAGACTACAAGGAAGAAATGCTTATTCAGTCCTTCACACAGGTGATCACCACTCAGTTTACTCCATAATGCCTCTTCTAAAAACAGTCCATATGTGACCACTTATTGTAGTTGGTAACAGTATTTCTTTGACCATATACATTACAGTTAAGATAAAAAAGATAGATAAAAAGGTGTTTCTCTGTTATCATAATTGACAACGTAGGCCTGTAACTCCATTATTTCAAACACTATAGCACCAGAAAACATTAATACATTTGGTTGTCTGATGTTAAGTTTCTTTTTAATTAAAATCCGTTTGTAACCGATCTCAGGGAACGTCTTCGACTATTGTGTTTGCCAGTAGTCGATGCATTTGCCAATGTCAGACTGTATTTGGCTTGTTTTCCATTCATGTATTAAATTATTATTGATTTAACATTAATATTGAATTTGTCATAGTTTCACACAGCATACCCTACATATAACCACCATTGGTTGACCATTGCACCATCAACACATGGGCACATGCACCCAGCCACACTCAGATTGTAAATATAACTTTGAAATAAATTTGTACAGCCCTAGCTTTTAGTTCTAACACTCACTAAATCTTGTTTAACACAATTTATTGCAACATATTGCACTTAAACTAGTTCATTCAGATTTCTTGTCAAAGGGCAATTCAATCTCTAAATGTGAGCAGAAATATTATTGAGGCAAACTGTAGGACTGTAGAAGCAAATTATGTCCTTACTCAGCAAGTTAGAATGTATACCGAGAGAAATAACAAAATATTTAACTGTAAGGGGAAAATTACATTGTAGACAAAATATATTCCAGTACCATGTGGGAAAAAGTGTGCATTCAAATGTGTGTACTCATCATGTGGTCTTCTCGCTTTCAGTTGGGTGCAGAACTTTGGAGATGAAGGGCTGGCCCTGCTGCTGAATCTGCTGCGAAGACTACAGGAGGACAAAGACGAGTACCCGTAAGACACTTAAACTTCAGAATAGTCAACTGCGCTCTTCAGCAATGTGTTTGTAATGTCTTTCTGTATCCGTCTTCCCTTATTTATCAACCAGGATGGCGGGAGTGAAATGTCAACACGAAATCATCCGTTGCCTAAAAGCCTTCATGAACAACATGGTAAGAAAAGTTTCTTCACTTACACTAAAACAAATCTAATCCTGTCTTTGGTATGATCATATGTAGTTGAGGCATGAAGTAAGTGAAATAACTAGTAATATAATCATTTTTATCCTACTTGATGTTGTTGTAGTGTGGCCATTTGTCCTCTAGAGGGCAGTGTGGTATTAATGTGACCAAGTTTGGTCAGTTTGTCACCATGACTGCTGCCTTACCTTAGGTAATTACCTTAGCTAATTAGTATAAATCTCTTTAAATCGATCACATTAAATAATTACACCCTGTTTAATTAGTATAAATGATGTGTTTCTAGCCAGAGTCAACTTGAATCTGATACTCCTGTTTTCAGTAACCATAAAAGCTGAAAGGGCTTTGATTCATTCTGCTGTCTCTCTTCCTGCTTAATATCTTTCCCATTTAGTATGGTCTTAAATCTATGCTGGCGTCAGCTGAGGGAATTCCTCTGCTGGTCAAAGCCATCAACCCCCGGGTGCCTCATATGATGGTCGATGCTGTCAGGCTGCTTTCTGCCATCTCAATATTGGAACACCCGGAGAACCTGTAAGCATTAGTGAATTATTGATACAATGTATTTAATAAGTTAAACAGAAATGATAGCCCTGATCAATTAATTGCTCTCCACAGTTAATGTTTGTAGCACAAGTCTAATATGTCCTGTTATTTGGAGTTATAGCTTCAACTGCTTATCTCTTTTACCTCCATGTCAGGTTTCATTAAAAGCTGTAGAATAGAGTGAAGCTGAATTAATTAAACATCATTTTTAATCCTGCATACACTTTTTTCATGAGTGTATATTGTGATTTGATTTAAATTTTGATATGATATCCATAACTGTCTGTTTCTTGCAGTCATGAGCGTGTTTTGGAAGCCATTACAGAGGAGGCAGAGAGACGGGACATTGAGAGGTTCCAGCCTCTCCTTACTGGCATGAAGCATCACAACATTGCTCTTAAGGTGCACACTTACACACTCGTACATCTCCATGTGTAATGTTGTTGCCAAATGACACTGACCCAGTTGCATTTGACAGAAATATGCAATTTGCAGTTTAAAAGACTAACTCGGCTGACAAATATTGGGTTTTGCATTACAGTTATCTTGTTATCTTTTCAGGTAGTCTAAATTGTGGAACTGTCTTTCCATTGATTTTTTCCAGGGTGGCTGCATGCAGCTAATCAACGCCTTGATAAGCCGGGGAGAAGAGTTGGACTTCAGGATCCATATTCGCTCAGAACTGCTAAGATTGGGACTGAGAGACCTGCTGACGGTACGGAAAATATTCTCTTTTGATGTTCTCTCAAAGTAACTCGAACAACACACATTTGCAAGTCCTTACTCTTCATGTCTCTCTCACTCTTGATGCCTCGGTCTTTCTGACTGGCTGACGCACACCCGCATGCTGTGAAAAATTTCTCTCAACTGTCCAAACTCGATGTTTGGCACACTCTTCTTGTCATTCTTTTCATCCCTCCACCCACATCCCCTTGCTCACCCTGCAGGAGGTGCGGATGATAGAAAACGAAGAGCTGAGGGTGCAACTCATGGTGTTTGATGAGCAGGCGGAAGATGACTCCGAGGACCTCAAAGCACGCCTTGATGACATCCGCACTGAGATGGAATATCCTTCAACTGGGAAAAACTGTCCCTCTCTCAGGGTACACTCTTTGACCTTGAAAATCTATATACCTGGTTACAACACAACTTTGCTTGCTTGTGGTTTACTGTTTACTTTGCTAACCTTAAAATATATATTTTTTCATGAATATGTATAATTCACACAGATATCCCTTCATTGTAAAAATGTGTCTACAAGGAGCAAGATACATAAAATAAGATTGCTCCTTTCTTCCCAGTTCTTTCTTCAGATGCAAAATTAAGATTTTCATGCTTAAGCATATCCTTTCAGGCTCGAGGGACATAGAGACCCCGTGTAGACGTTTTTACATTCTAAATCTGTATTTGCCAAGTACCACTTCACAGACATTTGCTACTTATATGCAGTGTAGTAAAGAGCAGCAAAACATCCAACCACTGGTGGACTTTGACATTGCTGTATTGCAACCCTGAATGATCTGTCATTATCTGGGCCTGTCCAGAGTGCGATGGACAGGCGGCATCAGCAGTCATGTGGGTGTTGTACCAGATTGTTGTGGTGAATAAGGAGCTTAGCCGAAAGGCAATGCTATCGATTTACCAGTCCATCTTCGTCCCGACTCTCACCTGTGGTCACAAGCTTTGGCTAGTGATTGAATGAATGAGATCGCAGATACAAGTGGCCAAAATGAGCTTCCTCCATAAGGTGGCTGGGCTCAGGCTAAGAGATTGGGTGAGGAGCTGAGGCATCCGTAGGGAATCCAGCACAGGCGGTTTGGGCACCTGATCATGATGCCTCTGGGTAGACCCAGAACACACTGGAAGGATTAAATATCTCCTCTAGCCTGGGAATCTTGGGTGTCCCCCTGGAAGAGCTGGAAAGTGTTACTGGGGAGAGGGGAGGTTAACATGCCCTCCTAAACCTGGTGCCCCTGCGACTGCCCCGAATAAGCAGAAGAAAATGGATGTATGGGTGAATTATCTGTTTTGTTATACGGATAAAAGTCAGTGCAATTAGGTACACAAGAATAATAGAAACTACTTTGTTTTATCTACAGGTTTGTCACACAAAGCATTCTGTATTCGGTTGTTGACTTGGTCTGACATCCAGGATGGACTGGATTTTGATCAATATAAAATGTAAACCCTAACTGTAGCAGCAACTATTTAAAATCAGAATAAAAAAGCCTGTAATTCTCCACCAATTTTCACCACCAGGTGTCTCCAAGGGGTAACAAATATAGTGCCCTCCTCACTGCAACACTACATGAACAGATATTTCAAAAAACATATAATATAATGGTGTGATAGAACTGATTTGTGATAAAGTTGTACAAGACATGTTGAAATTTGATCACAGTAAAGATTTTAGATGGTCATTCTGAACTGAAAATGTTCCTCCAAGCCTTTGATGATGATATATGCAGTAATGGGTGATGTTAATCAATGGCTGTTTTCAGTTGTGGCTGATTGTTGAAGATGTTGTGTATGGTGTTTTTAATATTTGTGTTACATTGTGTTAATTCAGCCTTAACTGCTTTTGCTTCAATGATGTGAGGGAAGTGTTTGAGATCCTAGTCAACACTGTGAAGGACTCCAAAGGCGAAAACCATTTCCTGTCCGTGATGCAGCACCTGCTGCTGATCCGTAATGACTATTTAGCAAGGTAACACATAAACATATACACAGTCATGCATGTCCATACTTTCTCACACATTCAAATATTACAAGACTAGATACTGTATCATCTAGGATTTATTATATATATATATATATATATATATATATATATATATATATATATATATATATATATATATATATATATAAACCAATGCATTCTTTAAAAAGAAAACTTAAGAAGTGAACTTTTCTTCAATTTCCTCTCTTTATTCTCCTCTCCCTCCTCCCAACCCGCTCCTCCATTTGCTGTTTGTTTTCTGGAGCACCGTTCAAAGGCTGAGAAATTAATACATGCAAAGAAGTCCAATTCCATTTTAATAAGAATGAACGCCATCACCTCTTATCACCAGAAATATGCTAATGTCTCTCCCTGTGTCTTCCAGAGCCCTTGGGGGTTTAGCTAGGGAAACAGAGGAAGAGTGAATAATTGAATGACAAGACTGTGGCTAGAATGATAATAAGTCAAGAGTTGTTTGGCATATTGTATGCACATTTACACGTGCATGTCCACTTTCACAGTCGGCAACACAAAAGGGAGGAATGTTCTGCTTTATCACAGAAAACAGGCAAAACACAGGCATGCAAACCTTTTGAGTTGAGTTTGTGTTGTCTGTGTCTGTGTTGCCTTGATGGTATCAGACAAGCAGGAAGTGGTTTATTTCTAACAGTTTAGGGAATTCATTCTGAGGTTGGATAGGCTAAGTTGGCCCAAACAAATGGTGCCAGCTGAGGTCTTATCTTTATTTATTCATTTATTACTCTAACATCCCTCTTTCCTAGCCTGCTTTCTCTATCCAGGTGATCCAGTCGAACACAATAGAAGGGGTTTGTAATGGACTCCACAAAGAGACAGGAGGTGTGGGTGGGAGGGAGAGCTGTAGAGTGGCAGAAAATAGAGCTCAGTAATTACAGAGATGAAGAGAGAAGGGAGGTGGAGGGCGAGACAATAATGAAGAAATTGAGAGTTGAGGTAAATTGCTGGGTGGATGTTGAGAGAACGAGGGAGGGACGTACAGGGAATAGAAGCATTTGTGTCGGAATGAATGAAAGAGTACCTCCTGCTTTTCTCTTTTTACATCTTGGTCTAACTGTGTTTCAATCTCAAGTGGGGATGGAGGTCTGAGAATATGAATGATCATACCTCTAGCATGTGCACGGATTGTACATGGCGTAATGCATGTAGTTAAAAAATGCAGCGAGGTATATATATTTTATGGTTTTATTGAAACAACTGTAGCCTACCAACCACCCTTTTCCTAAAATCCTATCTTTTAATCCAGGCTTGCAAAAAATAGATGTATTTCACTTTGAATCAGTTTTCCAGAATGACACTAGATGTCTCTCTCGCTCCACGGATAAATCTAAAGTTAAGAAGGGAAAAAAACCCTTGAAGCGGTGAAATACGTGTTAGACAAAGGCAGAGTGACTAGAGAGACAGGGGAGGGAGGGAGATAGAATAAATAAAGTATTGAGTTTGTGACTCTGGCAGCATCTAATGGGGTCAGGGAATAAGACACCTCCAAAATTGAGTGTCTGTGTGAAGCTTGCTTGATCAGACACGGGGTACTGGACATATACCAACACACTCTCACGAACACAGTTGCACACAATCAATCTTGGTGACAAGAAACTCAAACTGTCATGCTCACACAGACAGCCAATCTCAGATTCAGACAAAGACAAAGTGGTAAAGCATGGGTGTCCACACATTTGTCTGAACAAATGAACTGAATTGCTCTTTGTCAGTCCCATCCTCTGCTCACAATCTGCCAGATTTCTTAATAAAGCAGGCTAAACTGCTATTGCACAATGCATATGCTTTCTATAATTGCCATAGTGGAAATAACATGCTAACTATGTTGGGGAGACACGTTCTTTATATTTACACAGCACCACATATTAACTCTTCTCCGTTGTTACCTTCCATCCATCCCTCTCACCTTATCTTCTCCATGTGTCTCTCCATTTCTTTCCCTCTGTCTCCCAACCCATTCACCTGTAAATCACTCCCTCCTTCCTGCAGGCCTCAGTACTACAAGTTGATAGACGAGTGTGTGGCTCAGATCGTGCTTCACAGGAATGGAGCGGACCCCGACTTCAAGTGCCGTCACCTCAGCCTCAACGTTGAAGGCTTGATAGGTGAGTTCTTAGTCACAACATACATATGATCGAGTCTTTCCTTTTCTCTCGTGTACATGAGGCCTTCTGGGTCATCAACCAATACCCCTAAAATTGTACTTTACTTTGAAATGGACTAAAGATCAAATCAACACAAAATTAACATACACTTGAAAAATCAAACACTGTGCTCTGTGGGTTGAAATGTGAACCATATTTCACTTTGGCCTAACCCTTGCTTTGATGCCATTTAATCTGAATTTGGTGGTGTATAGTACAATTTCTATCCATGGTTCAATATGTATTGGTCCAGAAACACCACAAGGTGGAGCCAGAGCGGGACAGTGCATTTGTGTAGGCTGAATTAGCTACAGGTTTTACAGTCATAGTTTAGTGGTATAAAATTAACTTTATCAGCTAGACAGTCACTCTCGGTACGTGGTGAATATATTATTAGAATAAGTCAGCAAATCCCACCACATTTCAAGTCTATCTTAAAGACAGAACAAAACAGTTTTTACTTGTTGTGATCGTTCCTCTTTTTTTATAGTGACCTTTGAAAGATCCCCTCCTAATGAGCTTCCAAAGGGAGTCGTGAGGAACTGGTTCTGTGCATAAATACATCCCAAATATTATTTGAAGCTAATGTGAAGTTCCAGCAGTTTGAGTTAATCAAATCAAGTTGAGTACCTTCCAAAGTTATTGTCTTTTCAGTACAGTTCCCTCTTTGTATTCATATGCCTCCGCTGCTACTCAGAAAAACAGTGTTGGGGGGGAAACAGAAAAGGAGAATTCTTAAAAGACTTTGACTTTGGAGGATATTCAATTCATTTGATTTACTGAGATAGCTGAAGCCTCGTATTGGATTCAGATCAAATTTGCAAAGAACCAGGGTGGTAGATTTTTTTCTTCCATTGGATGCGCTTTAGGAAATTATCTTTATATTGCCAGTACAGAAAGAGGAATGATTACAACAAGCCATAATTGTTCTGGCTTGCATATTGGCACCTGGCTATAGTTATCAAACTTGGTCCTTTCATTTTAAGTCGTTCTCTATCATATACACACATGAAATGCAGAATTTTGGTAGAACGTACATTCTGGTGTATGTGCTTGTAGACTTCAGTGACAGCACTAAACATTGACTCAGAAACACATACTAGCCAAACCGGAGCATAATGGAGGTGCAGGCCATGTCTCAAGAGTTCAATACTCCTTTATGGCAGATCTCCATTGCTCACCGCAGAAGGCTCTAATTGCATTCCTTCTAAATGCGTCCTGACACACACACAGGCTGGCTGGCCTCCTTTAAGGCTGCGAGAGTTATTATCGTGGAAAGCAGCCCAATTCTGCCCTGCATGCATTATTTAGTGTTTTTCTTTGAACTCTGAAATTCAGCACAGTTTCTCCCACATTCTGGCTCCCTTAGTGCTCCCCATTCAAAGTTTGTCCCATTTAGCCTAGCCACCGTGACAGAAGTAACACTCCCCTCCTCCATTACACATCCAATAACCATGTAAACACAAATGCACATTCTGAAATTCTATGTGGGTTGGCATTTTATTTTGAAGTTCTTTCATCCGGCAAAATCTTCTATTTCACAAAATAGATTTCTCATTTTGCTTTGCCTTCCTTATTGGCTTATCTAGATTTAAGGGATCTCGCATAGTTTCAGCTCCTTTTTCGACAAGCCACGTGTTATCGAAGACTTTATCTGTTCACAATATATAAACTCATTCTTTACTTGAGCTTTTTTGCCGCTCTTCCATCTCTGCAATCTATCCGTTTGATCCCTCTCCTGGGCATCATGATTAGCTATCTTTGATCCAATGACTTTGTGGCATTCATCTTCATGCTAATTAGTTCTTTTACTGCATGTGCTCGGTAAGCCCTTGGGCGCTGAAACCACCTGTAGGCACTGCAATTATTCTGTAAAAGTACCCTGTTGGTTGGCCCGCATACTTCTCACCTTGTCCTCTTTCAAGCACAACCCCTGATAATGGATTACTTTCAGACTGTTTTGCGGTCTTGCTGTTTTGAATTTTAGAATTGTATATGGATTGGCGTGCTCCCACCTCTCCCTCACAAACACACAGTCACAAAGGTGTATGTATTCAAGGCTTAAAAGGTAATGATGTGTAGAAGCAGCGTGCAGCAGATGGCATCCTTTGTAATGAGATGCCCTCACAATCTTTTTTACGGCTCTTGACTTTGAGTAGTTTGATAAAGGATAAATAGGGAGACAGATAGGATGCTTGCTCTGTGTGTATGCATCTGTTTGTGAATTTATGTGGGCACCACAGCATGTGCCAGACTGAAGGGTGTGATGTCTTCACGCCCAGGCGCGTGCAGTTGCACTGTCTGAAACCCTTATCTTATCCACCGTCTTTTTTCATCTTTCTTCTTCTGTTATTTCATCCTCTTGTTTGTCGACAGACAACATGGTGAGTCAGACCAAGGTGGAAACCAGTGAGGCCAAGGCAACTGAGCTGGAGAAGAAGGTGAAAGACGCATAAATGCATTCTCAATGAAAAAAAGAGATGTGTGCACACACACACAACCACAGCATGACATACCCACATACACGGTGTAGGGACATAAGTTATTACAATCATGAAGACGCACCAAAAAAATCATACATTATAAAAGCTAACATTTCCCCCTTCACACACAACACTTTGGGATTGTAATTAACTTCTATGTGGCCAGTGTTTGTCGGACACAGGATGACAAATGGGGACAATGTGAGGGACCGAGGCTAACAAAAAAAACATGCAACACACACATTCACACACGGGGGTTAATGACTTGAGTGCTGCTGCTCTGATGTTTCTGTCCCTGTGACAAGATAATTGCAAAGAGGGAGCTGAAACTGGCTTTATTCGGGCATGCATAAAGACACTCACATGGGATCATATCCATTGGACATGCACACATTAAATGAACCCACTAGGATTCATTTTTGTTGACCACACACACACGCGGTATAGTGCTCGGGGCCTGTGATGTGGTAATTGCAGGCGGTCTCTCTGGCAGGAATTAGGGATGAGGCTGTCAGGACACTGACAGCGAGAGTAACAGATCTGCTGTCAGCAAATTAAACTGCCATGCGTGTCTGTGCGTTCATGTAGTCATCTGTTTAAATACTGTTATCCTGCTTGTCAAGTGTCCTAGAAAAGAAATCCTTGAAAAATTGTGAAAGTGAGGAAAATTAAAATTTGGGGTAAAACGTTTCTCTCTTTTTCCTTTATGCATGTGAAGGCTTTAAAAGGGAAGTGAGAAGTGAGCTCATACAAGTGCACTGAACCATCCTAACTCAATAATTGACACTAATTTGCAGTGTAAATTATACAATGAAACTGAAAGCACTAAACTGCAGGAAATGGCTTCTACAGGTCTTTGAGATACGGAAACTGCTGCAGCGTCAAGAGGGAGGCTAAAAGCTTGTGCACGCAAACACACAATCCTGTTTTTTTGGAGTGCCTCGGTCTTTTCGTAGCTTTATGCGGTTATATTGTGTGTGTGTGTGTGTGTGTGTGTTATGTGTGTATATATATATATATATGTGTGTGTGTGTGTGTGTATATGTATATACTGTATATACATACACACACATACATACATATATACACTGCTCGTCAATCACCCTTTAAATCAAATTGATTATTTAATGATTTAGACTTTAAACACATAAACATTAATTCTGTAAGTGCCCTTTCTGAATAACAGCAACACTGTATCCATTCTTTGTTCATTTTACCCAGCTTTTATTTTATAACAAGAACATTAGAATATTTTTAGATATTCCTAAAGTAATTGAAGACATCAATATTATTCAGTATTTCATTTTTAAATGGTACTTATAGGGTACTTCTCATATCGTAAAAACATATTCCTGTATGCATGTTTAATTTGCTGAGATTGTCCCTCTCTCTGATCCTTCACATGTGTTTTAGCTGGATGCAGAGTTAACAGCACGCCAGGAGCTGCAGGTGGAGATGAAGAAACTGGAGGGCGACTATGAGCTGAAGCTGCAGGACTTGAGCCAAGAGAAGGAACAGCTGTCCAATTCTAAGCTGGATCGAGAAAAGGAGAACCAGGGACTACAACAGCAGCTCGGCACTCTGCAACAACAGGTACACCCAAACATACAGTATATACCCACCAACCTGTCAATGTGCCACACGTGCCTTTTTAATTAAAATAACTCAAATGTCAATGACTTGTGGACCGGCATCTACACTGGATGGATAAGTACTTCATACAAGCCCTCGTCAACAACAAAACAACAACAACAAAATTCACTGAAATAGAAATGAGTTGAACCCAGTATGACACTGGCAGGTAGACCAGCTCAAACTGATTTTATACAGCACTTACATCATGACTTGATGCTCGATGTCAATATAAAAAAACAGAACATTGGTACAGAATTCATGAAGGTTGAGTCAGATCATTGAATCTGTCTTGTTTAATGTCAGGGAAATACATCAGCTGAAACTTCAGCTAAAGCTGCAAGAAGTCAAATATATTGAGGCTTGGATAAATACAATATTGCCGAATTCTAAGCACAGAAAGTTGTCCAACATCCAGGCACACCCACACAAACACAGAAGGCCCCTGGCCTTTACTGATTTGGCCAACTGCTTGGAGAAAAAAAAGGAGAGAGAAAAAACCCTAAAAGGATATCGTGAGAAGAAGCCAAATCCTTTAGAGATTAAGAAACTCAATAAAAATGTGGAAAGTGGGGGAATGGAAGTATAAAGAGCGACTAAAGGGAGAAGAAATAAGAAGAAAGGCAAAGGATGGAGATAGAACAAACAGATTTTTTTATGGCCATGATACACACACAGGGTGGTGCGTGCATGTGCATGTGTGTGTGTGTGTGTGCGCGCACTCATACAGTAGGGATGCAAAGATAAGGGTTGTTTAGCTTTCAAGTGTCCTGCTGCCACACCAGCTGGACTTGGCCTCACAGTGACACCCAAACTTACAAATGCATCACAAGTGACCCAAAACAGTCTGCCTCTGCATGTGTGCTCACAACCACATGAAGATGTTCCTCCGTGTTTGTGTGTGTGTGTGTGTGTCTGTCAGTAAGACAACAACACAGCTTCCAAAATAAGCTTCATCCAAAGTGGCTGATGCCAGCCGAGTCATCGTCTCACCATGCAAGCCCAAACGCACGCATATGCAGTATCACCAGCAAGGCATCAGACAAACTTCCGTACGAAGATGGCTCACTTTCTCTGCGTTTGAGGCACTGCCCGTCGAAGATTTCTTCACATGTCGAGATGTCTCACTGTCCCCCCATGTGATGCTGTGCCCAACTCTTCATCTGCTGGCACACTAAGAAAGCTTGCATCAGAGGCCCTTTATGTCTGCTACTGTCTTCTTTTCCTAGTCCGAGGAAACAACAAACAATTTGAAACACTGCATACACTCTTCCCCATGCACACTGTTTACACACCTAAGAAGAGTACATAAAGTAAATAAACTTCTCTCTGCTAGTATGCTTTATCTTGTATAATATATCCCATTCAAGGCCCAGTCCTCTCTCATATGCCAGTGTTGGCAGGCTAATTTAAATAATTGGTGCCTCACTGAAGTAAAAACTGAGAGTTGTATTTCAGTGTTGAAATAAAACTTGATTTCACCCTCACTTCCAAATTTAGAAGTTTGTCCTCCTCTTTAAAACTTTTTCTTTTTAAATTCCTCTGTGGACTTAATTCCCTAGTTATGTTTTTCTCTCTGCGCCTTGTCCTCCATTCTTTCCCCATCTCTCCCAAAACTCAATCCTGCCCAGGCTTTAATCCATTTCTATGTTGCTCTTTTCCCTCCTTGTTCTGCTTTTTTTTCTCTCGAAGCTAATCACTCGCTTGGAATGGATATTCACTGGAAATGGTGGACATTGCCAATTGCCATACAAAATGAACGTCAATTCAAGAAATAACCAAATGATTTACAGTCATGCTAAATTACTGTATGTACTGTGAAAATGAACATTAGTATGCCCAGTAGTATTTTAATCAATATTCAAATAACATACTGTATCCTTAATTCCCTGCAGATTGAAAAGCTGTCTAAAGATCTGGAAGAGGCCAAGACGAAGGTTGTCACAGTTACTGTTCCTGTGCCTACACCTGGTTTGCCCCTTCCACCTCCTGCCCCTCCTCTCCCTGGCCAAAATACAGGTATCCCCCCTCCACCTCCACCTCCTCCTCTACCAGGCCATGCAGGCATACCTGCTCCCCCACCGCCTCCTCCTTTACCGGGTCAGGGCGGTTTTCCTCCTCCTCCTCCCCCACCTCCATTACCAGGTATGCCAGGACCTCCACCACCCCCGCCCCTTCCTGGCATGCCAGGACCTCCACCACCCCCGCCCCTTCCTGGCATGTCAGGGCCGCCACCCCCTCCGCCCTTACCTGGGATGGGACCTCCACCACCGACCGCCGCCGCCTGGGTTTCCTGGTATGCCTCCTCCACCACCGGGTCCAGGCATGCCTCCACCTCCACCATTTGGCATGGGGGGCTGGGGTGCACCCGCACCACCCTCACTGCCTTATGGACTAGAGCCTAAGAAGGACTACAAGCCTGAGGTCCAGCTGAAGAGAGCCAACTGGGGCAAGGTAAGTCCTGAGATGGACTGTCAATATGAATTATCAATTTTCAGAGACTGATTTTAGAACTCAGTTAGTTTTGTATCTGATGATGGAAAAATATTGTGGAAGAAAGAAATGCACTTTTCTTGCTTTGCTTGTTCACATTTCCATATGATCTTCTTTGATTCATGAGGCTCCTCATTATCACATCAGCATAATGTAATTTAAAGTTTCTACATAAGTTTTACAATACCGATGTCTAAGAGTGTTCTTTAGTGTGTGCAACAGTGTGAAGAAATGTGGGATGGAGCTGTGGATGGAACAGTGAGATTCTGACCTAAAGTGACTTGCGTGCACACGTGTATCTCATGACTATGTTCTTCATATTCTTCCCCACCCTCTCATCTGTGATGGTTAAAACATCAAAACGGCCCTCTGTCTTTCTTTAGCCTAAAGCTACTGTTTAATGGCTCCAGCAGACTTCATCAGCATTTAGCTTCTCTCTCTCCCTCTCTCCCCCTCTCTCTGGTGGTGAGAGTGTTTGACGAGGATGTCACAGAAATTGCTTTTTAATAAGCCTTCTTCTTTTAACTGCGCCACTGAAAGATAATTAAATTGCTGCTAGAAAGGACAGTATTCTTTTGTAATTTAAATTAACTTTTTTTTTCCTGTCTTGGTCTCATCCTCCTTTCTGCGTGCTCTCTTGGTTTTCTTTCTTACTCCTTCAGCTCATCCCCATATCACATTTCCTTTCCCTACTCTCTGTCTTTTCCGTCCTACTCCCCCATCCCTGAGGCTTTGTCCATAATGAAAGGACTGATAACTGTAAATTTACTACCACTGCTTTCTCTCTCGCTCTTTCTGTCTCACTTTCTCTTTCCCTTTAATGAGAAGACTCACAAAGGGAAGGGAAATCATACAAAGTTAATTTTGACTCCTGACTAGAATAGAGAAAAAGAGAGCAACACCAAGACAAAGGGAGGGATACAGAGAGAGAAAGACAGAGAAAGAATTAGTGGAGGAGGAAAAGCGGAAGCCTCAGTATTTCTTTGCATTTCTGTTTGTGAAGCTCTGGATACTTTGTGGTAGAGACAGTGTGTGATGATTAGAGAAAATAACTACCTGTTTCCTTCTCTTTCTTTTCTCTTTGGGCCTTCCTGCTTCCCTTAACCCTCCCTGACTGTTTCTACTTTATACCTCTGTCTCTTCCTTTTAACAGCCTGGCTGTTTCTTTTGTTCCGCTCGCTTGTTTATCTGCTCACCTCATTGTCTGCCAGGTGCACAGATGAGCATTTTGGGGAATTGAGGGAATGAATTTGATTACATAGTTATCTAACGGATTCAATACATCTGTCTCTCTTCTTCCTTTTATCGCACCGTGTCTCCCTATATGTCTCGCTGTAAATACTGGCGTTTCTTTGTCTTAGATCGGCTCTGAGGACCTCTCTGAGAAAAGTTTCTGGACCAAGGCAAAAGAGGGGCGATTTGAAAACAATGAGCTCTTTGCCAAACTCACCTTGGCCTTCTCCTCACAGACAAAGAGTGAGTGTGTGGCTTGTGTGTTTTTTTTAGTCCTGCTGTTATCATGTTGTGTTGCACATTAATGAGCAATGTCTTTTTGTGTCTCACCTCTCCCACATCCCTCCCCTCTCCCCCCGATTCCATGTCTATTTCAATCCTGCTTCGCTTCCGTCAGCCACTAAAGGTAAGAATATCACGCACTCACTTCCATTTAATTCTTTTTTTCCACACATCCTATCCAGACTTTCTTAACCTTCTCTTCTTTCGCTTGAAGGGCACATTTACATTATTCAGCAACGCTGTGTCAAAACAGCGTCTCATACAAGTTCATGAATAAACCACACACACCTGTGTTTGTCTACGTGTTCATCTTCTCGACGTGCCCGAGAGTTGTTGTGCCGAGACAGAGCGCTGGGTGAGATGAATGGGGACTAGGGGACGGAGGGAGAGTTGGACGGAGAGGAGGGTAGAGAGAGGGATAAGGAGAAGGTCACTGATGTCCTTTGACTAGCCACCTGCTGTCCTGGCACAAATCGCTGACACACAGGCGTACGCTCGCACACGCACACCTGTCCACTCCTATCACCTTGTCCCAGTGTCACTGAGCCTTCTGCTCTCGCTCCTCCATATTCATATCATAACCAGGACACCAGAAATCACAGACTCTCTCTCTCTCTGTGTGTGTGTGTGTGTGTGTGTGTGATTCTACCTGACCTTCAGATTCAATCTCGGTACACATACACACACTGACTCTTGCTCATGTCATATACATAAACACAAGTGTGTGTACACTCATGCCTGATGCTGGCTGTTGATGTCAGTTAAATGTCAGTGTTGGCAGCTGTCCCATCTGCATTCACCTGGATGGCAATTCCTAACGTCTGCCTGTCACTCCTTGATTTGACCCCTCCATCCCCCTGGACCAACACCGCGCGCCCACGCCGCCACTTTTTATTGGCTGAGACAGCCGCCTGTTCCGGTTGATGTCTAATAACCTTTTCTGAGAGCTGACTATTAAGACACCGTGGCCTTTTCATAGCCCCACACCTGTCTGTATGCCTGGAGAGAGCGAGAGAGAGGGAGAGAGAGTGAATGAGACCAGGTCCAGTGTGTTTATTACTCCATATGTGTTGTTGATTCCCAGTGTGTTTCTCAAAGCTGTTGTGGTAAATAACATTCTTCAAGACAGAATTGTGTTTTTATTGAGCTGTTGCGTAAACATTTTATATTTCTGTAAATGTGCATGTGTGGTTTAATCCACACAACGTCCGTGTTGTGTACAGAGTACATGTCTTTGTGTCTGTGGCTGCTCGTGCATTAATGCCCAATAAGCAACCAGCTCTGGTTATGCAGATTGACCCCTCACCCCTTGTCCTTCCGTCTCTTGCTTAAACACACCGCTCCAGGCATAATACATTCCTCCTGACCTCCCTATCCTTCTCCTAATCCCTAACCTCTTGAGCCCGATTTAACTCTTCCTCGTGTTCCTGTTCCTCCTCCTCCTCTTGCGCCTCCCATTCCTCGTTACCCACCAAATAAACGGACAACACATCGAGCCACCGCTGACCCCGCTGAACTTTCTTCCTCCTCTATCAGCTATCCAGCAGCACTGCTGGGATTGCACGCACACACACACACCCACCCACACAGAAAACAGACGTGCAGAGGGGGGTTAGTGGGCTCAGGGCAGGGTCAGGGGTGTTGACCTCTGATGCTTGGTGGAAGAGCATAGAGCTGATGGTGGGAGACACGCCCTCTGGCTGCACAAGGCTCTCATGGACAGTCTATCCATGAATATACACACACATGCACATTGAAGTGTGCATATGTTTTATATATTGCTGTTTTTCTATGTAGTCATTTACATTTTTAGTCCGTATATCTTTAGCTTTGAATCTCAATCTGTTTTCTCTCTCATTGAAAACAGAGTCAAGTTCAGTTGTTAAGGTCAGACCAGTTACCCTTGATGCTCCTGTCTCCTTCCAGCTGCTGAGCATATCTCAAATTTGAGGCCCCCTTTTTTTTTAATTTAGATTTTCATATAGTTTGGTGTTCAAGTGCATTCTGTGAAAGTATCTAAACGCACAATACATGGATAAATACATACAGCCTTTATTCAGAATCTGCCTTCAAACGAGCCGTCAGGATTTCTGTAGCTTTGTCACAACTATACAATATGTAGACCATTTAAACATAAGCATTATAAATATGTTCCAGTTTGTTGCTGGTTGCAGTGTATGTGAATGACATCAGCTGACAGGAAGTAAACATGAACCCAAGCTGTTGCCAGCCAGTCCAATTCTGTTGAAATGCACTAGAATGGAGTGTTTCAGACAGAGGGTTGAGCCTACTTGGCAAAATGTACTCCACAAGACTTCTGAGGTCAGTTGAGAGTATAACATGTCCAGAGTACTATTTGAGAGATGCTTCACCTTACGTACTTTATTCAAGTCGAGCCTTCTTTACCTCAAGACATTTGGCCTTTCTCCTCTCAAACTACTTAAAGTGCATTGCAGCCAAGGCCACTGCTGGTAGTACCGTACTGCTCAATATTCACCAGGATTGGAATAAAAAATTAAGCAGGCAACATGTGGAATGAGGAGTATGCATTATATATTCAGTCGATAAATTGAGTTGGTTTTTGCCTATTGAGGATGCAAACTGTCAAGGTTTTCAGAAAGTGCACTACCTCTGGGAGCTGTTTTGGCATATTCTTTCACACTTGTTATACTGTACATCTGTACATCTTGGCATTCACAAGAATTATTATGATGTAACTCGCCAAATTCCATTGCAATATATGTGATGGAGAAACAATGCTTGGGTTCTGCTGCCATCTTTCTCCTGTAGACGTGTGGAACATATATTTTCCCAATTGTGCTTTGCGAGTGTAAGGGCTAATAACCACAGACTTGATATGACTATATCAATTGTAAACTGTCACGTTGGTTAGATGAGCAGGTATGTGTGGCTGTAAAACGGTTAGTGTAGTGCATAAGGTTTCAGACGGCAAATGTATTCTCACATTTGGTTCTCCATTCCTCACTTTGAAGTGCTTTTGTCTGTTTTGTATTTTTTAATATATGGTTTCTTCTGTCTTTCTTCTAATAATAATAATAACAATAGTACTAATAATGGAACAGAATCCAGACAGAATGGTTTCAGCAGGACTGTTACAATGCTCGAGTTTATACAGTGGCCTATGTATCTTATATTGGTAAAGATATCCTGAAGTGTCCTTTTATCACTTTTTCAGACTGTTTGATAGCAGGTGCCTTTTGAAGTCGGCACCTCAGATAGCCCAATTAGCAAAAATAATGTGTGTGTGAGAGAGAGAGGAGGAGGTGGGTGGAAAAATGAAGAGTGAGCAGAGGGAAAGGCTGGGCTAGGGGGAACGTCGGTGATTAATTTGATTTGGGAGAGAAAAGACGAGAAAAGGGCCAGGAGCATATATGATTATTAATCCTGGTAATGTGGGGATGATTTTCACTTCGCAATTCTCCAGCTTTTACACCCTTCCCTCCTCTGTGTCTCAGTCCCGATTGCTGTGTTTCTGTTGTAATATGCTGACCTAATTTTTCTTTTCTGGCGGAGACCCCCCAACCCCAAGAAGTCACTTTGTGATGCCATCCATTGTATATCGCTGCATAACACACCTACACATGCAACCGCACCACCCCGTATCACATTAGCTTCTTATGAAATACATATTTATTGCAGATTAATGTGTATTTGTCAGTGCATGGGTGCTACTGTATGTGCTCGAGAGAGAGTGTGGGTGGGTGGGTGAGCTCAACCACATTTACAAAGCAATTTTAATAAGCCTTTTGATCTTTCTGTGTTTTGAAGAAATCAATTTCCTTCTCTGTAGGTATGTGTGTTAACGTACTTACACTTGTGTGTGTGTGTCGATTCTCCTCTGTGTGTTAATGAGCCACCAATCAGCAAGAGTGTGTGTGTGTGTGTGTGTGTGAGTGTGTTCTTGCCTGGAGCCTCTCAGGTTGTGGACCAATCAGTTAAAGCGATGCGATATGTCATATAATAGTAATAAAAGACCAAGAGGCATGGATAATTATGGTTCTATGTGGTTGATTAGGTCATTACATCTTCTGCTAAACAGAGTTCACAGCATTCAGGGACTTGTTTTTGTTGCAGTACACTGGCTCAAGGTCATTGTCTGCCAAAGGAAAATTTCCATTCTAATATAATAACTTAGGCGAACACACGTCTCCTGGCACTGTTTTAATTTTTACATTACAGCAGACTGATTGCGGGGCTTTAAAAACATGTCGGCTGTGTGATAGATTGACACTATAGATTTACCCTTTAGTCATGCATAAGGCACAGTTCATAGACGATACCACATGTGGAAAAAGTAATGCAGTATAGTGAATATTCTGTGAATATTCTATACCTGATGCTCTCGCAGCCAAATGTCCACTTTTGTCTGATAAATGCCTTGCAAGTTTTAGTAGAAAATGACCAGGTGAGAAAGGGAAGGCCTTCTTTCTTACTCCAATGGCCTCCCATTTGCATCCCTCCATCTCCTCCTCCTCCTCCTCCATCCCAGTGTCATAATCCCCACACAACCCACTTCTTGAAGATGTTTGTTTTTCACTGTTGAATCCCCTCTAGGTCACAGCCAAGAAGCATTTGTGAGTTGTATGTTTGTGTGTACATGTGTGTGCATGATTGTGTGTAATTAGAGAGTTTTAGATAACAGTTTATGGGAAGTGTAGACGCAGAGCTTCAGTCCCCTGAGACTGTTTAAAATATGTACTAATAAAGCGCTTAGATGACTTAATGAGCAATGGGCACACTTTATTAAGCCATAAGAGTGTTTGTGCGTGCTTGTGCGATTGTGCTAAATTAGTATTGGCTTTGAAAAGCTTGTGGGTAATGTGTTTTAAGTTCTCTGAGTGTGTGTGTGTGTGTGTGTGTGTGTGTATGTTTGTACTTGTACTAGCGCACAGAAGCAAGCCTTTTTAATAAATCATGCAGCATTCAGGCTGGGACTGCAGAAAGAGAAACAGGTTAATGCAAGGGTCACTAATGCTGTAGAAAGAGAGGAGAGAAATATCATACTATTCTTTTCCTTCTATTCTCTCCTATTCATTCCATTTCTGGATGCAGTCTCCCCGCCCCCCAGTTGGATAGCGATGGTGGGTCTATGCTTTTTAGAGTCTGTGAGAGACATAAAGTGTAACGGCACCTATAGCCCACATATAGACTTCAATATGCAGGTACAACCTGTAAATGAAAGATTTGATGTTTATAGGTTGTGTTGTGTGTGCGTTTATGTGTACCAGTGCTTAAGTTGAAATCCTAACTATACCTCTTAAGCCCTCGACAGTAGCGTTGCATTAGCTTGGCTCTGCTCGCTCTCTAAGCCTCGGCGTGTATTCTCAGTGCGGCAATAGCACAAGTTCCCTCATTCACCATCTCTTTATGGTTGAGGAACAGCCGCAAAACACCGCTCATTCATCAGGCCTTATCAGGTTCAAACACATCAGCGTGCGCTCACATTGGCGCTCACTGCCAAATGCAACAACTCACTCACATGCAAAAAAGGGAGCATACACATGTAAGCATACACGCACAAACACACACACACACACTCATACACACTTTTGTCCCACTCATTCTCTTCATTCCATCCCTCGCTCTATCCCTTCCTCGTTATATCTCACTCCTCTGTTTTACATGCAAATGAGCTAAGTGCACTCATGCCGGAGCATTACCGCTGTGTGTGCCTAATCTCCTTGCTGCCTTTTCTCTTTCCTGGAGATTATCCTGTTTTTAAACGGAATAGGCTTTCTTCGCTTCACTCGGCTCCTCTCCTAACCAGCCAGCCAGTCGGTCAGCCAGCCAGCTTTCCAATGTCTCATCCTAACACCATTACCATTTCAATGTTCCCAGTGATATGACAGCTGTGCAGGGACCGCGAGAACCTGTGTGTGTGTGTGTGTGTGTGTGTGTGTGTGTGTGTGTGTGTGTGTGTGTGTGTGTGTGTGTGTGGTGTGTGGTGTGTGGTGTGTGGTGTGTGGTGTGTGGTGTGTGGTGTGTGGTGTGTGTGTGTGTGTGTCTTTAATTGAGGGATTGGCTGATGAACTCAAAAGCTTGTTACAGATGCTAAGTATTCCCAGTGTTGGCGATTCTGTCTCTTTTCACCCAGGAGAGGGAAAAAATACGAGCAGAGATGGAAGGATGTGGGGATGAAAGAATATATGTATGCACACCTACACTCCTTCCGCCCACTCTTCCTTCCTGTTCTGCTCCTCTTGGTAACAGCAGCAGGCTCTTTTTCCCTCCCCCTCCTGTATTTCCTTATGTATGATTTGTGTGTGCGTGGACTTACGTATGCCTATGCCTCAGAGACGTCAAAGCGTTTGAGAAGGTAGAGGTGCTATAATTTTTTATTGGTGGGTTGAGGAACGGAAGTCACACTGAGACTGTATCATGATTAGAAAGCATGGTATTCATGAGAAAAGGAGAAGAGGAGAAGAAAGTAAAAGTGCAGATTGACTGTGGATGGCTGTGCCTCGTGCCACAGCAACTCCCTCTGTTATTTTCTTTTTCTTCTTTTTTTTTTTGCAATATTAGCTACCTATCCCTGAGGGCACACACTCACACATAGACACACACACAGGAGACTTAGCCCACTTTGATGTCACTGATAGCATACATTAAAAAAATGGAGCAGTAAAGAGCAACAACTTCAAAGATGGAGTTGACAAGATAGGAGCATTAACCCCCATCTTCCTTCCTCCTCTTCCTCTTCCTCCTTCTCTCTCCTGATTTCCTCATCTCTCTTCTCTTATCTCCGTCTGATAAAGAAGTTCTTATGAGAAGGGACAATAAGCCAGCGATGGGACCAGAAAAATGACAGCAGAATGGTGAGGGGTGTAGATAAACCGAGCTGTAAAATGAGAAGAGGCAAGATAGATAGCAGCGACGGAGGCATTTGAAAGTGTCCTTTAAAGTCCAAAGTCCCTATCTCAGTCAAATTGTTTAACGGTAGCCTTAAGCCGCTTCTAATGCCCTGCTAGCTAGCTAGTGAGTTATTAGGGTGCTATTAGACTATCTTGCCCATTATACTGATGGCTCAGACCATGTATTCAGGGTTCTCACACAATCGCACATATTAAAACTATCAATTCCAGCCAAACTTTGCACACGCTCGTACCAACTTTCTGAACGTGCACTGCATCCTCAGTAGTTTACTGTGTGTGTGTGTGTGTGTGTGTGTGTGTGTGTGTGTGTGTGTGTGTGTGTGTGTGTGTGTGTGTGTGTGTGTGTGTGTGTGCATGCGCTTGGCTCGGGTGTATGTGAGCTCTCGCTCTGTGTGATAACTTGCCCAGCTTTTATTGCTGCTGGTGTAAAATGGCCCCTAGTCCCTCGCTGTGGAGGCTGTGTGTAATATGGATAACCCAGTGGCATTTACACCCGACACCGATGGTATTTACAAGGCTTAGTGGACCAGGCCATGCTCCACTTTCTGACCTTAATTTGCTACAGTAACCGTGTTATAGGATGTGTGGAGAAAAATATATATGTTTAATGTGTCATGGATGTGTAAGCTCAAGAACTTATATGCATAGTTCATGTGAGCTCAATAATGCTGTGTGTGTGTGTGTTACTTGGTCAATTACAGTTGGCTTGCTGCTGTCGCAGTGTGTCTGTGTGTGTGTGTGTGTGTTTGCATGCATGCTGAAGCCCTTGCTCCATTACTGAGTATCTGCATGTGTCGTGTTCTGTGAGACGTGGGTTCTGCTTCGCCCTGCAGGCACCTTCATTTTTCACCATGCTGTGTGCTACACTACACTACACTTCACTGCATGAAAGTGTACGTCTACTCCCTCTCCTGCTCTCTCTCTCTTCCTCTCTCTTCCTCTCCCTCTATTCATCTTCCTCCCCCGTCCTCGTACTCTCCCACCACAACCACCCACCCACCCACCCCTCACTATACACACACACATGCACACACACATGCACACACACATACACACGCCTAATCAAAGCAAGGAGCTCTCTAGATTAGCAATTGAGAAAACTCCCTAAAGACATTCCTTCATTTTGACCATTTTTAGGTACTCTCTTTCTTCCCCGCACCTCCTCCCTGCTAGCTTTGAATTTTTAACCTCCCCACTGAATAAGATATGTGGCCATCCTCATGGGGAAAGGAAAGTTGGAGGGAGGGCAAGAAATGAAGGGAAGGAGAGGGCCGGGCAGGCAGAAGGGAAAAGGTTGTCCCAAACATGCTTTCACATTTATCCCCTAAAAACTCCACTCTGTATGCTCAATAATGCATGGCCATTGCTCACTCTCCATCCCCCCTCCCCCCCCTCTCATTCCCTTCTTCCTTCATCTCCTTCATCTTCCTCTCGTTGGTTCCCCGAGCGCTCATCACTCCACCCAGTAGATTAACTGCAGGGTGAAACGGAGACTGGCAAAGCAGGGTGATGGTAGCAGGGCATCAGGGACTAACAGTAAAAGAAAGGGGGAGAAAGCAGATGAGTAATTTGTCATTGTGTGAATGGAGTTACTACTTTAAGTATTGATCTGAGTGAGTGGGCTTTGAAGTTGTATCATCTCAGAGGGGCCGCAGAGCTTGACTGGGCTTGAAATTTGGAGTCAGACTTCACCCCCAAAAAACCCAACCAATTCTGTCTCTTCTTGAACAAAGCCTGTGGTGTGAATGAAACTCCATTGACTACTTTAATAATTTGCCTGCTAGTTTTTGGTCACTTTCAGAGATGAATCATTGCGTGATTGGTTGTCCAAAAGTTGGAACGTCAACTGAGATTAAATCACACCATCCATAACAAGCTACAGTACACACCGCATATGGTACCATTTTTTTGCAAGTTTACTGTCTCGTCTGTATTGTACTTAGAAATGCTTTGTCTGCCTGAACCGACACTGTAGATGCACAGCGAGCAGAGTGAACCTTTTAGGACTTGTTGTGCATTCATAAGGCATCAGCAGCAACTCCTGTCTGTTTGGGTGAATGGAGTGGTACGCCAGAGACTTCTAAAGATCTCTCCAAGAATGTTTTTTTAAGTCTGTTCTGGAAAGTTTTTGAAGAACCCAGGGAGTTTTTTTTTTTTTTTGCTTTCAAAGTTTCATGTTGATTTTTGCTCTGAAGCTTTACCTTCTTGCGGGTTTCTTTGTTTCCATCTTCAAAGAATATAGCAGCAAGAGCAACAGACTAAAATAACGTTGCAAATAATACTACTACTGTAGAAATAAACATAAGTCGAGCATTGGCGCATCTTGGAAACAAATCTCATTTATTCTCTATATAAATATATATATTTGTTTATATTTTATTTATATTTATTTTAATACAAATCTAAAATTACACTTAATTACTGACAGGCTTTAAAGGCTATTCCGCAATGTAAAGCCGTCTGCATACAACTAACATGGTGCTTTCCTTTTTTCCAGAAAAATGTGGGTAGCATTTGATGCAGCTTTTATTGGAGAAAGTTACTAAAAATGTGGTTTGTTGGCTCATGAAGTAGTTTGCTAACCTGAGAAAGGTACAAGCTTGCTGCCACTGTGGGAAAGTGCACATTTCTGGGCGAAGGATTGACAATAACAAGTATGCTGCATGATTGAAGCCAGTTGAAGGAAACACAAATGAAGGCCACTGCATTGTTTGCCAGAAAAAGCAAAGATTTTACATAGAATAGCATTGAGCATGTTTAGACTTGCATTCTGAAATCTAAGACTGCTATAAGAACCCAATAGGTCAGTATTTGTCAATATTGTTATTATTATAGAATTAAATTACCCTTAAATGTTATCTATCCAGCATTAAAACTCTTTTTAAAACCTGCACGTAGTATTGAGAAAAAACTAGTGTGAAAGATGCAGATGGATGGAGACTAATCTTGGTTCAGTAGACGAGAAGACGGATAGCGTTATTGAGGGGGGAGAGGCGCAGAATGAATGAGGCTCGGGGAAGGACGAATGGAGGCTGGAGTGATCTGTACAATTGAAGAGAGCACTGAGGGAGGGGATGAAGGAATGACAAATGATCAAAAGGTGGGGAGACATGAAGCGACAAGAGTGATTGAGGAGATGGAGACTGAGGTGAGGTAAAATGAGGAAACCAAGTTAAGTCGGCTGTGAGAGCATGTGAGTGAGAGAAGGTGAAATGAGTGAGCTGGGTAGAAAGTAGCTGCGTTCGAGTTGGTCATAGTGACGCACTGAATTGCCGGCTGCTGTAAAAGCTGCAGAGAGCGTAGACAACGCTGCTCGTAACAATTCGTGACTTCAACATGTGTGTCCCGCTTGCCCAAGAACAGATGGACAGGCCTTATTGTCTCCTCCGTACCTCTCTCTGCTCCTCACAGCATTTTAATGCCTGGCTCGTCTCTTTGGCTCTCCACTGACTCTCCCCACTTCCCTTTCCTGTTTTTTGTTCTCCAAAGAGGCTATTTAGGGCTTAGTACTTAACTGTACACAGTTAGCGGTCAGTCGGCACATACCACGAGGCCTCCTCTGAGATTGTCTGCTTAATACTGCATAGCACTTAGAGGCATCAACAAGCCCCATGGTGCTCCATTGAGGTGTAGAACGCATGAAAGCATGCTAATTCCTCCCCCGCAACTCACTCCATCTATCCCTTCGTGACCCCCCCCTTATATCTAGCCATCACACTACTTCCCCTTTCTGCCCCCCCATCTTCTCTCCGCAGTCAGCATGGTTTAATGAACACGAATAACACCGCACACACACACAGTGACACGCAGTACAATATGTCACGCATTATAAATTTATACTGTGCATTTTACAGCTGTCAGTGTAATCTCACCATGGATTTGCTAATATGAAAATCTAAAAACTAAACAGCTATACAGCAGATTCTTACTGTATGAATAACACAGTAAATAGTAGTTTGTTTACAACATGAACATTGATATCCAATGTATGATACAGCAAAACATGTTGGTACTGTTTGATAAAGGTTAAAGTTTAGGTTCGTGCCATGCTCACATAGCATACAAAAACAGTGTGTTATTACTTATTCAAATAGGAAACGTGCATTTGCAATGGTGGTATTTGTTGTGTAGTGACTTTTTTCTTACCACGCTACCACCAAGATTCAGGAAGCAGTTAGATATATTTCGTTTTTCTCCCAAAAGTAATAGTATAAGTCCAAAGTCTGATGTGGGGGGGGGGGGGGGGAGAAACATAACATTCATTATTATCGGTGTCCATGTAGCCTAGAGTTTTTAGTCTGTATAGTTTTATTCCAGACTGCAGCAGAATGCCGAATACATCGCATGGGACAGTTTGTGTGGCAGCTTTCAAAAGAGTATGCATGTGTCAGGGGAGCGGTCTCTGTTATGTGAGTAAGCACAAATCCCCCATGAGGCCCCACTTGAAATGTGCAAAGTTATGCTACGACTTCTTACCACTCGGCAAAATAATTCATAAGTGTTTCAAGACCTGCAGTCTGGGGACTCCTGTCGCGTTCGTGAATTGGTGTACGGGAGGCACTGTGTGTGTGTGTGTGTGTGTGTGTGTGTGTGTGTGTGTGTGTGTGTGTGTGTGTGTGTGTGTGTGTGTGTGTGTGTGTGTGTGTGTGTGTGTGTGTGTGTGTGTGTGTGTGTGTGTGTGTGTGTGTGTGTGTGTGTGTGTGTGTGTGAGACTTAGAGAATGAGCTGATGTGTTGGTGTGTGTTTGTGTCAGGGGGGACCACAGACACTGTCAGCTTCATTTCCCAACATCATGTAAGCGAGGACAGGCTGGCCCTATGAGACCCCAAGCTGAAAAACTGTAAAGTGACATTACGCAGACACACACACACACACACTACAAGGGCCAAGGGTGGAATCCTGGGCTTGTCATGCTCTGCGCCATAATCCAGTTTAGAAGGATTAATTAAGAATTAAGGAGTGTAATGTTATCGGTGCCTGATCCGCTCTCTGACGCACATCTCACTCTGTGAGTGTGTGTGTGTGTGTGTGTGTGTGTGTTTGTGGTGTATAGAGCAAGGATGGTTCAGAACTAAGAAAGCAAAATAAAGTATTTTCTAAGTGATTCTTTTCCTCCCTCACTTTCTCCTTCAGTTTTTTGTCTATTTTGACTTTCTCTCCACCCCCTCTCTCCTTCTCTGTGTGCCTTACTGATTATCCTCTGTTACTTATTACCATCCCCTACTCTTCATCCATCCTCGCACTCTCATTTTTCTCCGTTCAACTTTCTTCCCATATTCTAGGAACATCCATAAAATGACTTCTTCAGTTACCCCCCCCCCCCCCCACCTTGTTTTCTGCTTTTTGTGCCACCATTATGCTTTCCCTTAAGGTCCTGTGTAGGCTTTCATTCAGTGCTTTCATCCTTCCAGCCTTGCTTTGTCAAAGAGAAAAAGAGTATGAGAAAGATTTCTATAGCTCTGCTACTCTTTCAAGAAGGCTACGGCATTCAGGTGTGCCTCTCTAGATGTCCATTTTCCGTCTGGCTTCCCGTTTTTCATAGTTTGTCTTTATTTCTGCAGTGAATAGTGTGACTGGGGAACCGCACTACTTACAATTGCTTGACTCGTGTCTGAGCCCTTTTGCTGTATGAAGCAGCTCTACTTTCAGATGAGATTTGAGAGGCTTACCTTTGTCCTTGAGACGGTGCTTTCAGTCTTTGTGCTTCCTCGCTCCACACATCTAGATGCTCATTTGTGGATGTGTGTGCTCTTGTATGCCCATACTCTGTTTGTGCTTTATCTTACACAGTGATTGTGAAGGTAGATTGATAGATGAAGGGCAATAAAAAGGCAATAAAAAAGCGGGAGGAGGAAGAGGAGGGGAGCGGAGACGGAGTGAAAACGGGAAAAATGCGATGAGTGATGGGGCTGTTTATGTCTGCATGTTTCCTGAACTGTATTTTGGTGTATGTGCCTGGTTGCCAGGTTCAGTGAGGTGTGTGCTCCTACTTCCTCATCAGACAATAATGATATTGTTTTTATTAATGCCCGATTAAAGTTTTAGCGTGGGGCTGCTGGACCTCTTAGTGCTTTTATAGCACTGCGCCTCCATCAGTCATTAGCCCTCTTTACACATAAATACAAAATGATGCCCCTTCTGAGTTTTTTAATTCTTCATAAAGAGCAGCAAGAGAACCAAAACGAGCAATAGTCATCCTCTGACAACTCTACTCACCATTATCCATTCATCTCTCGTTTCACGCCTTTGCTTTACTCTCTCTCTCTCTCTCTCTCTCTCTCTCTCTCTCTCTCTCTCTCTCTCTCTCTCTTCTCTCTTTGTCTCCTTCCTTTAGCTCACTTGTGCTTCCCTTCTTCCCCCTTTTCTTCCTCACTGTCTGCCGCCCTCCCTCCCTCTTGTTCCCTCTGGCACTATTGGCAGCATTCTGTCTCTGTCAGGTGTGTGTGAGATAGCCTTCACGCCACTGACTTGGAGGAGATAGGCTTTTGGATGCCTCAGCTCCTGTTCGACTGCTTCCTTAACTCTTTCCTTCCCCGCCGATAAGAAGAAATCAGAAATCACTTGCCTTTGTCACACTCTGAAGATTTGAGTGAAGGTTATTAGACATTTAATAGATCCACATTGGGTGCAAGGCACGTATTACCTCTCAACAAATCATGTCCCATAAATTGCCTCCATCCATTTCCAATGTTTCTTAATGTTTGATTGCTTTTTTCGTACCTCCGAGGCATCTATTTGTTTCTGCTCATTTCAGCATGGTCTAGAATCCAACGTGTAAAGATTTTAAATAAACCTCATGAACTTTTTATTGAAGTTGTCTTTCAAAAGTAATGTTTCTGAAAGATGTCTGAGAGTTGCTCGTACACATGATTTAATTCATGACATAACAATAGGATAGGCATAAGGTAAGGATTATTTGAGATGATGAGAATTAGATAGCGTCTCTCCGGGTCATAAACAAATTGCACTTGACGTTTCACGGCAGTTTCACAGATGACAATAATGTAACGTTGTCAAAGAGAAGAAAGTTAGCTGTGATGAATTATGTTCCTCGAGCAAGTTTAAAGTTTTATCAAGATGCCGTTCATCCTGTACCGAATCAAAAAGAAAAGTTTCCAAAACCAACTCTGCAACAAAGTTCAAACCTTGGTATACTCTCTGTCAGATTCTTCTGACTAACTTGTTGGAAAACAGTTGCATATTTACACATGCCCCAGCACCACTCACTCCAAAAAGAAAGATAGATTTGTGACTATGTTCAGCCATTCGTTTGCTTTGTCCATGTGGATCCTATATTATATTTGCACCAAAACTTTTGTTATGTTTAAAAGTGCATTAAAAGAGTGTTTTGCCTTCCAACCAGAAATGGTGGCTCTTATCTTTGCCGTATGTAAGTCGTATGTTTACATGACCTGTAATCGAGGAATGATAAGATGGAGGTGAACGTAGCCAATTGGCTGAATATGTATATGGAAATATTTAGGCTTACATCAACGCTTTGGGAAACGCAGTCTTCAACATAGGGTTGTCGAAAGTCCTGTTTGTTTGTGATTCGTGTCAATGAATCACTTAATTTCACTACCTGCTCCGAGACTGGGTTTTTGGATTTACAGGACTAGCAATGTTTTGCATTATAGGGATCACATGCTTCAATATGTATGTCAAGGATATGATACAATGGAGCTTAAAGATGTATATGTAGTTACAATATGATGTTCAATGTTCAGAATGCTCGGCTTGTTACAGTGACCATAGCTGTGTGCAATTTGAGATTGTGTGTTTGTTTGTGTGAAAGAGAGAGAGTGAGAGAGTAACAAGGCCAACTCTGCCTCCAGGCTGTTTGGCCCCAAACTCTCATCAGCCTGCTGGTGCTGAAACAGAGAACCTTCTGCCCCTTGCCACTCTGCAATCACACACACACACACACACACACACACACACACACACACACACAGAGCACTACAAACACACACGCACATAAAGAAACCCACTTGTATTCATAACACACACAATGAAAGTTTGTGACTAAATCATCTTCCCCCTCTCTCGCCGTCACCCTCACTTGTTTTATCGGTGCATCCCATCTTCTTTTATCCACCTCCCTAATCTGTCTGTGCCTCTATCAGACACTTTCTATTCCCATATCTTGCCTCTGAGACGAGCTCTCTTTTCTTACTCCTCCACTCCCTTCATCCTTATCTTGTTTCCTCGCACCCCCATGCATCCACCAGCTTTAGATTACTTTGAGAATGTTTCTTGTCCCCTCTCTCCTCTTTTCCATTTCTCTTTCTGTGTCTCCGTGCCTCTCTACCCCCCCCCCCCCTCTTCCTCATCTTGCTCCTCTTCCTTCCATGTCTCCCTCTCTTCTCAGCGGTGGTTTTAATGCATTATGAAAATGGACTGGGGCTATGAAAGCGAAACAGGACAAGTTTGGCTGTTTAATGTGACTCCTTTCACTCCTCATCTGCCTCATTGGCACCCTGCGTTTGTGTGTGAGCATGTGTGTGTGTGTGTGTGTGTGTTCATGCTGCTGTATGAAGTTGAACTTTTCTGTGCACATCGGTATGCGTGTGGCGTGCCCGCACCCACACACACACATGCACATCTCTTTGTCTGCCTTTTTTTGCCCTTAACACTGAAAGCTTGATGTGACCAACACATCAGCTGGTCTTCAGACACATGATGACACACTCCTGCTCTTTAACGTGAACTTCCAGCACGCTTAACGCACACACTTTGGGCAAGCATTAAACCGCATGAATAATGGACTAGACAGGCCGACAGCATGGAACACATGTTTCTCTGCGACGTGTGTTAATGGAGTGTTAGGCCATGAATAGAGGCATGAAGGAAGGGGGCTGTTTATGAGGCGCAGGATACGTTCTACCCTAAAGGGTGGTGTGACCTGGATGCAAGTCTCCCCATTTCCACCTCTCTTATGCTGTCTCTCTGAATATTTGTACCAACCTCTCCTTCACTCCCTCCTCTATTCTCACTATAATTTTTGTGAAGTTAAAGCTCTTCATCTCTGGATATGGGGAGATCATCCTGTGACGAGATGGAGCCAGATGAACTGATTAACTGACGGTAGATGGAGTGGGAAGAATATAACCGATAAAAGAGAGGGGGATAATTAATTAATATAGGAGTGTTGAAACGAGGCCAGCTGGTGACAATGCAGCAACTGTTGGTTAGTTGGTGTGAGGTGGTTGACGAATAGAGAGGTATTTAGGCAGAATGTGTGGGTGTGAAGAGGTCACAGCGCCACCTCATACCTTAATGTCAACTTAACTTAAATAGATTTGATGAAGCTGGTTGTGTGTGTTGAGCTAGAAGTTTTTAATGAACTTTTACCCAGCTACTTGAGAGAAGTGTAGCATTGATTTAAAATAGCCTCAGTCTTTAGGTGTCATTTCTTTTCCTTCCCAGACCCCCTTTTCTGCCTCACTGCCACCTCTTTTCTCTTTCGCCTTTTCTCTCTGATGTCGCAGAGCGTGTGTGTGTGCGTACACGTGTGCGTGGTTGTGTGCGTGTGCATGTGTGTGTGTGTGTGGCGATGGATATTCTGAGCGCAGGCGGTGTATGTGTGTGCATCAGGGTTTAATTGCGGTGTGCATAGAAACGAGTGTAATTAGCCAGCGCTTGTTTCCCCGCCGCCCGGCTAACAACCAGCAACCCCTCTGTGCATGCTCTTTCTCTCTCTGCCTTTCTTCTTTGTCTCCCTCCCTCTTTCTCTCTTGTCTCATGCCTGTTGCCACAACGACAAGCCCCACTCCGCCATTGTTCCCTGCTGTTCTCCAAGAACAAAGGACGAGGCTATTAGCTCCCTGAGAGAGGAGTGGTGGAAATGGAGGAGAGAGAGATAGAGAAAGGATTGCTGTAAGAGTGATGAGATGAGAGTGTGAGAGCGAATCAGTGAGGGGAAGAGAGAGATGGGCATGGAAGACGTGAACAAGGAGGCAAAAGAGATGGAGTTGGAGACGGAGAGTTTGGGAGATTTACACTGAGGAGGAGAAGGGTGGGGTGAAGGAAAAGCTGAAGAAAGAACATGTGAACAAGACTTTGAGATAATTAGAGGACGGACAGATTAGAGGGGTAGAAAGGCTTGTGGGGCCGCAGAGATAGTTCTGTTTTTCCTCCTTCAGGAGCAAAAAGTGAGCTTGAACAAATTATTTAATTTAATTCAGAGAAACATACTTAGCCGCTCTACACAGTTACATCCCATCTACCTTTTCTTTTCATACTCCCTATCTTTTTACCTTTTGCCCTCTATCAGTCCACTGAAACCAGAATTTGACTGGCCGTGTGTGCATGCATTCGCCTCCACTTTGTACTTGTTATACCCTCATGGCTTGTGTGTCTTTGTTCTCTACGGTGGCGAGTGTGTGTGCACTCGGTGCGAGGGTCATTAGCAGGGAGTGGAGGCGGGTAATGCGCTGTCTGCAATGCCGGCCATCTGAATGTTAACAGATTGTAACGCAGGACAGAAAGTGAATTTTGTTTCTCAAGGAAAATGGAGCAAATTACACTTTTATAGCACTCTGCCACTATTCTTTGCTCCTGCCATTACTCACTGGGTGTAGCGAGAGCGAGATGAGGGGAGGGAGAGAATGGGAGAAGAAGTTATTGGGAAGATGTCCTTACTGAGGAGGGAGGTTTAGGTGTGATGGTGAAACCGTGGTTTATGGGGAAATGCGGGGACAGCTTTTTAAGTAGTTGATAACCTCTATCTCCTTTTGACCTTCTTATAGAGATATAGCTCAGGGAAGAATGTCTGTTATTATCCCACGGGACGTTTAGATAATTGTCGAGATTCCCACACCTAGTTGAAATTTACCCACACACATTTAATCCTGAAGTAGAGTCAGAAGTGTGGACATCATATTTACAGTTCTTCATTATAAATAGTGTTACAAAGTAAATTTGACTCTAAAGATGATGCAATGGCACATGAAGGTCATTAGAATTCATCACATCAGTTGGGATTTTACAACGTTTATAATGATGTTTGAAATAGCAGATGTGCATATAAATTACAGTCAGTTTTATTGTTCAGATCATTTGTATGTTGAGGCTATAATAACGTGTCTTGAACCTATCTTCGAATATAATTTTGTTTCTTCCCAAATTCCCCAACAAATACTTCCAGTCATCTGTGTAATTACTGTTATTTGTTTGTTTGTTTGTTTGTTTTTCTCTATGCAATATGTGAAAAGCTCCAAGCTCTTTGGTCCAGCAGACTACATTGTTTGTTATAAAGACAAACCAATGGGGGCGGCTCTCAGGGTTCTCATTTTCAAACCAGTAAAAACTACAGAAGATAATAATGAAGTAGGAAACGATCAAGCCAGTACAAGCCTGTTGTATAATTGAGCTCGGCTTGTGCAGTCGACAGCCAAAATATCATGTCATTCCGAAGTTTAATTTGTGAGAGCTATATGTTCTCACTGATGGTGACAAATTACCGGTACATAATTGCTAATGATTACTGACAGCTAATGCATGATATTGACCGATCTAAACTGTAACAGATTGTGATTATATAGCGTCGTAGTCTGACAAGGACAAGCTGCTTGACAGCTCTGAATCCTAGAGAACTCAGTTAAGCTTAAAACATTCATATATGCTTTAGTTTAAGGCCACCTGTTGGTCATTTGCGCCTGCATTTTACCTCAATAGCTGCCATCTACATGTCAAAAAAGTTAACTATAATACCTATCATCTATAAAGGAGTTGGCATTGCAATTTGTAATACATGGCCAGTTGTGCTTTATGGAAATTTAGCTTTAGAATAACCCTGGACCTACCCCATTGACCTTTGGTTAACATAAAAGACCTTTGGTTAAATCATTAAAGTTTGATGTCCTTTTTAAGATTCACATTGCTCATGTTCACCCTGCAACAGAATGCATAATATTATCTACATCACTTCTGATTTTGCCTGTCTTTTTTATTCTATTGAGTGTTTAAATTTTAAAGACTGGCCAAAGTTCAATACTTAATAATATAATTATAGAATTATAGATTAGAAACAGACATATTTAAGTTGTTTTAAGCCTTAGGGGTAGGTTAATATTCTGGTTCTTAAAAAGTATAATTATTATTCAGTCTCAGGCGCCTCATCAACACAAATAAATAAAATAAGAATCACTTTTCTTTCGCTTTTGTGTGTGTGTGTGTGTGTGTGTGTGCATACTCATAGCAATAACTGTCATCTTAATTTAAATATCACAAATTTGCAATTTCTGTTCTATCGTTTTTTTCATTGATGATTCTGGTAAAAAATCAAACAAAATGCATTTTAGAGGGATTGTCCACATTAATTGGAGATGTTTGACACGCCAATGGGTTTGCTCTGCATCTCAAAGGGGACAAACTGAATTGCTAATACTGAACAGCTAGAGCTAGATGAGCGTTGTAGGAGACCGTCAGGATCCTCTCACACCATAAAGTCCTGATGAAGTGAGATGGCTTTTGATTCGGGAATTAAAGCAAAGCGTTGCCGGAGTGAAACAGCAGTCAAGGTTGGCTCAAGGGCAACATTTCCCAGCCAGGCAGAGAATGTGTTAGTGTACAAGCACACGCATTTCCGCACACACGTATACACTATCATATGAGGATTCACCCGACTGACCTGGCGGCTCTGTTTCCCTCCAGTGGGAGGTGGGGAATATCTTTCCTAGCGATGTGTTGCTTCTTAGCATCAGAACGATTGTATTGCTTTCTTCTGGAGGGAGCAATGAGGGGGAAGTGTCTCCATCACTCCAACCCCACCTGTCTCCTTTTGAATGTTTTGTTTCTCCCCTTTTCCTTTCCTCCCATCTTCCTCTTCCTCTCTGCGTCTTGCTCGCTCTTTCTCTCTCCCTCCATCTGCTACCCTCCCTGAGCTGACATTTGCTGTCAGGCAGCCTTATTATTTTGTTCTTTAGGTTTCTGATTAGGATTCTCATTCTCTCTCTTTCTCTCGGTCCCTTTGTCTCTCTCTTCTACTCCTGGCCCTCCCTCACCAACAACTCGGTCCAATAATGTTTCCTTTCCAGCTCATCCTCTCACTTTTTTTTCTGTCTTTCTTTGTCGCATTCAATTCGACATAATCTAATTCAGTCTCTCTCTCACCATCCCGTCTTCCATTACACCTCTCATCTCTCACCGTTTCTCTCCAACTCACTGTGTTTTTAAAGGTCAGTTTTCTTTTTCTTTTTTCTTTTTTCACCCTCCCTCCTTGTTCCCTTTTGCCCATAAAGTTCTTACTGCAGTTGCTCCCAAGGACTCTGTGTCTCTGGCTTTTAATTTCACCCTATGGGCCCTCTACCCTGTCCCTGTAGAAACACGCACACATGCAGGTTTCTACACCCTCCCACATGCAGGGACGTGAGGCAGTCTTGCGCAGAGTAAACAAAGCGAACTGAACCACGGTTGTCCAGCTGTTAATGTTGTTCCTTTATACACAGGTAGTTTGAATTTAGTTATTAAAAGCAACTTATTGCCGCAATTTAACCACAGGTTTGATTTATCGGACTGTGATTGTTAGTGAATATCTTGTCCGTGCTGAGGTAAGAAGCAGGAGTTTGTCATGCAACTGGACAGCAAAGGAGACAGGAGAGGGTTGTCATGGTGATAAGAATCCCTTGAGGGTATATTTTCCCCTCTCATTCTCTCCACAAGCCTGCATCGTGTCCACTCGCTGTTTGTTTGTCTTTTTCTTCCTTGCTCTCTCCCATGGCATCTTTCTGTCTTTGTCTTTCTATGCCTTGTCTCTTTCTGCCTGTCACACGCTGCTCTCTGTTTGCTTCTTTGTCTTCACATATCGCTCTGGCATTTTTTTCCCCTCTTTCTCTTAATGTCTTCTTTTGTTTCTCTTTCTCTCTCCTTTCTTCCGTCCCTGTGGTCCTCACCTCTTGTCCAGCCGTGGAGGGAGGGAGAGGCGGGAGGGAGGGAAAGGAATGCTAATTTTGTCACCTCGGAGTGCAGAAGGAGCGATGGAAAGAGAGAGAGAGAAAAATGTCACTCGTCTGAACGGAAATGAGATGGCCATTAGACTTGTGTGTGTGTGTGTCTGCATGCGTCTCGACAGAAAAGATCAGGATGACAATCTGACTGACATTTCATATATTTTTCCTCCACTTTGGCCTGCTCCCCTGCTTAGTAAATTATATATATATATATATATATATATATATATATATAGGTATGCATTTTTGTATGCAGAGGGCTAATGCTAATCCACATGCCTGTGTCTACGCATATTTGTTTTTGTATTTTAAAATTTTGTATTTTTCCATCCAATGCAAGAGCTGTTTTCTACCCTCTTTGTTTTTCCAAGTCAATCATCTGTCTCCCTCACTTTTTCTTCATTCCACTGCTTCTCTCTCTCTCTCTCTCTCTTCACCCCTCACTCATGTCGGAAATGTAATCACGTTCGGGGGCTGCGGTGAAGGAAAGAGAGGGATCATGGTGGTGGGGGGGAAAAGAGAGACTTTGAAGCCAATGTGGAGAAGAGAAAGAAAAGGCATTTGTATGTGTACCCAATTACCACTCCAGCCAGCCCAAAGTCACCTTCGCAGAGAACGGACGCATGCGTTCTCAAAATAGCTACTTCCATCCCGCCTCCTCTGTTGTGTGTGTGTGTGTGTGTGTGTGTGTGTGTGTGTGTGTGTGTGTTGGTTACAGTGGTGATGAGGTAGACTGAATAATGTAATGGCCTTCCTCCCGTCCGTCAGCTCGGGGCTTATTGCGTTGTGTCGTCCCAGTGTGTAATTGTAGCTGTGTGTGTCCTTTGTCTGATTGCACTGGCTGATTGAGTCCTAGTCCTGCAGATTTCAACCCAGGTCCTCTGCCTCTGATTAGGCATTGTGGTGTGTGATGCATATGTGTGTGTAATGCGTGTGCGTATGAGGGCGGGCATGCGTGCCTGTGTGTGTGACTGACCACTATGGTCTTTAACAGTATCTGTTGCTCATGTTGTTCATTCACGGTGTGGGGAACGTTTTGTCTATTTTTTTTGTAGCTACAACTAAAGGGTTAGGACCTGGATTTGAATCAGGTCTTGCTCAGTGTGGGAAGGTGCAGGCTCAGGTCAGGCATATGGTGCTGATGGTTAACTTTAGCACTGAGACCCGTAGATGACGTGGGTCCTCACAAGTAAAGCAGTGCAATGCTGTCTCTGTGTGTGTGTCCTTGTTAACTGTGGCCTCGTTCCGCCTTGCTTCTTAATTAAGAGAGCGTAGGCCTCCCAGCACTGCCTGCTATCCCACACTCCACTGGGGCAGAAAAGCACAGCAACTGAAAGAGGGAGAGAGAGAAAACCGGAGACGGTGCAAGAAGACAGAAAAATGAAAAAGCAATGTGTCAAAAATATTGAAGAGAGAGAGTGATAGATTTAGAAAGGAGAGGGAGGGGAAAGTGAAAGAAGGATTGCCTGTGAGGGAGTGAGCTGATGAGGGAGAAAGTAATAGAAAGTGTGGAAATGTGGATTTAGAGAGTGGCATCGTGTAGTCTTGTAAGACGCAAGGCCCATACAAATTCTCAATTTCCCACTGTTGAATTGATGTCACTCATTTCCGCAGCCGTCTATGCATCAGATGGTCGTGGTTTTCAAGCCGTAATCTGCTCCATCTTATTTTTTACTTTCCATCTGTATAGGATCCTTCACGGCCCATCTCTTGCTATCACATCTCACACATTCCTTGCTGCGTGAGTGTGGTTGTGCTTGTGCATATCTGTGGTTAGATACATGCCTGTACATCCTTGTATGCCCGCCTGGCTATCTCTGCCGTTCTCCCCCCTCTTGTCAGTGTGTGGTGAGTGGCGAGATAGTGGGTTAAATTTTAATGGTGCTGCCATCTCTCAGTAGCTTCTGAAAGAGGGCCAATGCAGTCTGACATACTCACTGAGCCGTGAGAAAAGACAAGACGGAGAGAAGAGCAATATCTCGCCAGACACACACACACACACACACACATGCTAGCTAACAAGTCCACAGCCCAAACAACAGGTAGAATAAAGATACACAGAGAGTCTTGTGTTACCGTATTTTGGGGAGCATTGCTGTCAAACCTTGAGTTGTGGAGATTGTGGATACGACTGCTCTACTGTTCCTCTGTTTACTGGTTCTCTGAATGATGTCAAGAGCATTAACGTAACAGCAAACAACCATTTGCAATGTCAAGTCGCTCTCCCTTTGTGTGTGTTTGTTGACCTAGCTGGGCCAGCCGAGTGTGTGTTTTATCCGTGTGTGTTTTTGGCCTCAATGCCACGTTGCTGTTGTTGCACTGTTAGTGCAGCCTTCGCCCTTTTGAGAGCCGTGTGGATGCAATACCTGTATTCATATTGAGCACCTTTTAAATAGTAAAATAAAAACAACTCACACCGAGGCCAGCCTGCAGGTTCAATGTGTGTGGCAAGATAATCTTTACATTGCTTTTTTATTTAGCAGAGGCGTGCAACGATGTGCACCACAGCAGTGAAGCCCAAAACATTGATTCATTGTGTGAATATGCCACTCTTACTGTCAATCATTTTAATTACAGAGAATTCAGACCCAGAGAATCCATCCCAGCCTCAGTCCCTCTGGGAAAGCACTGAGGCTGGTCTCTGGTTGGCATGATGTGTGGTCGTACATTTGAAATGTGTGAATCGCACAAAAACACACACACACATACAGTGTCACTCGCACAAACACGTGCCAGCCTCTTAGCAATATTGTGCCTTGTTCCTTGATTGTTTTCATTTGCCCAACCTCACATAGCAGTCTGATTGGCAACACGTCCCCTGATGGCGCACTAAGCACATGGTGGGATTAGGTGTGTACTTTTGTGTATGTTTGTTTCTTTATTTGTGTGCATGCTTGTGTCTTTTTGTCTAGCCCCAACTACAGCCAATTCCTGAGAGGCCAGCAGACAGATGTTCTAGGGAAGGATTTGCACGTCTGCCTCTGTTTAAATATCTCTTACTCTTGGTTAGTTTATGGTGGATTGTTTTTTTCTCTTTCGGGGTTGGGGTAAAAGTGATTTCACATACTGGAAACCCTGCAGCACCCCAATGGATCTTTTATAAGCTCCATTCCCCAGGTTCCCTTGCAGAGGTGGATGTTGCCAGATCATGGTTGTCATCCCCCCCAGCTACATAGTTATACTATGATCCAGGGTTATTGATGTATTTTCGAACACCTGCATTAGTCTTTGGAAAGACGCACAAAGGTTCACAAACACAAATGCAAAGTGCTCACCATGTTTTCAGCAGCAGTATGGATTGCAGGATCCGTATACCTTCTGGTTTCCAATGATTCAAAGCTGTAAATAAAATACACCAAGCTTTGGATTTGCATGTGAATGGAGATGGAGATGACTAGTACGGTATGTTAATTGTCATAATTGAGGCAAATTCTTTCTGGACTGGGTTTGCATATCCGCTTTCTTCTTACTCTGTTGACCAGATCATAATTTCTTTCTCCTCATCCTTTTCGCTCCACAGCCTCTTCCTCACAATACTGCCTCCCCTCGCAATTTCTCCACTTTGCTATTCATCCCCTTTATCTCTCCTCCAGCATTGCTCTCCACATGTCTATTCCCATTTCTCCTTTTTTTATTTCCTCTTATTTATTTATTTTCCTCCTCTCTTGTCTAGTTTCCTTGGCTTGGTCATATTAACATGTTGGCTGAAAACACAGTGACAAGCAACAGAAAACAGCCCAATCTTTTGCCTCCAGTCAGATTTCACTTTCTCAAGTGTCTATGAGTGTGTATGTCCTGCGAGCGTTGGCTGACATTAGCAAAGGCAAAACTCCCTCCTCCTCTCCGGCCCCCTCCTTTTCTCTGGGCCTTGCTCGAGGGGTAATTAGTCCTAGCAAAACTGGCCCTTGTCCTCCTTGTAGCCACATACGTATGTATGCATGTACATGTGTGTGTGTGTGTGTACTTGCTCCTGTGTGTGTTTGTGCATGTGTGCCAATCTTTCCACCATGCGGTCAAGTCACAATTGCTAATCAGGCCTGCAAGCCTTGCCTGAAGAGACCAAGAAAAGGAGAAAGGAGGGAAGGATGGGGGGACTAGGGAGGGAGCAAATGAGTGAGTGCTTTCCTTTGTCCTCATCACTGAAGCAGAGATAAAGACGAGTGAAGGGATGGATGGTTGGAGACGAGAGGACAGAAACTGAGGGATTAACAGAGGATGAGTGTGTGCTCCGCTCCTGCAACAAGCTTTTAACGGTCCTCCATGGCATGACACCGTGTAGACCTCCATTTTCGCTGTCCTCCTTTCATCTAGTTTGCTTTGCATAAGTCAGAATTGCTTGTATTCATAAAGTGCCTCTATATCACTTACTCATGCTGTTTTCCGAGCTCTCCCCTTTTCTAGCTCCTTCTTGCTCCCACTCACTCCCTGCTATCTTTCCATAAGGTAATAATGAATATTTGAGGGCTGCCAGGAGCACAGCACCTAATCCTTTTTGCCCGGGGTAAAATGGGCCTCACGGGGTGCATGTGTGTTACAGTTCATCTAACTTTTTAATTGAGATAGAAACCCAATTTATAAGTTTTCATTTCCATCTTTGTGCCCATGTAAATGAGACTTTCTGCATGGTTGTGCATATGTCATCGAAGCGGTCAGAATGGACATTACACTTGACAACCAGGGAAATGTCAGTACTTCTGACTGCATGACCTCAGTTCAAGCATCTGACAGGATGAAGTGAGAAAGTGCCCCCGACCCCTTTGAGTGAAGCTAAGGTAGGGTGGCATACTCATCTTTCCCTAATGGGAATGATGAAACATCAAGTTATTAGCACTTTTTTAATTGCTTCTCTTCAAGGGTATATTAAAATATGACAGATTGTCAGACCTTCACACATAGCTGTCTGTGAGAACACTAATCTCATCAGTAGGTCTACACACGCATACATACGTAAAGTGTATAAGTGGCTGCAAATGTCACTGCATGTCATCCACAGTGCTATGAACAAGGATCAGGGTTGATGGATACCCAGCGTAGCAGGGAGCGAGCCTGCTTAATGATGTAATTCACTCTCCTCCCCGTAGAGGGAGCACTGTGCTGTGAAGGCCAGTGCAGCGTCAAGGACATTCACACTGTGAATAACAAACACCAAGGGGCCACACAGGCTACCAGAATAACATTACTTACATACTCAGTGAGTCACTCAGTTAGTCAGTCCGCCGCGCACATGCTTTGTGAGTCTGAAGTTTTAACGTTGAAGCTTTGTTTGTGTTTGTGCACCCAATTCAAGGCGCGAGTGTTGTGTCTACTCCAAGGTCACGTCCTCATCGTCTTTGTCCTCCAAACTTAACTTCTCTCTCTCCCCTTTATTTGCTCTCTCATCGTCTCCGTTGTCACACCTTTATTTGCTCTCGCTCCTTCTGATTTGATTTCCTTCTCTCCTTAACACTCTGTAGCTCTCCCGCACTCCCGCTTTCTCTCCTCCTTGTAATTAGCCAATGTAATTGCTATAGTAAATCTTTTCTGCTGTCCCAAGGAGACTGGCTGATATAGGACTGATTTAATAAGCACACCAGCAGCTCACCTCTACTTGTGTGTGTGCGTGTGTGAGGGGGTGGTTGGGGGGGGGGCTCTGTCTGTGTCCTCTGTTATTTGCTATGGGGATTTATGGGATGTTTGTGTGGTTTCAGCAAGTGTGAATTTGAGTTCAAGGTAGTGCTGTGTCGGTGTGTCGACTGTACTGCACCTTATCAGCAATGCAGGCAGCATACGTGTGTGTGTGTCTGTGTGTGTGTGTGTGTGTGTGTGTGTGTGTCTCATCAGTGAAGCCATTACGTGCCGTGTGTGCGTCATCGTTGAAGACCTTCATGGCCAGAAGAGCATAGAGAGGTCAGAATGGCCCTGAGAGAACAACACTGACACACACACACACACACACACACACACACACACAAGCCACTATTTCCAAACCTATGTAGGAGAGAGGGCAGCCCTCTCTCCTACATCCACACACTCCTTCCACCTCTGTCTCCCCTTTGTAACCCCTAAACCATCAGATATGTATACACACACATTCAGTATGTTCTTTATTTTACCTTTTGCCTTCTCTCTCTTTCACAAAGACACACACTGACAAAAACACACACACACACACACAACTTGGTTTGCGAGATGGAGGGTGAAGGTGATGGAGGGTTTTGCCAGTCTGCTGCCAAGTAGCAGTACACCAATTTCTCCAGTGGAGGGCACTGTGGCTTCACACATAAACAGTAACCTCACTGAAGGACCCACACTTTGTGCCTCCTGTAGTCAATACATTTACATAAAAAAGATATGCTGCTGTATGTAACCCTTCACAAAAATATAAATAAATATCTCAAATTTACCATTTATATTTGTTTACTTCAAATATGTTACAAAAATGTAAGTTAATTTAACATTGAAAGTATGTGCTATTTTATAAGTATAGTTATTTTGTTTGAATTATATTAAAGTGAGGTTTTTTTTACATCTGTCATCCAAATGTAAACAAAAGAAAATTCAGAAATCAGAACACCAGTTTGCAACCTGCTGCTACCATGATATTTTGACAAGCCAATTATTTGACAAGCCATTAAACACACTGACTAAAAATTTAACACAATTTATCTGACTTATTTGATTTTAATTGACTGATACAACACGCCTTGTTGCCAACCGTGACAAAGACATAGAGCTATTTGATCATTTTGAATTTAATCAAATACAATGTAGGGACAAGTTATTGTACTTGTAATTGTACGTTTTGCAAGACAATTAAATAAGAAAATTATGTTTTATACACTGTAACAGACTTATTTTTATAGATTGGAGATTATGAATATTTTTGGCTGCCTCCATTTGAAAAGGAAATTTAGTAGAAAAAAGTCTGGTGCCGTTCATTCTTTGTTAAAAATGTTTGTTGGAGGAGCAGGCCTAGTCTACTAAACAGATGGTAAAGCAAAACTAAATTCTTTATTCTAGATTCTCTAGATATTTTTCGCCATAAATATTGGACATTATAAATGTTTAAAGCAAATGTAGTGTGATCATATCCAACTTAGTTCATTGTAGAAAATCTAAGCTGCAGTTACACTTTTCATGCACCAGGGGTGCGCAAGTGAGCACGGCCTTAGCCCCTCCCACAAGCCCTCCCCCGCCATCCCGGCCCTCCCACATCCTGCCCCGTCCCCCCTCCTCACTGCCCCACCCTGCCATCTGGTCCTTTTCAAGCACACGCACACACACAGTCAGGATTTTTTTTTCTCCCTCATTTCCTTTCACAGTGAAACACAGGATGAAGGGGCTCTTTCAGACCCAGGTTACCGTGGAAACCCCCTCATTCTTCCTCTGTCAAACTCACACATGCACACACACACTCACACGTATATGGAGTGACAGAATGTTGGACATTTAAAGTTTAAAGGGACCAAGGCTACAGCTGTCCTTCTGTCTGCCATAGTCGTGGCCTTCTGTTTAGTTTAGACAAAGAACTTTATGCCCCCCTCCCTTTCTTTTTTATTTTTCTTTGTCTCATTCCACATGTAGTACTAATGCTTTAGCATTCTTAACCTTTAAAACCCCAGATCTTTTTAAGTTTTCCTGAAATGTATTTGGTCTATGTTGCTATTTAAAGTTGGCAAACTATTTGTTTGTGTCTCTGTGTGGTTCTTTGAATTGGGCAACCTCAGCAACTTTTTCCAAAGAACTGCTAACCCTGGAGATATTGATGTTGAAACTATAAACCCCCTCCTCGGCTCCAGTTTAGACAATCTACAGCCCTGGAATGCTGAATGGAAAAAAAGGTTGTTGGAAGTTATATAAAGTTAACATGATGCTTTTCTCCTATTTTGCCACCAGAGGGCCCATGAAAAACCCATGTGGTGCCATAGATATACAATAGAGTACATCATCTGAAAGCTTTTAGCGGGTTAAAAATAAACTGCAGTGCAGGGAGTGGTGATGAGTGGATGAATAGACCTCATGAAAAGACAGGAGAAGAGATTGAAAAGGAAAGAGACTGCTTTCTGGGGAGATGATGGAAACTATTTTTAGAGTTGAGGCTATAGTTCAGAGTGGTCAGGGATGAATTTTTCCTCTTTTGTTTGTGTCTCTCTTTGTCTTCCTATATATCTTGTACCAGTTTTGTTTCTTTCCATCTGTCTTTTTCTTTTTCCAAGCCTGGCTACTCATCACCTTCTCCACCGCACATTTTCTCCTTTTAAGGAGTGAGGGAATGAGAGAGTTTGGGAATCGGAGGGAGGGGGGTTGAAGGACACACTCAGGTCTGCTGACTGATGAACAGACTCCTCTTTGTGCAGATGGATACAGACACACACACACACACAAACTTGGTTATATATTGACAGAGACCTCTGCATGACTTGGCTCCTCATGATTCTGTGCACCCCATCCTCCCCCTCCTTTCTCTGCTTTTTTCTCTCTTTCCACTAAATTAAAAGCAGAAGTCCGAAATGGAAGAATTTAGTTTTTCTCTCATGACGCACACATGCTTGTCTGTGTAAGCACACACACACACACACACACACACACAGAACCCCCTCCACACACACACAGACCCCCCTCCACATCATCTCTCAATCGCTCAGTGCCAAGCAGCTGTTGGGGAGACGATGGGGAAGTGTTCCAGGAAAGGAGTGTGTGTGTGTGTGTGTGTGTGTCGTGTGCGTGTGTTTGTGATTTGTTTCCACAAAAATGGATCTTCTTTGTGTGACGATATAACAAAAAGGCAGCTGGAACGATAACACATGGGGAGATTAAGATGTATGCACTCCACTAGTGTGTTCGTATGTGCTTGTGTGTGTTTTTTGTGTGTGTGTGTGGGTGGGAGAGTGTGTGTGTGAGGGTGTGTGCGTGCGTGTAGCCACACATGTGTTCTGCCCTCTGACGCCTCCTTGCCTCCCCCACAATGACTAAGTGTAACATGGTGCAGTGCTACATAGCCACCACCAGAGGTGCCATTGGCTCACAAATGAAATGATCTGGCTGTGCATGTGGAAACCACAGAGCAGCCATTTTACAATCTGCACACCAGACCCCATTTTATGAATCAGCCACGATGTCAACATAGCTGCGCCTGATTCCATTGGCTGGAGCGCAGCTGGCACTGTAGCTCTAACAGCATGGATGCACACACACCCTGACCGGCTCTCCATCTCTCTGAGATACACATAACCAGGCACACACTGACCTAGTGGCATGATGCCGTCACTAGGTCATTAGTCTTCTTCAGGATTAACTGGATTGCTAGTCCCTGAGATTATATACAGTCATGATGACATTTCTCTGGGCTGTAGCATGTGGATATGTATGTGTTCACACAGTATTTTTAAGTTTTACTGATATGTTGATATCTTTATTTCTCTCACCATTATCTCTAGATGTATTTCCCTCCAGGTTTATAGATTTCACTGTCTTGAAGAAGTGGATGATTTAAGGTCTTTGTCTCCCTGTTTGTGTCTTTGCCCCGAGATGTTTATTTGTAGATCCTTGTCACTTCCTGCGAGTCTCTTCCGAACCTTTCAGCTGTGACTTGCTGTGTTTGTGTGAAGATATTTGTTGTTTCCTCTCGGACGTCCTGACGGATTTTCCTACCCTGTCTGTGTGTGTGCATAATGGTTGACTTCCTGCTTTGGTTTCCTGCTCTCAGCAGGGACTGTGGCTGGAGTGTTGGACACACAGTAGTATTATTGATTCATGTGATAGTGATATAGACAGCCTATTGTACTTTTATAACACAAATTACATGCAAACGGTACACGAGCAGATTTGAAACCGATCAGATTGCCCGAAGGTTTGAGTTAAAACCTAAGACACAATTGATGGTTGAATCTGAGAGAGAAGTTTCATAACGCTGATAAAGCTAAGTGATACAATGGGACTTATTTAGGCCACAGTTCACTGACTGACTGACTGTTTTGTCTGTAAGTGTGTGTTCTAAATGGAGAGATGAGGAGCTCATTAAGAGGCCTGGCCTTGTTAACAGACTGTCCGACCGACTGGCCTCTCACATAGAGACAAAGCACTGTTTGACTGGCCATATGGAAGGATGGACAGATGAATGAATGGGTTATTATGCTGTAGTGGCTATCTCTGTCTTTGTCAGAGAAAACGCAAGAGTGGACATATTGTGGGACGAGGTGGGGGACGAGTGTGGAAGTGAGGAAATAAGGACACATATACAGTACTGAGTTGTGGGGGTTAGATAAACCTACATTAAAATGGATATTCATATTAGTAACACTGATAAATAAGAAGCCATAAATAGGTCCATCTCTACAACAACATCTTTGTTTACGGTGTTTACAGTCGTTTCAGTACAGACAACCTTGTGTGTTGTAGTGGAACATTTAAGTTTAGCTTCTGATGTCATTACATGAGGTCATCTCCGACCAGTGGAAAACAGGTGGACTGATCTTTGATTTGTATTGTTTGTCTGTGTGTTTCAGGAAGAGAGTGACAAAGCGAGACAGTAGACGTGTACTATGCTGTACCAGTTTCCTTGCAGGCTGTTTTCCAGACTGTGATTCTTGTTTCCTGTTACTGTCTGGTCTTTACAAAGATAAGACACAGACAAGGACACAGAGAATTTGTCAAAACCTAAATAATGATTGGAAAAAAGTGGGCAGAATAGATCCTCTATTTTTTTTTTTTTTTTTTTTTTTAATCAAAGTGTCGGCTATAAAGACAGTAAAGGATGAGAAATGATTTATTTTAGTATTTTTGATACTGGATGGAACTATAGGGGTAGTTGTATTATTATGACTGAGACATACTCCTAGGCCTTTTCAGAACTGGTTCCATTGTTATTTATATTAGAAAGAGCATACTGACAATTGTTTTAATTTTGAATTAAAACCATTTTCAGATTGTGTGTATAAAATGAAAACATGTCCCGTGCCCATCTTAAGTCACCTCAGCCAAGTTTCCTGAATGTCCTTCTTTGACCCACAGTTCAAAAGGCGTTTCCTTCATTATAGAAATAAAATAATTAAATTTGTACTGTACTTTCACATGTTGAATGTAGTAGGAGTAATAGTACAAATGAATGTTAAAATGTTGGCAGAAAAAACTGACATCTAGTATCTGCTGACCTTAGATCTGATGTGTCTGTGTACAGTGGGCAATTAGATGTTCAAACCCATGTGCTTGTTCATCTTTCACTCCTAATTCTCATCCAGTCTGCGTTCACACCCGCACACTGACACATCCTTACAGTCACAATCATGACCTTGTCAGTACAAGTTAATGTAAAGCCTTTCTGTCGTGTGTGTGTGTGTGTGTGTGTGTGTGTGTGTGTGTGTGTGTGTGTGTGTGTGTGTGTGTGTGTGTGTGTGTGTGTGTGTGTGTGTGTGTGTGTGTGTGTGTGTGTGTGTGTGTGTGTGTGTGTGTGTGATAGAATGTACAGCACTGTGTGTGCATAGGCTGATTACAAACTTGAAATGCCTAACAGCTGACAAACGTCCGACCGTATTTACCAGACTCGCACACCAGCGATGTTTTACCCCCAGGATTACAGCCATTGCATAGCAGTTCCATCATAACCCAAGGCCTCTGATACAATAATCCTAACACCTCCATGACACCATACAGTAGGAAGGGAATGAAAAAAGTGCAGGCCGTGCCAAGCCTGTCAGTTTTTATAGCCATCACATAGGCCCTCCTTTTCCTCTTCTCTCTCTATTGCATTTACCACTGTCCTTTTTCCCCCCAACATTATTTATATTCCTAACCAAAGAATGTGATTTCTTATAAAAAACTCTCCTTTCTTCTCTTTCTGAATATTACCACCATCCTCCCTATTTCTCTATCCACCTCTCCAGCCAAAAAAGAGCAGGATGGCGCAGACGAAAAAAAGCAGCAGCAGAAGAAGAAAGTGAAAGAGCTGAAGATTCTTGACTCCAAGTGCGCACAGAACCTTTGTAAGTCCAGAGATGCCCATTTGTTTGAAAGCCTGACTCCCCCACACCAATGGCATTGCTCTTTAAATGCACTCGCTAAAGGCCTTCAGTGAAATGCCAACAATCAAGCATGTTTGATGTAATCCTTATTGGATTAATAAATGCTGTTAATTGTGTTTGCTCATTCAGCCATTTTCCTGGGATCGTTCCGCGTCCCTTATGAGGAGATCAAGAACGCCGTCCTGGAGGTTAATGATAAAGTCATCACCGAGTCCATGGTTCAGGTACAGTGCTCCGATCTCACACTAATGTCTAATAGGATAAAATGAGGAAGTGATGTCACTTTGGACAGACACGGATGTAAACTGCAACATGATTGGTTTTTGGTTGTAATTCTAGTTTTTTATTATTAGAGATATTTGATCTCCTTTACAAGAGAGACCTGGCAGCCTAAGATAAGCATCACACATACTTGGACAAGAACACGCAATCCTCAAGTTTCTTCACACATTGAATCTTCAAGGCTATTGCTCGTTAGCTCAACCCCAGACTGTATATAAGAGGTGGAAGTAGTCATCATGATATCACCCACTAGTTTATGTACTACGGTTTTGAAGACTCAAGAACAGATTTTTTTTGCCTTTGCCATCTTGGATTTCGGCTGTCAGCATCTTGGATTTTTCGCAACCAGTCAATGGAAGTGATATTTGGACTGCCGAGAAGTCAAACACAAGTGGCTTTCACGGGTCAATTAATCTTGTGTTTTGTGTAGAGCCATGTCTTGATAAAGGAGTAGTTTGGAACGCATCCAGATCCCAATAGTCAGTATATTTTGCTCTCGTTGTCTTGTAGAGCCTGATCAAACTACTGCCAGGAACAGAACAGCTGACTGTCCTAGCGGAGATGAAGGATGAATATGATGACTTGGCTGAGTCCGAGCAGTTTGGAGTAGTGGTGAGTAAACATACACACACATGGACATGCATACATGCATGCGAATGAAAACACAGACAATTTGTATTTTGGTAAAATCCGTATAGCTTCACATCTCAGCTGACTAAGACGTGACTAACCGCAGGGGAATCTGTAGGAAATAAGGCACAGAAAATTGCTTAAATACAGAGATGAAGTCATACCGTTGTCATTACATTAGACACAGAGATTGTCATGCTGCTAAACACAGATTGCTTTGTTCAACTGTGGGATGTGTGTAATGAAGGAAATCCCCTCAATTCACACACAACTACACACAATCTATGTGGCAAAAAGCACACTAGGAATCATCTCTTTTTTTTGTCTCCAGATGTCCGGTGTGAAGCGGCTGATGCCACGGCTTGAGGCCATCCTGTTCAAGCTGCAGTTTGAGGAGCAGCTGAACAACATTAAGCCAGATGTGGTGTCTGTGACAGCAGCGTGCGAGGAGCTCAATAAAAGCCAGAGCTTCACCAAGCTCCTAGAGATCATCCTCCTTGTTGGGAACTATATGAATGCTGGCTCCCGCAATGGAAAGGCATTCGGCTTCTCCATATCATACTTGTGCAAGGTAAAATGAGGTGTAGACAGTACACACACACACACACAAAAATTGATTGAACGCACTGGAAAGACCTTTAGTGCTACCCTTTGTGTAATTCTGGGTCCCAGCTTACCCCTTAACAGTGATATACCTTCAGTTTTATCACAGTGACAGAAGACACTAAATCAATTCGCCGTCCAGGTCGTTGGCTTCACTTATTTTCAATACTGAATTGTAGACTTATATTCAACAAAAGCAGAATCTGTTCCAATGCTGTGATTCCGTTTCATACAGTTGAGTGACATAAAAACACAAGTACATAGACAATAACATGCAAAGATTAGCTTTATGTAGTATTTAAACACAGATGTAAACATGTTCAGATGGTTCTAAAACTCCTTCATTGGTACAATAATGTGATTATATGTTTATTTTTGTA